>JAXLNS010000007.1:92353032-92440532 GCA_037215915.1 Pantherophis vulpinus
ACAATTTGTGTTGCTAAGTGAGACATTCATTAAGTGAGGTTTGGCCCCATTTTACGAACTTCCCTGCCACTTCTTGTTAAGTGAATCACTGCACTTGTTAAGTTAGTGACGCTGGTTGTTAAGCGAATCGGGACTCCCCATCGACTTTTACTCATCAGAAGGTCGCAAAAGGGGGAAACCACAGGACTCTGCGACCGTCGTAAATGTGAACCGGTTTGCCAAGCGTCTGAATTCTGATCATGTGACCCGACCCTGGGGAATGCTGCAAAGGTCGTAAGTGTGAAAAATGGTCATAAGTCAGTTTTATTCAGTGCTGTTGTAACTTAGAATGGTCGTAACTTAGAATGGTCGTAAGTGAATTGTGCTACCTGTATTTGCATGAAGTCCTTAGATTAATTTTTTGCTAGCAGCTGTGAGGTTTATTTGTGAATAAATACAATGAGCATCAAACTAGAGGGACTAAAAGCCGAGGTGGCGCAGTGGTTAGGGTGCAGTACTGCAGCTACTTCAGCTGACTGCTAGTTCAGCAGATCAGCGGATCAAATCTCACCGGCTCAAGGTTGACTCAGCCTTCCATCCTTCTGAGGTGAGTAAAATGAAGACCCAGATTGTTGGGGGTAATATGCTATTTAGTATATGTCTTTGGTGTAAGCCTCCTAGAGTCCTTGGAGAGTGGGCGGCATAGAAATAATAATAATAATAATAATAATAATAATAATAATAATAATAATAATAATAATAATAATAATAATAATAATAATAATAATAATGTTTTTGCTAACAGTTTGGCGGTGTGGAGAATACTTAATACTGTGTTGTGTAGAATAGTGTGCGTAGACTACTTATTTAACGGGCATGTTCAGAGATTCAGATACGTGCGCGGCGCAGGTGTGTAAAACATCTGATAACTCTAATTTGGCTACCCAGATCATTTATACAATTTTTCCCCCGAAAGGAAATTAAAAAAAAACCAAAAACACAGCTCAAAACATCTCATGCAGTTTAAAAGAATCGATTAGAGTCATTCAGCATTCATGCTTCCGCATTATGCATAGAGAAGGACATAATCTCTCCAGCTATTTTAAGGATACAGAAGCCTGTCGACATTCAGCATCATAATAATAATAATAAAAAAAGAGTAAACCTCAAAAGCAAATGTGTAGCTTATAAAAGATGCAGAACAAGTCACATTTCATGACATTCAAATACGGGGAAGGAAACACGTGTGGTTGTAAAATGACAGTCACGGCAGTGGTCGGTTGCTACCAGTTTGCCAGCGAACCGGTAGCGGTGGTGGGAGGCTCCGCCCACCTGCCTGGACGTCATCAAAAACGCTCTGCGCATGCCCGCACGCTCCCAATAGCGAACCGGTAGCGAAGAAAATTGAAACCCACTACTGAGTCACAGCATCTAACTATCTTTAGAAACAGAAATTATGTGATGTACCAATAAAGGAGAATATTTTAGCTAAGGGTTGAAATGAGGTCTCTGAGCTTCGTTGTGTGTGTGTTTGTGTGTGTGTTTTTTTCTTTTTTGCAGATGTTTCATTACCCAACTAGATAACGCTACCAGTGCTAGTAAGGAATGGGGTTTGCTCTCCATTTATATTCTAAAAAGGCTCGCCCTATCAGTGTTGATAGGAATCCAACCTCCCTTGAAGTCTGTTGGCTCTTATCTAATTCCAAGTTAGTTGAGAAGATTCCTGTGGCAGAGGCACGATAAATCAATTTAATTAGACCTTCGCTGTGGACTTGATCTTTTGCACCCGTGCAGCTACAAATCCTTGCAAGTCCGAAAGTAAAAATGTCCTGCCGTCCCTTTTTACCCTCTCATAAGTTAGGACGGATCCTTTCTAAGTTTCTTTCCTTGCCCGTTATTCAGCTCAGGACTCCCAGTCTTTTATCTCAGAGGCTCCTACCTCTGGGCCGCACGGCCTACTACCAGGCTGTGCCCTATTCGGACTTGGGCCATATGAGTGACTGGCTGGAGCATGTGCACACAGCTCAACTTGCATGTGCGTACGCGCTGGCCCGCTACTTATGCGAGGCAGGGGTGGGATTTTACCGGTTCGGACCGGTTCAGACGAACCGGTAGCTCCGACAATCAGCTGGGAGTGAACCGGTTTGCTCCGACAATCAGCTGGATCCGCTCACCCCGGCGCTTTACTTACCTTTATCTTCGCAGCTGATTAGCACGGCAGAGCGGATTGCCGTGCCTCAGCTGTTTTAATTCCCTAGCCCTAATGCGGAAGGTGAATTTTTTTGTTGAAATGCGCACACGTGTGCAAAGCGCACAATCACAGAACCGATTATTAAGGATCCCACCACTGATGCGAGGGCTGCGGGCACACACACACGTGCTGGCCCACCATTTGCACAGCCCAGTTCCCCCCTCCCCCCCGTTTCCCTCTTCCCCCACCCCAGCGGTCCCCAACAAAGATTGGGAACAGCTGCTTTAGCGGATTCTATCTTTGGCAGCATCTCTTACCTCGTTTCTGCGTACCATTACATTTTTGCACCAATTTCCTTATTCTTGGTACAGTTTAAGGTGCTGCTGGTTGTGGCCTTTAAAAACTTAACATGGCTGAAAACCTGGATCTCTTCAAGCTGTCTTACTTCAAATCCTACTCGCCTGTTCAACAAGACCTGATTAAGTGGGCTCTCTCCATATTCCTTCTCTCAGGATCAAGGAAATGGGTCTTCGCAGCTGTTGACCGGGGGGGCTCTTTGGTGGAATGGCACTCTCCTGAACCCAGAACTAGTTCCTCGCTTATTCGTTTTTAGGAGGGCCATTAAAAATCTGCTAGTGATACAGGGAAGCGGGCATTGTGGGTTGAGACCAGGGTGGATAAAAATCAATGATTTTTTTTAAAAAATAAAAAAAAATCAGATTTTTTTGATTTAAATCGGACTTTTTTGATTTAAATCGGATTTTTTTTTTATTTTTATCAAATTTATTTTAATAAAAAACTTTTGGGGTAAAAATCTATCGTAAGATAGTTTTCTATTTAAGATACAGAAATAATTTAGTTTATTCAGCATGAAATGGAGCTTAGTTATGTAGCATGAGGCTGTATATTCTGCAACACTGGGACTATCGGTGAGTCAACAGTGGGTCAAAGGAGTAGCAGAGATGACAGTTGCTCTTTAAAAATTATGATTTAAATCGAGTTGATTTAAATCAAGCCTTTTTACTAGTGATTTAAATCATGATTTAAATTGTGATTTAAATCAACTCGATTTAAATCAAATCCACCCTGGTTGAGACATTTTAAAGCAGCTTCCTTTGGGGGTATTTATATCATGTAATGGATGTTTCTAGTGTTAATATATGCTAGTAGAGTAGAGTAGAGAATGGAATGCAGAGTAGAGTAGAGTAGAATACAGAGTAGAATAGAGTAGAGTAGAGTAGAATACAGAATAGAATGTAGAGTAGAGTAGAGTAGAGTAGAGTAGAGTAGAGTAGAGTAGAATAGAATAGAATAGAATAGAATAGAATAGAATAGAATAGAATAGAATAGAATAGAATAGAATAGAATAGAATAGAATAGAATAGAATAGGGAAGAATAGGAAAGAAAAGAACAGAACAGAACAGAATTTTTTTATTAGCCAAATGTGATTGGACACACAAGGAATTTGTCTCCAGTGCATAAACTCTCAGTGTATATACAAGCAACGAGTGATAAATCATGATCATAGTCATCATAAAAATACATTCATCATAAATCAGAAGATACAACACTTAGTGATAGTCAAAGGATACTAAATAAGCAATCGCCGTAAATCATACTAGGATACTAAATAAAACAACCTAGAACTAAGGAGTAATTTCCTATCAGGGAGAACACTTAACCAGTGGAACGACTTGCCTCCGGAAGTTGTGGGTGCTCCATCACTGGAAACCGGAAGCCATTTGTCCAGAATAGTAGAGGGCAGGGGTGTCAAACTCGATTTCATTGAGGGCTGCATCAAGGTTGTGTTTGACCTCGGAGGGGGGCGGTGGAGTGGGTGTGGCCAGGGTGGGTGTGGCCAGCTCACTCATGTCAGGGGTGCCTGTGGTGGCCCGAGCACTCTGCCAGAGAAAACGCTCCATTTTCAACCGTGACGGCCTCCTGCAATCCTCTGCCAGCGAAGAGGCATTGTGGGCCAGTCCTTCGCTGTTTCCAAGGCAGCCCCGCGAGCCAGATCTAAGCACCTCATGGGCCAGATCCGGCCCCCGGGCCTTGAGTTTGATGCCCCCCCCCTCCAGTATAGGGTCTCCTGCTTAGGTTGGACTAGAAAACCTCTAAGGTCCCTTCCAATCTCCGATTGTGTAATTTCTGTATGCTCAGTAAATTAATAAATTTTAAACATTTCGTAAGGTCTGCCTGCTCGGCAAACGAATAAATATTTAAATAATTCATACCAAGTGGGAAATAATCATTATTTGGCATGTCATTTCCCCTGCACTCTGCTTCCCTCTCGCAGTCCCAAAAGTGTTTGCGTTATTTCTCAGGACCGTAGCGAGGAGCAGATTCGTCTCCTCAAATGATGTCCTGCAAAAATTCATCAACGCATCCGAGAAGCAAACCCCTTCATCCTGACGCTTTCCTCTTCCTTTCATTCCAGATACAATTAAGCATTAACAAAGCTCTTCTTCTAATGAATCCTTTGGGTGATGGAAAGCAAATCCCGGGTCACGTGTGACAGGCAAGAAACGCTAATAATTCCTTGATTGTTTTGAGGGGGCAGGCTAATAGGATAGCCAATTGTTCTAATGATCTGCGATTAATTTTTTGGGGGGGAGGACTTTGCTCATCGGTTGCCCTCAACGGCTAATAGAAAGTGAAAAAAACCTGTGAAACAAGGCCTCACACACACAGAGTACAAGAAAAGGACAGGGTTATTTACACATTCTGCCGTCAAAATGTTGTCTCATTGTCGAGGAGGGATACATTCAGAGGCAGTATTCAGCCGGTTCGGATCGGTTCACCCGAACCGGTAATAGGAATCGTGGGTGGGCCTGTCCACCTGCCCCGGTTCTTTGCCAGTCTCTTTAGATACGTTTTTGAGACCGGCCGCATGCACGGAAGGCGCGTGCCCGGGGCAAACCAGTAATAACATACTGAGAAACCCACGACTGGATACATTCATATAAAAAAAGATGTTGAAAGTCTAGAAAGTGTGTAGAGAAGAGCAACGAAGATTATTAGGGGACTGAAGAATAAAACCTATAAAGAACATTTGAAGGAATTGGGTTTGACTGGGGTGACATCAGTGGTAGGTTGCCCCCGGTTCGCACCGGTTCTATAGAACCGGTAGTAAAACCGGCGGGAGTCTCCACCTACTGACCCTGACGTCATAAAACGAACCGGTAGTAAAGCTAAGTAGAACCCACCCCTGGGTGACATGATAGCAGTCTTTCAACATTTGAGGGGCTGCCCCAAAGAAGAAGGGGGGGGGTCAACCTGTTTTCTAAAGCACCAAAAGGCAGGACAAGAAGCAATGGATGGAAAATAATCAAGGAGAGAAGCAACCTAGAATTAAGGAGAAATTTCCTGACAGTGAGAACAATTAACCAGTGGAACAGCTTGCCACCAGAAGTTGTGAATGCTCCAACACTGGAAGTTTTCAAGAAGAGATTGGACAACCATTTGCCTCAAATGGTGTAGGGCCGTGATGGCAAACACGCAAATGTTGCCTTAGCTCAGTTTCAGCATGCATGTGTGCGCTGGCCAGCTGATTTTTGGGCCTTTCAGGCCCACTGGAAGTCAGGAAACGAGTCATTTCTGGCCTCTGGAGGGCCTCCGGGGTGGTGTGGTGTGGGGAAGGCTGTTTTCTCCCTCCCCAGGCTCCTAGAAAACCTCTGGAGCCTGGGGAGGGCAAAAAGCAGGCCTACCGGGCCCACCGGGCCATCACGTGCCAAAAGTGGAGGGAGCGCAGGGGGGGGTCACGCGTGCATGCGCAGGGGGGCGGGACGCATTGAATTATGGGTGTGGGCACGCACGCACGTGACCCTCCCGTGGTCCCCCCCACTTTTGGCACGTGATGGCAAAAAGGTTAGCCATCACTGGTGTAGGGTTTCTTGCCTAAGCAGGGGGTCCAACTCTGTTATTCTGTTATTCAGGTCATAGAATAAACTAGTTATCAAGAAAAAAAATTAAGGCTGCATTCATAATGGTTTATATACTTCGCGTGATTAAACTCACTATTTAACATCAGAAGAAAAGAAAAATACAAATGAGTCAATCGATTGAAAAAAAGGGAATTGTTTGTCACAGGCTCAATTAATAACAGAGGGAAAGCATAACGTTCTGCATTGTCAGATCTAATGTAAGTTTTTTTAAAAAAAATTACAGGCCTGATTTAAAATAAAATGGTGCCTTTCATAGACAGTAATTAATCTCACACTTTCTGCTTACTTCTTAAAGCACAGCTCTTAGAGTCGCCTCGTATCTAGATTTGTTTCACGCTCATAAATTATTTGAATCAGCCTTGAATTAGAGAAATTAAGGGAATTAAGGAAAAACATCAATCTGTGTTTGATTTGCAATGGATCAAAGCAGGCAATGGCTTAATTTAAAACGAAGGAGTTTCTTTTTTTAACATTTTACATACAGTAGAGTTGAAGCATTCTGCCGTACAATAAAATCCCTTTAAAAAGTAATTTTTCAACATTTTAAAAGAAAAAAAACTCTGACCTCTTCATTTTAGAGTAATTACACCGGCTCTTTTTATCTGCTTTAGGAAGGAAATAAAAAGGCATTTTTACCTGAGTCTCTATTCCTTGTTCAAGCAACCGTTTCGCCTGGTTTTCGACTTCGAGTCGAGCTCTTGCAATAAAAAGCAATTCATTTTCAATGACTTCAATTCCAGAAAGGTCTATTCCTTGAGAAAGGTAATCTATAAAAAGAACAGAATACTGATGATAATGACCCCAATTCCGAAAATAACAGTGAAACAAATTAAATTTTAAAGCTACTCTGTCATGTGACATTCTCACGTACGCATGAAATGAACGCTCCAACATTGGAAGTTTTAAAGAAGAAGATTTGTCTGAAATGGTAAATAGGGCTTCCTGCCTGCGTAGGGGGTTGGACTAGAAGGCCTCTAGAAATCCCTACCAACTCTTGTCATTCTGTAAATTCTGTGATTGCTTGATGTGTGTCAGCAGCCACTTTGTCCAGTCTTACACAAAATACTTCAGCAGGCATTGAAAAGCTAGGATTTTACAAGTGTTTTATAATAATAGTTTGTTTGTTTTTTTAAAAAAAATAAAAGTAGAGAAAATGATGGATGGGATAGTAATAGCAAAAATATATTTCCCATCTAATATCCCTATCACCAGTGGTGGGTTTCACATATTCTTGCCACCAGCTGTTGTGACCAAGGCCCAAGTAGTGATTACCAAGCACAATTCAGTCCTCTACAAACTTATTTTATTAAAACAGTTGAGAATTAATTCATTCTCTGCTTAGTCCAAAACAAAATTCTTCATAACCAGTCTGTCGGCCTTATCACCAACCTTTGATGTCTTTGGCAACCTGCCAAAGGCTTTTCTTGGCAAAAAGCCTTGGTAGTACAGGGGTTTAAGGCACCCTGTTATTAAGCTGGTTATTAAGACCAGCTGCCTGCAATTACTGCAGGGTTCGAATCTCGCCAAGGCTCAAGGTTGACTCAGCCTTCCACCCTTTCTAAGGTAGGTGAAATGAGGACCCAGTTTGTGGGGGCAATAAGCTGACTTTGTATAAATATACAAAAGGATGAAGGCTATTGCTGAGCACATTGTAAGCCGCCCTGAGTCTTCAGAGAAGGGCGGCATATAAATCAAATTAAAAAAAAAAAAAAAACCCACAAAGTTCAAGAGACGCTGACAAGAAGCACTGGAATCAACGTTGCTTTTCGACAAAGAACCCAACAGCTCGTTGCTGATCTTTTAAGCCTTATGGGAGGGGCCAATCATCTTCTGGCTTTACTCCTGAGTTGTCCTTTTTGCTTTAGCTGCTCTTGCCTTCTGGCAGTTCTTCGCATGCGTGACTAGGAACAGGCTCCTCCTGTTTCTCTGCCTCTCTGCTGTCAGCCTCTGGAGGCTCCAGAGTCCTCCCAGATGGCCCTGGCCCCATCTCTGCCTCCAATGCAGAGCCCTCGTCCGGGCCTTCCCCTGACTCCAGGACTGGCACATTGTCCTCCCCAGCCTCCTCACTGTCTGACTCCGTTGCCAGGTCTGCAGGCTGCTGGCGGACCACAACACCGGTTCACCGTGCGCACAGAACTTCAGCACCTGCGCCCTGCTTTCTGCATGATCACTGAGCACGTGCACGCCTTACACAATGCACCCGGCTTTCCGTCCTCATGCGTGCGCCTTCCGTGCATGCGCCCAGTCTCGAAAATGTGGCCAAGTAGGACAGCATTACATCCGGGCAGGTGGGCAAGCCCACCCGCAGTCGCTGCTATCGGTTTGCCCAAACCGGTCTGAACCGGCTGAATACCACCTCTGCCTATCACGTATCAAATCGTGACAATCCATTCACAATTAACTAGGGCTGTAATGGCGAAACTATGGCATGCGTGCCATAGGTGGCACGTGGAGCCATCTCTGCGGGCACGCGAGCTGACGCTAAGGTCAGCTCCACTGTGCATGCCTGTGTGCCTCCCACCCGCCAGCTGATTTTTGGGTCCCTGCCATGAGGCGCATGCGCATGCACAAAGGGTGGGGGGGCCGTGTGCGCAGGTGCGGGGGGTGGGGTGGGGTGCAGTGCCCCCTCTGTGCCCCGGTTTTGGTACTAGGAGGCTTCAAGGAGGCCTGCTAGCGGCAAAACGGGGGTTCCGCGCACATGCGCCCCCGCGGGGGGACATGGGCAGGGGGAGGGCGGGGGGTCACGCGCGCATGCGGTGGGGCGGGGGAGTACGGAGGTCACGCATGCATGCGCAGGGGGGTGCGGGGGGCATTGCATTATGGGTGTCAGCGCTCCTTTTCGGTAAAAAAGGTTCGCCATCACTGAAGTAGGGGATACACAAATAAAACAATTATATTTTTCTAGCCACTTGCTGAATCTTTCTCCTTTTGAACGTATTGGAGAATTAAGCAAGAGACCATACCCCAACAGAAAGATTTTTTGTATAAAAACTGCAAGTTTCCCATTTCACAAACGCCACACAGCCTGTTCAACCTTCTAGAAAAATTGCTGTTTTTAACTTTCTCTCTATTTTAAAGCCAGCTTCAAAGCCAATTACGAAACAGGCATTGCCGAGTCTGTACGCCAAATATCCATACACCAAGTAGTTTTCTAATCTGGCCACTCCAGTTTTCCTCAAACACTTCAGGAAAATGTTCTTTTCTACGTTGACAAGTTGCCAAAAATTAGGGAAAATGTTAAGCAAAATCAGGAAGACTGGGCTATCAGTGACATACTAACAATTTCCTTACTTGCATAAGTAAAAAAACAAACAAACAAACAAAAAAACATTTCAACTTGTCAAAATTTTTAATACAAAATTTTAATTTTAATACGAAATCTTTGTTGTCCTTGCTCATTACCACTTCACCCAAAGGCACTTGAAAACCTAATCCTCATACGTTGGGTATTTTCAGAATACAAGATATAAGAGGTAACAAAATACAGGATCAGGGATTGCAATCTCTGGGAAACTGGATGAGAATCAGATTGAAAAGTTCTTTCATTGTGCAAAGCCGTCACAATATCACCTTCAGCATATTTGAAACTGTGTTTATGATCAAAGACAGGTTCCATATAATGAAATTATTTCGGAGAGTTTCCTAGGAACATAAGATGAAGAACATTTTAATTTATTAAAACCTTTGGGGGAGGAAAACCCAGAAGGAATAACTAAACTATCATTTGCAGGCTTATGATTCCACCTTTCGAATCAAACCCAGCTATTTAATACTAGGAAGTACTAAACAGGGTAATAGATTAACAGAGTTGGAAGAGATCTTGCAGGTCATCGAGTCCAACCCCCTGCCCAAGCAGGAGACCTCTACATCTGCCTCTACCTAGGATTGAACCAGAGGTGGGTTCCAGCAAGTTCTGACCAGTTCTGGAGAACTGGTAGCGGAAATTTTGAGAAGTTCGGAGAACCAGTAGTAAAAATTCTGACAGGCCCCACCCTTATCTATTCTCTGCCTCCCGAGTCCCAGCTGATCAGGAGGAAATGGGGATTTTGGAGTATCCTTCCCCTGGAGTAGGGAGGGAATGGAGATTTTACAGTATCCTTCCCCTGCCACGCCCACCAAGCCACGCCCACCAAGCCACGCCACACCCACCAAGCCACGCCCACCAAGCCACGCCACACCCACCAAGCCACGCCCACAGAACCGGTAGTAAAAATTCTGACTGGCCCCGCCCCCATCTATTCTCTGCCTCCAGAGTCCCAGCTGATTGGGAGGAAATGGGGATTTTGCAGTAACCTTCCCCTGGAGTGGGATGGGAATGGAGATTTTATAGTATCCTTCCCCTGCCACGCCCACCAAGCCACGCCCACCAAGCCATGCCACACCCACCAAGCCACACCCACAGAACCAGTATTAAAAAAAATTTGAAACCCACCACTGGATCGAACTCACAACCTCCTGATTGTGACTGTTCATTTAGAAACCGTTCGAGGTTATAACGGCACTGGAAAAAGCGACTTATGACCCTTTTTCACACTTACGACCGTTGCAGCATCCCCGTGGCCACATAATCAAAATTCAGCCACTTGGCAACTGATTCATAGTTATGACAGTTGAAGTTTTCTGGGACCTTTTGCAACCTTCTGACAAGCAAAGTCACCGGAGAAGCCAGATTCACTTACCAACCGTGTTACTAACCTAACAACTACAGCAACTGCAATTGTTTAAAACAACTGTGGCAAGGAAGGATGCAAAGCTCCCTTAAGACGTCTCTCTTAGCAACATCAATTTTGGGCTCAATTGTGGTCATAGGTCAAGGACTACCAACATTAATTTAAAAATCACTGCTGCTTCACAGGTTGATAATTTCATATTACTGACTGTTGTTAAACAATCAAATTGGTTTTATTGAAGAGAAACTTTATATATATATATTTTTTTCCACTGTGCTTTATATAGTAGTGGTCAAAATTGTGGAAACCTTTTGAGAAAAGTGTATTTTCTAAAATTAGCAAATAACACCACTTTTTTTTGGGAGCAGTACCATTAAATTATATATCAATGGAAAGATAATTTAATCAAGAATGTAATGCAATAACTTTGATGAAGGACTTGCTATTAGAATGGCAGTTAACAGTATAAAGAAGAAAAGTGAAACGCGTAGAAAAAAAAACGAGCTCTACAAAAATGATCACCATAGAAAAAACGAGATATACAAAAATTATCACATCAGTTAATACTATCCAGGAGCCTGGATAGCTCTGCAGACTAAGCACCGTAATTTAACACCAGCTGTCTGCAATTAAAGTAAGTTCGAATCTTACCAGGCTCAAGGTTGACTCAGCCTTCCATCCTTTCTAAGGTAGGTAAATTGAGGACCCAGTTTGTGGGGGCAATAAGCTGACTTTGTATAAAATATACAAAAGTATGAAGGCTATTGCTTAACGCACTGTAAGCCACCCTGAGTCTCCGGAGAAGGGCGGCATATAAATCAAATTAAAAAAAAAAAAAGTTGGGTAACCTTTAGCATGAATTATGGCAGAGTAGAGAATAGAATGAATTTAGCATGAATTATGGCTTTACATGGAGTGAACCAAGTCTTTTAGTTCTGCAGCTGTTCTAATGTGAAACCAAGATTGAATGATGGCTTCTATTAACTGGGTTTTATTGCTAGGTCGCTTCTGACTAACAAGTTTCTTTAGTCGGCTTGATAGATTTTCAATTGGGTGAAGGTCTGGGCTCTTCCCAGGCCATTCCAGCAGTGGAATAGGATTATCTTGAAACTCCCAAAACAAAAAACAAAAAAAAAGTGGTGTTATTAGCCATCAAACCTCAAAAATACACTTTCCCCAAAAGGTTTCCACAATTTTGGCCACTACTGTATAGATAGTTCAACAAATTTCACTGTTTTCCTCCATTAGCTAAACCTGTCTCTAAAAGATACACCCTTGCCCTTGGGCCTGCGTTTCTTTATATAAAAGATTCCTGATCCATTCTTTAAATCGTTCAAGATAAACAACAGATAAAGTTGTTTATCATAGCCAGAGGTGAACATCAATCATTGTGACACATGACCCGTGCATCAATTATAAAAGTCATGTCCCAATTCAGCTGCGTGCTGCATCTTTGAATCTGCTTTTACGTATATATTTCTGTAGTTCACCCGAAGACGGAGGGTAGGTATATTTTAAGGACTGAGTATGATTTTGGGTCAAGGTGAACGCTAAAAGTCATTCAAGCATGCCTGAACAACCGCCGTGCCAGATTTGGCCGACATATTTTTGCACGCAACAAGATGTCAGCCTCGAATCCTTCATCCGAGGCACTGAACCACAGATGGATTTAATTTAAAGTAGTTTCAACTTAAGTCCACGTGAATCTTCGCTGTCAGCTCCTGCCTCTTCGTTTGACTTCTGCTTGTAGCTATAATCCATCAAGCGGCAATTTTACTGCCAGACAAGAGTTAGCATTTTAGGGGAATCTATGAATGCTTCTGAAGGATTAAAATTGGGGGGGGGGAGGGAAAAAAGGATTCATAAATAAATAAATAAATAAATAAATAAATAAAAAATAAATAAATAAATAAATAAATAAATAAATAAATAAATAAATAAATAAATAAATAAATAAATAAATAAATAAATAAATTTATTTCTATACCGCCCTTCTCCCGAAGGACTCAGGGCGGTGTACAGCCTATTAAAAGCACAAAGACAGACATCAATTAAAAATAATTAAAATTATTAAATAATTTCGGCTCAGATTTAAAACCCCAGAAATTTAAAATACCCCAATTTAAAATTATTATGTTGATAGCCCGGCCTGGCGGAACAGCAGGGTCTTGAGGGCACAGCGAAATACACGGAGGTCGGAGATCTTACGCATTTCCGGGGGCAGTTCATTCCACAGGGCAGGGGCTCCCGCAGAGAAGGCCCTCCCCCTGGGTGTTGCCAGCCGACATACCTTGGCCGATGGCACCCTGAGGAGACCCTCTCTGTGGGAGCGGACTGGCCGGTGGAAGGCTATTGGTGGCAGAAGTTGGTCTCGAAGGTACCCGGGTCCTATGCCATAGGGCGCTGCGCAGGAGGGGTGTTACATGGGTACACCGAGTCGCACCCATAACCACCCGCACGGCCGCATTCTTTAAGAAACCTTTCTCAAATACTGTCATTCCACGCCCCACCTAAAACACCCCTCCGGATAATCTCTACTGCCACCTACCCCTTCTGTGTTCCCACCCCAACCTCTCAAGAGCATCTAAAAAGGACGGTAAACAAAGCACCCGAGCCAAGCTTTTTCTCCCAGACTTCAGGGGACAAAAGGGGAAGATTATTTGGAATTTAAAACAAAGCTCCTTGCCGAGCAGAAATGCTGAAGAAGCTTCACTACGGAAGCAATTGTTCTATCTCCATTCACAGAAATGCTGAAGTCGAGACAGGAAATATATCTACAAATATAAAAGGCTGCTGTGTCACCTATCCGTAAAACTAGGAGCAGAAAATACAAAACCTGCTTGTACTATAGGATAGGACAGGACAGGACAGGACAAAATAAATGGGATGGGGTGGGGGTGGTAGTGAGGATGGGGATGGGGATGGGGATGGGGATGGGGATGGGGATGGGGATGGGGATGGGGATAGAATAGAATAGAATAGAATAGAATAGAATAGAATAGAATAGAATAGAATAGAATAGAATAGAATAGAATAGAATAGAATAGAATAGAATAGAATAGAAAATATGGAATGGAATGGAATGGAATGGAATGGAATGGAATGGAATGGAATAGAATAGAATAAATAGAATAGAAAATATGGAATGGAAAGGAATAGAATGGAATAGAATGGAATAGAATGGAATAGAATAGAATAGAATAGAATAGAATAGAATAGAATAGAATAGAATAGAATAGAATAGAATAGAATAGAATAGAATAGAATAGAATAGAAAATATGGAATGGAATGGAATGGAATGGAATATAGAATAGAATAGAATAGAATAGAATAGAATAGAATAGAATAGAATAGAATAGAATAGAATAGAATAGAATAGAATAGAAAATATGGAATGGAATGGAATGGAATATAGAATAGAATAGAATAGAATAGAATAGAATAGAATAGAATAGAATAGAATAGAATAGAATAGAATAGAATAGAATAGAATAGAAAATATGGAATGGAATGGAATAGAATAGAATAGAAAATATGGAATGGAATGGAATAGAATAGAATAGAAAATATGGAATGGAATGGAAAGGAAAGGAATGGAATATAGAATGGAATGGAATGGAATGGAATGGAATGGAATGGAATAGAATAGGAATAGGAATAGAATAGAATAGAATAGAATAGAATAGAATAGAATAGAATAGAATAGAATAGAATAGAATAGAATAGAATAGAACAGAACAGAATAGAATAATGGAATAGAATAGAATAATAAAATAGAATAAGGTTAGAATAGAATAAGGTTAGAATAGAATAGAATAGAATAGAATAGAATAGAATAGAATAGAATAGAATAGAATAGAATAGAATAGAATAGAATAGAATAGAATAGAATAGAATAAACAGAGTTGGAAGGGACCTTGGAGGTCTTCTAGTCCAACCCCCTGTCTAGGCAGGAAACCGTACACCACTTCAAACAAATGGTTATCCAACATCTTCTTAAAAACTTCCAGTGTTGAAGCATTCACAATTTCTGGAGGCAAGTTGTTCCACTGGTTAATTGTTCCAACTGTCAGGAAATTTCTCCTTAGTTCTAAGTAGCTTCTCCCCTTGATTAGTTTCCACCCATTGCTTCTTGTCCTGCCTTCAGGTGCTTTGGAGACTAGCTTGACTCCCTCTTCTTTGGGGCAACCCCTGAGATATTGGAAGACTGCTATCATGTCTCCCCTGGTCCTTCTTTTCATTAAACTACCTTCAAAAGTATCCACCTAAAAAGACTTTATTCAACTGTGCTAAAGTATTGTCCATCTGGGTGTTTTTCTGAACTACATACATACACCACCTGATGGCATACACACACACACACACACACACACACACATACATATTCATACATACATATACATATGTATATACGTATACATACATATATATATATATATCCCTCTCTCCCCCTATCTGCCTCTGTCTATCTCTCCTATCTATCTATCTATCTATCTATCTATCTATCTATCTATCTATCTATCTATCTATTTACCTACCTACCTGTCTCTCCCCATCCATCTACCTACCTACCTACTATCTGTCTCTCTCATCCATCCATCATCCATCCATCCATCCATCTACCTACTACCTACCTCTCTCTCTCTCTCTCTCTCTCTCTCCTTACCTACCTACCTACCTGTCTCTCTCCCATCCATCTACCTACCTATCTACCTACCTACCTATCTGTCTCTCTCATCCATCCATCATCCATCCATCCATCTATCTACCTACCTACCTATCTGTCTCTCTCTCATGCATCTATCTATCTATCTATCTATCTATCTATCTATCTATCTATCTATCTATCTCTCACCCTATCTGTCTCCCTCTCTCTCATCCATCCATCCATCCAATCCATCCATCCTTCTATCATCTGTCTGTCTGTCTATCTATCTCTCACCCTATCTGTCTCGCTCTCCCATCCATCCATCCATCCATCCATCCATCCATCCATCCATCCATCCATCCATCCATCTCACCCTATCTCTCTCTCATCAATCCATCCATCCATCCTTCTATCATCTATGTATCTCTCTCTCTCTCCCTCCGTCCCTCCCTATCTCTCTCTCTCTCCCATCCATCCATCCATCCAGAGAGAGAGAGAGAGAGAGAGTTAAATAAGGAGACAGTATCCAACTTAGCACACATTTGCTCCATATTCCTGGAACCCCATATTGTTCCAGCAAATTACAATCAACTTAAAATAATCCCACAAGAACAATCCATTTTATACATGCGCCAAGGATGTCCTGCTTGGATGTAACAGCAAAACTATGCTCCAAAACATAAGGAATGCCTCACAAACTTTCCTCAAACGTAGGAGCAAGATGACTCCTCGTTCTCATACCGAGTTTAATATTAAGCCAAATCAGCCATCAGCTCAAATCATACCCTGGAACATTAATAATGCACAATGGTTGCATTTCCCAGTATGGGTAGAATATGGTTTTTTAAATCATTTTTATGATGCATTTTTAAGTATTTATAACATTACCACTTTAAATACAACATCCTAAAAAGAAAAAGACTGGAAAAATGAAAAAAAAAAAAAAAAACTTTATGAAATTCTGAACGCATCTTGAAAAAGGCAAATTACATTAAGGAACAATGTGCTAAGAGATTGGTTTCTAACATACTGCCAACAGAAATTCAATCCGAGCAGTGGCACAGCTGTTATTCCTGCAAGTGCGCCGGTTCTGTTTTTACTAGTGCATTTTTGTCTGTTACGCCTGCTCTCTTTCTAAATTAGCATTCTTCAATTTTTCATGTTATTTTTTTGATAGCCATAATTGTTGGCTCCGCCCTTAGCGAAACCTTCTTTGGTTGGCCATTTCTTCTCCAGAAAGAAGTCCGGTTTTCATTTTAAAGAATCCTGCTAAAAGCCCAGTCTAAAAGTCAAGCAGAGAAAGAAAAGAAACAGAAGACAAACAGAAGACTAAATGCACTTGTCACAATCGTCTTATTCCTTACAGCTAATCCTTGATTTACAACAGTTCATTTAGTGATTGTTCAAAGTTACAACAGCAATAAAAAAAAAGTGACTTATCACCCGTTTTTCACACCTATGATCGTTGCAAAATCCCCATGATCAAAATTCACAATTCTTTTTTCTTTGAAAAAAGAAAGAGAATCAAGGAAAATAACACAATTAATTGATCATCAAGGACAAAGTAGATTTGGAAACAAAGAGATGGGGGAAATAATACAGGAATACTATACACAACTATAAAGTGGCAAGGTACTTACAAAAAGGCAGGAAATATTTTTAATACTGAAACGTTAAATGTTTTGATAACCCTTTCGCAAACTTCTGACAAGCAAAGTCAAGAGGGAAGCCGGATTCACTTAACAACCTTGTTGCTAACTTAACAACCGCAGTGAATCACTTAATAACTGCCTTGCTCAACAACAGAAATGTGTGCCTCAATGGTGGTCATAAGTCGAGGTCTACCTATATTTCTCCCCGACAGATTTGAAATAAAATAACAGAATCTTCTTCCAAAGGTTGCAAACTTCAAGGACAAAACCCACCAGTAAAAATTGTCCATCTGTGTAGAAATCTACAATCATTAAGCGAATCTAATTATATGGTTGTCAGAATCGCACTATCTGCCAATTCCTCTTCTATGTCCATTTTTAGATCTGGCAGTTCTGCTGGCCCAAAGCTCTCGACAAAGGCTATTTGTGTTGCATCGGGAAATATTCCTCTGAACTTCTAGTTCTGCAAAAAACCAGAAAAGGGCTGTTGCTTTTCATTAGCCACTTTCTAAGAATAAAGGTAATTAAGAAAAAAAATAATACCTACGTAAGTACTTTATTTTTCAATTAGCGTCACTTAGGATATGTGCCACACGGATCTTACACATAATTTATTTTTAAGGTAAAGGTAAAAGTTCCCCTCGCACATATGTGCTAGTCGTTCCCGACTCTAGGGGGTGGTGCTCATCTCCGTTTCAAAGCCGAAGAGCCAGCGCTGTCCGAAGACGTCTCCGTGGTCATGTGGCCGGCATGACTCAATGCCAAAGGCGTATGGAACACTGTTACCTTCCCACCAAAGGTGGTCCCTATTTTTCTACTTTCATTTTTTACGTGCTTTCGAACTGCTAGGTTGGCAGAAACTGGAACAAATCACGGGAGCTCACCCCATTATGCGGCACTAGGGTTTCGAACCGCTGAACTGCCGACCTTTCGATCGACAAGCACAGCGTCTTAGCCACTCAGCTACCGCACCCCAATAATTTCTTTTTAGTTTCCCTTAAAACCTGGAGTTGCAATAAGGAAGGGACAGGTTATTTAATCACTCAGTGGCTAAGACGCTGAGCTTGTGGATCAGAAAAGTCAGCAGTTCCGCGGGTTCAAATCCCTGGTGCCGCGTAACAGGGTGAGCTCCCGTTACTTGCCCCAGCTTCCGCCAACCTAGCAGTTCGAAAGCACGTAAAAAATGCAAGTAGAAAAATAGGGATCACCTTTGTTGGGAAGGGAACAGTGTTCCATGCGCCTTCAATGTTTAATCATGCTGGCCACATGACCACGGAGATGTCTTCGGACAGCACGGCTCTTCGTCTTAAAAACAGAGATGAACACCGCCCCCTAGAGTCAGGAACGACTAGCACGCATGTGCGGGGGAACCTTTACCTTATCAGTCTTATCATCCTACCATACGTAAGACATGCTTCCAGTTTACTCTCTCCTCTTTGGCCAAACAAATTGTGTTGCTGAATTCATCACTAAGACTTTAGAAACATTTATAAACATACCAATTTGGTAACTGTCCTATGTGATGTTTAACTCGGTAAAATGATGCTGGGGGGCGGAGGGATTTAAGAAGGTTGCCTCTAGTTGAATTTCTGATTCCTAAATGGAATTTCAACTTTAAATTTAAACAGAACTACGCGGGCAAAACGTAGTGGTGCTCCATCGGCTAATGATGGGCTAACCACAGGCTACCTAGAAGCAATGTCACTCCGTACATTGCAGGAATATTGGAAAAGCTTAGGGGGATCTTTGGCCAACACAACATACGTGCACACTTCAAACCCAAGAATACACTAAGGCAGGAGCTTGTCCACCCCAAGGATAAAACACCCAGACACAAACCGAGCAAGGTGGTATATGCAGTACAATGCAGCGAGCCATGTGCAGATCTATACATTGGGGAAACAAAACAGCCATTTCACAAACGCATGGCACAACGTAGGAGAACAAACCCATCAGGACTAGATTCAGCAGTCCATCTGCATTTAAAAGACAAATGCCACTCTTTTGAAGACAGCAAAGTCCGTAAAATGGGGCAAAATTCACTTACCAACTGTCTCACTTAGCAACAGGAATTTGGGGCTCATTTGAAGCCCGAAGGCGAGGACTACGTCTACTAGATTTCTTACTTACTAGATTTCTTACTTCACAAACCTACTGACCCAAAATTCATCAGGAAACATCAGTGTCTAAAGTTCGCCTAACTACCCTGTTTTCCCCAAAATAAGATGTCCCCTGATAATAAGCCCAATCAGGCTTTTGAGGCCCAAAATTTATGCTGCTAAGCAGAACTTTGTTAAGTGTGTTTTGCCCCATTTAATGACCTTTCTTCTTGACGTTAAGTGAAACATCAGCATTGTTAGTAACCCAGGTGTTAAGTTCATTTTACCTTATGGAAAAAGGTCACGTTTTTCGGATAGTTAATATTTAGCCATTTATTCACATTGTATCGTGCCCAATCGTTTAGTGCCCGTTCGAAGTTACATCATCACTGAAAAAAGTGACTTACGACTGTTTTTCACACTTACGACCGTTCCGGCATCCCCATGGTCATGTGATTTGCATTCGGATGATTGACAAGTGACTCACATTTATGACGGTTGTGGTGTCGGGGGGGGGGTGTCACGCGATCCTCTTTTGCAACCTTTGAACCAGCAAAGTCAAGGAGGAAGTCAGATACACTTAACAACCATGTTACTAACTTAACAAGTGCAGTGAGTCACTTAACGGCGGCAAGAATGGCCATAAAATGGGGGGGGGGAAACTCACTTAACAAATGTGTCCCTTAGAACGAGAAATTTGAGGCTAAATTGTGGTTGTAAGTTGACCCCAAGATTTATGTTGCTAAGTGAGAAATTTGTCAAGCAATTTTTGTCCCACTTTACGACCATTCTTGGTCACCTTTGCTAAGCGAATCCCTGCAGTTGTTAAATTAGTCACAATTAGGTTGTTAAGTGAATCTGGTTTCCCTGTTGACTTTTGCTTGTCAGAAAGTCGTAAAAAGGGATCGCGTGTGACCCCCGGGACGCTGCCACCGTCATAAATATGAACCAGCTGTCAAGCATCTTAATGTATATCACGTGACAGTGAGGATACTGCAACGGTCGTTAAGTGTGAAAAATGGTCATAAGTCACTTTTTTCAGTGCCTTTCGTAACTTCGGTCGGTCTGCAAACTGTTGTAAGTCAAGATCTTAGCCTGACTAGGTGGCTCAGTGGCTAAGACTCTGAGCTTGTTGATCAGAAAAGTCGGCAGTTCGGCAGTTCAAATCCCTAGCCCAGGTCTCCTGTGTGAGCAGGGGGTTGGACTAAATGACCTCCAAGGTCCCTTCCAACTCTGTTACTGTCTATCTGTATTTACATTCTTCTGAGCTCTCAGGGAGAAGGAATCACAAGGCCTACTACCAGTGGTGGGTTTTCCCCGGTTCAGACCGGTTCGCAAGAACCGGTAGTAAAACCGGCGGGAGGCTCCGTCCACTGACCCGGACGTCGCCAAAGTGATCTGCGCATGCGCAGAAGAGCGTGCACACAAGCAAAGTGAACACAGGCACAATGCAAACCGGTAGTAAAGGTAAGTAGAACCCACCCCTGCCTACTACCCACTTATGGGGTGAGTAGACTTTTCTCAGAAAAAGATGGTTGCATAAGTAACGAGGAGACGAGCCAGAAAAAAGGCTGTGATAGCTAGCGAGCAGCTGGTTGAATTGCACCCAGATTCCTAACAAGTAACCAAAGCAACTCTTGCAAAAAAAAAAAAAAAAAAAATCTGTTTATCTAGCAGTTCTGGCTTTAATTCAGAGAGGACACTTCCTGACATCTGTATCGGAATAACATGTCCACCTCCATCCAACCGCCCAGTTAAAAACCCGATCGCGTGTTTCTGCTTTTGCTTAATGGGCTCATTACGGTGCAACCGACGGCGGCGGAGGGGAAGGGGGGGGGGGCGGGGGACACACAATTAACAAGGCATAATTTTAGATTAATGGGATTCTTCAACAGGCAATTGCCCAAAATATTATTCATCGCCGAGATCTGAACGCCGCATCCTGAGTCAGCCGAGACCTAAATGCACATCCCACCTTTTCTTGCTTTATTGATAATTAGCGACTCTGAGAATCGTTCAAGCGAGACGCTTCCCCGCCTGGGTGAGCAGAACGGCGAAAAAAATCTCAGCTGGGGCCAGTGGTGGGATTCAAGTAATTTAACAACTGGTTCTCTGCCCTAATGATTTCTTTCCAACAACCAGTTTGCCAAACTGCTCAGAAAGTTAACAATCGGTTCTCCCGAAGTGGTGCGAACCGGCTGAATCTCACCACTGGCTGGGGCCACAAAACAGCCACCCCAGTTCTTGAGCTGTCTTGAAACAGCTCCAAAGAACAGATCCAGATGGGTACTTCGCGTTATTTGCTCGACGCATTGCATAGCGTTAAAAGATTTTTGCCTGGATAAATGAAGAAAATACAGGTAGTCCTCAGTTTACGATCGCAATGGCGCCCAATATTTCTGTTGCTAAGCGTCTGAAGTTTGATCGAGCGACCGTGGGGATGCGCCAATGGTCGTTAAGTGTGAAAAACGGTCATATGTCGCTTTTTTCCCCGTTGTAACTTTGAATGGTAAACAAACTGTTGTAAATCGAGAACTATGTGTATTGCATTGATTATTATTACTATTAAAACCACCTTACTCGGAACAGCTTACATCCTCCGATGATACCTTAACAGTTCCTAGGTCCTTGGTTAGGACTCGAGTTGCTGAGCTATTAACCAACTTCAAAGGCTGTGAATCTCACTAAAGATTAACCAATAATATAATAATAATAATAATTTTCTATAAGTTTTTCCACTTTATCCAAAAAGTCATGGGAACATAAAGTGGAAAAAGTTATAAAAAATGAGAAGGTGAAGATCTTGTGGGACTTTCGAATACGGACGGATCGTCACTTGGAACACAACACGCCAGATATCACAGTTGTCGAAAACCGAAACGTACAATTTATTGACATCGCAGTACCAGGAGATGCCAGAGTTCAAGAAAAAAGAACTGGAAAAAAATAATGAAATATCGCGACCTGGCCATCGAAACTACACGGCTATGGATGAAACATGTCACAGTGATACCCATTGTCATCGGGGCACTTGGTACCATGTCAAAGAATTTCACAAAACACTTCAAGAAATTGCATCTTCCTGCAATAACACCAGCAGAACTGCAAACAACTGCGCTACTCGGAACATCATATATTTTAACAAGGTACTTAGTCGATACCTAGGACTCTGGCAGCAACCCGTATCAACCATTAGCACCAGTCAATGGTATTTGTGACACATTTTTAAATGTCCCGTTGACTGAGTTTCATTTTTAATGAATAAAAGAGAATAATAACAACAACAACAATAATAATAACAATAACTTTATTGTCCCTTTTTCTCCAGCTTTGTGCTATTATATTGTGATTAATGGACATAATTCTCACTTTTTTCAATTCCTCACAGTAGACTGTAGGAAGGAGTGGGAATTAACTCTTATAAAAAGAGGCATTATTTCTTCATGTACAGACACTTCCTCCATTTACGACCGCAATAGAGCCCAGAATTTCTGTCGCTATGCGAGACATTTTTAAATAAGTAACTTTATTGTCATTGTACGTGTATATACAGTATACCCATACAACGAAATTCAATTAACACCCAAAGACCAGGTCCAACACACATAACAACCCCCAAACACACTCCCACCCACCACAATTTCGCCACCCCTGAACCACCCAAACATCCACACAACAGACCAAGTAATGCTGTCCAACAGCTCACCGATGGTGGCCCTTTAGTTCATTGTTGAGTGCAATTATAGCTCTGGGATAAAAACTATTCGGAAAACATGTGGTCCGAGTTTTAATAAGGATAAATAAGGAGAATAATTGAATGGCCACCCAAAAAAAAAAAAAGGAATAAGAATAAAAATATGGACAGAGGAGACTTTTGAGAGAGAGAGAGAGAGAGAGAGAGAGAGAGGGAGGGAGGGAGGGAGGGAGGGAGGGAGGGAGGGAGGGAGGGAGGGAGAGAGAGAGAGAGAGAGAGAGAGAGAGAGAGAGAGAGAGAATGCAGGCATAAGAATATTATTCAATGGCTCCCGCCAAGCATTCAGACAAAATTCAAGTTATTTCCCAGTACAACCCAAACTTTGTGGACCTCCCTGATCCACTAGAACAGGTTTGGGCAATTGTGGCTCTTTTACAACCTGTGGACTTCAACTCCCAGGATTCCTGAGACAGGAATTCTGGGAGTTGAAGTCCACAGGTTGTAAAAGAGCCACAATTGCCCACCCCTGCACTAGAAGATGGGTTAATTAAGATTAAAAAAAAACTTTCCTTGGTGTATCTGTGGAGATTCTCCGTCATTCAGGTCATGGTTCTCTCAAAGGTGCTTTTTTTTCACGAGGCAACTGGACTTTCTGGTTTTTCTTTGAAGACATTTCGCTTCTCATCCAAGAAGCTTCTTCAACTCTGCCTGGATGGTGGGGAATGGAAGGATTGATACTCCTTGCTGGAGTATTTAGAATAGAATGACAGAGTTGGAAGGGACCTTGGAGGTCTTCTAGTCCAACCCCCTGCCTAGGCAGGAAATCCTGCACCACTTCAGACAAATGGTTATCCAACATCTTCTTAAAGACTTCCAGTGTTGGAGCATTCACAACTTCTGGAGGCAAGTCGTTCCACTGATTCATTGTTCTATCTGTCAGGAAATTCCTCCTTAGTTCTAAGTTGCTTCTCTCCTTGATTAGTTTCCATCCATTTGCACCACTCAGGTGACCCTGAGGACACAGATAAACCTCCAAGCGCTTCAAAGACCCTCTAAAAGGATACGAATGACCAGCTGTCTGCAACGAGTGTATCAATCCTTCCGTTCCCCGCTTCAGAGTTGAAGAAGCTTCTGGGATGAGAAGCGAAACGTCTTCAAAAGAAAAACCAGAAAGTCCAGTTGCCTCTTGAAGGGGAAAAAAAAAAACAAAAAACCACTTTTGGGATTTCCTTAAGCGTAAATATCACATCAGCATTCCGTACCAGATTTAATTTCGGCGCCAAAGCTGGCTTCGGCCTGCTATAACTCCGGGTCATCCCATCGCTTTGGTTTCCATCCGAAACATCTGCGCCACCGGGAACCCGACGGTAACCCAGACTGGGATGCCATACAGCTGTTTCAATATATTATGCATGAACAGTGGTGTGTATTTCCACCTGTTCCCCCCCCCCCCCCCGATTGAAACGGGGTTTCTTCGTCGCCGGCGCCGGATCTCGTCCAAAAACACGGCGCTTCAAACCCCATCTTTTCAGTAGACTCCAGAGGCATCCTAGGTTTTTATTTTTTAGGAAGCCCTTTAAAATGAGAATTCCCCCCTGTAAAATGGAGGAGAGATTTAAAAAAAAAAAACAAAAAAAACCCCCACAATTCACTCCCCTATTCAGCACGGGTTTTTAAGCCCGGCATCCCTGACCAATCGTGAGATAGTGAACGCAGCGCATCGCACCGCAGTGGTAAAGGGAAAGAGCGAAGAAGGTGGCTTGTCATTCTACACAAGCTGTGCCCGAATGGAGCTCCCCCCAAAAACACCTTTAAGCAAAACTGCCTTTCTTTCACCACCCCAACGTTGCTGAACCTCTCGAGACACCCCCCCACCGCCCCCCAGAAGCTTTCCGGATGTTACATGACTTTCATGATGCATTTGCAGATGCTTATTGATTCTCTCGGAGGAAGCAGAGAGAGACTGCAGCAGGCGGTGGGCTCGGCAGCGTTGCCAGCGGTGTGCACCATGAAGGAGACGCTGAAACAATAGCCGAGGCCAGATTTTTTTTTAAAGGGGGGTGGTGGGAAAGATGCTTTGGATTCCCTTCTCTTCAACTCGGCTGACGAGTGAAAAAGCCAAACGAAACCCCCGTCAGCATGAATGCCGCCGACCTGGAACTGCTGAACCATCTTCGGGAATTCACTCAGACCCGGCTGGAGGTAAGGTGTAACCCTTATTTACAAAATTCAGAGCCTCGGCGGCATCTAAGGGAAAAGGTTTGGGAATATTTTTTTAAGATAACTTTTATTGTCGTTTGATTTTTTTTTTTTGTACTGTGAGCACACTGGCTCACGTTAAAAATGAAATTCCGTTTGGCTGCTCTCAAGAGAAAGTGCACAGCTACCCAAAACACATACATAACACAGATCTACACCCGCTATATACAGACGTAGAAATATATACCTGCACCAAAAATATATACCTGCACCCCGTCCTCGCGCCCCCCCCCCCACATGTATGTATGCATTTCAAGTTCATCTTAAAATTCTGCTTTGGCTTCTCAGGCTTCTGTTTTGATTGATGCCCGTAAGGTTGGCACGATCGTCAATTTTTCATGTTTCATTTGGAGAGGTAGAAAATATGCAAGGTTTTTTTTGGTGTGTGTTTGTGTGGGGTGGGGGGCCAAAATGCACTCCGGAGAGTGTGCGGTTTGAGTTCTAAGCTGTTTGCGTGGTTAAAAAAAAAAAGGGGGGGGGCTTCCATCAAAATTATTAGACAGCCACTCGTGTATTCCAACCATCCATCGACAGCTGCTCCTTTGTGGGAAGATGGGTCGTACGGCAAATTTTTAATTGCTGGAGAGGAAAAGTAAGGCTCGGTTTGTGGGGGCACTGTTCTTAAATGCTTCGTGACCGAAGACACGTTTGGGGGGAGGGGAGAAAAAGAAAAGGCATGTAAGTGGATAGACAGGTAGGGATTGAAAAGATAGGTGGCAAAACAGGCGAGTTAAAATGTTGGGGGAAGCAACTGAATTTTTTTTTACATTGCATTTCATAGCAACCCCTGATTACAAATCCGTAAAGGAAAGCTGCCATTCTCTTGCTTTCAATGCCATCTTTAAACACATCCAATTTAAAAAGATCAAGCTGGTAAATCTGGGGGTGGGTGTGGGGTGGGGAGAGAACCGTATTTGGAAATGCTTTGATCTTCTTGCAAACTTCCCTCTCCCTCACCTCCCCCCCCACCCCACCCCCCAAAAAAAGAGGCACTGCGCATGGTCCTACATGGTTTGGGAGTGACGGGAGATAATATTTGCCACGGATCGCTATCTTCGAATGAGAACTGAATCTCTTTATTTTTAATTTTTTTCCCCACCCGCAAAGGTTTTCGTGAATCACTTGGGCTTGCTTAACGACGACGTGAACAATACGGCGACCTAGGAATCCGAATAAGCAAGGGGGGATTGCAATATGCGCTTACACGACAGACTTCAAACGAGAAAAGGAACAGAGAACTAACCAAGCTCCGATTTGCACGACGGATAGTGCAACAGCGTAGCGAGAAGCACCCGTCCAAATGGAAGTGTTAACGCAACAACTCCCTCACTAAGGTCCAATTGTGAGCCCCTCCTACAAGTGGAATTACAATACAGCACCATGCAACCGGTGAACGAAGGAACAACAGAAGCAATTCCAAATTAATTTCATATCTCGGGAATGTCTTCCTTGGGTCCCTCGTTCACAAGGACTAAAAGATTACGGAAACTATGCGTAGGATAAACAGGCTGGCGTGGTCCCTGGCTTTTCAGGCAAACGTATTAATATTTACGGCGTTGATTTCTTCTATAAAACCGGTCACTGCGGCCTAATGAGCAGACTCTCCAATTTAAAACTGCCGTGGGAGGACATCGGAATAAACCTTTGAAGCCGGTTACATGGTGTTCATTTACATTTTGTGCAACTTCAGGGATTTCTTTTAAAAAAAAAAAACAAGAACCGTGCCCACCCTCCCGAAGGATACGAATTTATGAACCGTTTTGCAAAGGCGCTGCTAGCTCCGCTGGTACTTTGAAACCTAAACCGATGTGTTTTACCTCACGATCGGTCGTGTTCGAACTTGGCCGGGTAATTTTGAGGTTTTGGGGGTGTCCAGGGTTGTTGGCGGCGATGTCTCGGGAAACGGGCAGCTGGAAAGTGCCGGGAATGAAGGAAAAGTAAAACATTCCGCCAGGGAGGCAGATCGTTTCGGCGTTCCGCCTGTGCCAAAACGCCTGTCAAAAAAACCCAACCTGTCAGCGACACCATGTGTGAACTCACGACAAGCTGTTATTGTCAGCCGAAAGGCTCTTGAGGCGATCCAATTCAGGTAAGGTCAGGCGTTTTCCTGAACGTTTGTTTAACGTTCGCCAGAGAAATATATTTCATTTTAATGATCTTCTCCCTTGTCATCTTCGCGGCTTTTGTTTAACTGAAACTCTGCCTGACACGACTGGATGTTTAATCTCCCGCTGAAGGGTTGGCCCGGTGTTTTTCCGTTTTTGTGAGCTCCTCCTTGCAAGATTAGGCTGGGTGACGGCTCACTTTATTTCCTCCAGCTTTACTACAAGTAGTCCTCGACTTACAACGGTTCGAAAGTGACCACGGCACTGAAAAGAAGCGACGGAGGACCGTTTTTTTTCACACTTACGACCTTTGCGGCCTCCTCGTGGTCCAAATCCAGCCATTTGGCAGCTTGCCTCATACTTACGACCGTTGCTGAGTCCTGGGGGGGTCACAGGATTCACTTTTGCGACCTTTCGACAAGCAGAGTCGACGGGGAAGCCAGGTTCACTTCACAAGCGGGTTACTAACTTATCACCCGCAGTGATTCATTTAACAAGTGAGGTGAGAGAGGTCGTAAAAGGGAGCTAAACTCACTTAGCCAATGTCTCACTTAGCAACAGAAATTTTGGGGTCGATTGTGGTAGTTAAACTGAGGATTATCTCTCTCTCTCTCTCTCTCTCTCTCTCTCTCTCTCTCTCTCTCCCTTTTTCTTGTCATCCGGGGCAAAACAAAACAATTTACGGCGCATTTAGTATGACTGTTGTCATGACTAAGCCCCCACTAAGTGGCGATAAGTCATGCTTATTCTCTGATTATTTTTATGCCCAAAGTTACAACATAATAAATCCCTGTCTTTAAAAAATACCTCCGAGTATTGTAATAATTCCAATGTACCATTTCCTTTGGTTTATGTTAATTGAACAGACTACTGGTAGTCCTCGATTTATGACCACAATTGAGCCCAACATTTCTATTGTTAAGCGAGACATTTGTTAAGCGAGTTTTTGCCCCATTTTACAATCTCAGTCATTCAGCGAATCACTGCAGTTGGTAAGTTAATACCACGGTTGTTAAGTGAGTCTGGCTTCCCCCCTTGACTGTGCTTGTCAGAAGGTGGCAAATCACATGACCCCGGGACACTGCAACAGTCATAAGTACATGCCAGTTGCCAAGCATCTGAACTTTGATTGAGATTCCAAAAGGTTGTAATTGTGAAAAATGGTCCCAACTCACTTTTTTTTCAGCGCCGTTGTAACTTTAAACGGTCACTATACAAACTGCTGCAAGTCGAGGACTACCGGTAGCCAATGTTAATTGTTTGAACAAGAAATCAGTCAAATCTGCATTTTGCAAATTTACACAGGATGTCAACTTCATACGTTTTGCAAATTCACGCAGGTAGTCCTCGACTTACAACGGTTTGCTTAGTGACCGTTCGAAGTGACAGCAGCACTGGAAAAAAGCGACTTGCCACCGTTTTTTCCGCACTTACGGCCGTTTTCAGCATCATGTGATCAAAATTCAGATGCTTGGCCACTGTCTCGTATTTATGACGGTTGCAGTCACCCACCCCGAGGTCACATCATCCCCTTTTGCGACCGTCTGACGAGCAAAGTCAATGGGGGGGAGCCAGATTCACGTCGTAATATGGGGTGAACTTCACTTAACAAAGGTCTCACTTAGCAACATAAATTTTGGGCTCAACTGTGGTCGTTAAGTCGAGGACTAGCTGTATTTTCTTTGTAGAAGCTCCTCTTATTTCAGTGGGCTCAAAATATAAACAAGCATTAGAGGGCCCAATTTAATACGCTGAGCATATTTTTTAAAAAAAGTTATTTTCAGGCAACTGATAGAAATATTTCATATTGTTATAATAAAACGCTGAAGGTGTAGCCGCAGCCTAAAGTCTAATGTTGAAATTATTATTTCACCAAATTAAGGTCCAGACTTTGATGTTGGACTTTAGAACAAATAGACAAACGTGTATCACCTACTTCACTTTGTCAACAACAGATCCACTATCACAAACATGCCTCCCTGCCTAATTAGGTAACAAAAATACGTTGTGATCTCCTGCTTAATGCAACTCCATAATTTGACGATATAAATTATGCAATTAAAAATGTCCTTAAAGGGAATATCCCCAAAATACAGTACATTTATACAGCAACAGTATAAAACAATATATGACTGAGCATTAGGTATTTATGATACTTATTTAAATTACTAATACTGGGTTGTAACATTATATACACACCTACGTTTTACAGTTGTATGCATTTTAATACAGTGAAATAGCCAAAAGAGGTACTTTCCCAGTAGGAAATGGAGCTATTAATGACAAGTAAGGCTTATAGTTATTTTTTAAATTATACCATTTGGTGAAGGCCTTTAAAGGCATTTAAAGATCTCACCCAGCTTTTCAGTCAAAAGGTTTCCAGATCAATTTTAAGAAATCAGGATGCAGTTTTCATCCAAAAGGAAAAAGAAGAAATGTTATTTCTTGCACGTGTATCTCCTTTACCTCACAATATTTTTCTTTCCCTTTCTTTCTTTCCTTTCTTCCTTCTTTTCTTTCTTTCCTTCCTTCCTTTCTTTTTTCTTTCCTTTTTTTCTTTCCATCCATCCATCTACCCACCCATCTATCATCCATCCATCTACCTACCTGTATACCTATCTTCCTTCCTTCCTTTCCTTCTTTCCTTTTCTTTCTTTCTTTCCTTCTTTCCTTTTCTTTTTCTTCTTTCCATCCATCTACCCACCCATCTATCATCCATCTACCTACCTGTTTACCTGTTTACCTATCTTCCTTCCTTCCTTTCCTTCTTTCCTTTTCTTTCTTTCCTTCCTTCCTTTTTTTTCTTTCTTTCCTTTTCTTTCCATCCATCTACCCACCCATCTATCATCCATCCATCTACCTACCTGCTTACCCCCCCAGCTGCTAGCTACCTGTCTACCTACTTACATACCTACCTACATACCTACCTACCTACCTACCCATCTATCCATCCATCCATTCATCCATCCACCCAGGGTTCCTCTTTGCTACCGATTCGGAACTGGGAGCTCACGTGTGGCGCTTCTGCGCATGCACAGAGCGTCCGTGATGATGTCTGGGTGGATGGGCAGAGCCTCCCGCCACCGCCACTACCAGTTTGCCCGAACTGGGTGAACTGGTAGAAACCCACCACTGCTACCCCCCCAAATATCATCTATCTGTCTCTCTGTCTGTGGGTGTCTGTCTGTCTGCCTACCTACCATACCTCCACCTATCCATCCAGCCACCTACCTACCCACCCATCCATGATCCATCCATCTATCCAACCATTATCTATCCATCATCCATCCATCCACCTGATTTATCATCTGTCTGTCTGTGTCTGTCTATCTGCCTACCTACCTACTGTACCTACCTGCCCACCCATCCATCTACCCACCCATCCATCCATTCCATCCATCATCTATCCATCCATTCATCTATCCATCATCCATCCAACTATCCACTTACCCACCTATTTATCATCTGTCTGTCTGTCTACCGTACCTACCCATCATCCATCTAGCCACCCATCCATCCATCCATCCATCCATCCTTTACCTACCTTCACCAAACATGGAATTCAAAGCTAAGCAAGCATTTAATATGTATCACAAACGTGCTCCTTGTCCTTAAAAAAAAAGGAAGTAGCATTTCTTTCGTACTATTTTTAATTTCTGAAACCAGGTAGCAGTGTCTCTCTGCTGGTGAAACTAAGGAAATTATTTTCTGCAGATAAGTAAAATTAAAAAAAGAAAAAGAAAAAGAGCGGGAGAGCAAGAGCGAGAGCGCCCCAAACCTATCCGCTTCCTAACTTCATTCTCTTCTTTCAGAGCAAAAGAAACTTGGGAGAAAAGGATGTGTTTCTCTTCCGTCCCAGAAGCCAACATGCAGTCGGAATCTAACATTACTGTCCGTGATGCCATCAGTGACTCTGAGCCCAATATGTACCAGCCACTGTCCTACCCACTGAGCTTTCAAGTGTCCCTCACCGGATTCCTCATGTTAGAGATCGTCCTCGGGCTCGGCAGCAACCTCACCGTATTGGTACTTTACTGTATGAAATCCAATTTGATCAACTCGGTCAGTAACATTATTACGATGAACCTTCACGTTCTCGACGTCATCATTTGCCTGGGGTGCATCCCTCTGACCATCGTCATCCTCCTGCTCCCGTTGGAGAACAATTCTGCACTCATCTGCTGCTTCCACGAGGCGTGTGTGTCGTTCAGCAGCGTGTCCACCGCCATCAACGTCTTCGCCATCACGCTGGACCGCTACGACATCTCCGTGAAACCCGCCAACCGGATCCTGACGATGGGCAGGGCCGTGATCCTCATGACGTCGATCTGGGTTGTCTCGTTCTTCTCCTTCCTGATCCCTTTCATCGAGGTCAACTTCTTCAGCTCCCACAGCGCCAACACTTGGGAAAACAAGACGTTGTTGTGCGTCAGCACCAACGAGTACCACACCGAACTGGGCATGTACTATCACCTGTTGGTGCAAATCCCCACTTTCTTCTTCACGGTGGTCGTGATGCTCATCACGTACAGCAAAATACTTCAGGCGCTCAACATCCGCATCGGCACCAGGTTTTCCACAGCGCAGAAGAAGAAAGCCAAAAAGAAGACCATTTCCTTGGCCACCCAACAGGAACCCACCGAGGCGCCGCACGCCAGCGGAGGGAGACATGTGGTTTTCGGCGTAAGGACTTCCGTTTCGGTTATCATCGCTCTACGGCGGGCGGTGAAGAGACACCGGGAACGCCGCGAACGGCAGAAACGAGTCTTCCGCATGTCGCTATTGATCATTTCCACGTTTCTTCTCTGTTGGACACCGATCACCATTCTAAACACGATCATTTTATGTTTGGGACCAAGTGACCTTTTAGTAAAACTGAGGTTATGCTTCCTGGTCATGGCCTACGGGACGACCATCTTTCACCCTCTCCTGTACGCCTTCACCCGACAGAAATTTCAAAAAGTTTTGAAAAGCAAAATGAAGAAACGCGTCGTTTCCATCGTCGAAGCAGATCCGATTCCGAACAGTGCTGTGATACACAACTCCTGGATCGAGCCCAAGAGAAGCAAGGCCATCACTTTTGAAGACAACGAAGTGAGGCAGAAGTGTTTAGTACCTCAAGTGGTCACGGACTAGATTCCCGTATCCGCTGGATTATTTAAGGGGAGGGGGAGGGAAAGTCAAGGATAAACCACGACTGCCAAATACAGAGATTTTTTATTAAAAACAAAAACAAAGGAAGAGAAAATATAAGCCAGACTGTAATGGTTTGACGTGCGTTTCAGACAAACCAGAAACGGTGTATTTATTTCCTCATTATTTGAGACGTGTCTTGCATGGCGGTTTGTTAAGCGTAAAATCATGGCTATAATTTTGTCAATACTCTGTCCTCCGATATACCTTTAAGTAAATATTTTCTAACAAGAAAAGCCTTAAAATAGTGCTCACTTTTCAAAAAAAAAAAAAAAAAACACAAAGAATCGGTCTCTTTTGCTGTAAATATGTAAAGCTTTATTTTTAAAGTTTGGGCTGGAGAAAGAGAGAAATAAGGCCTATTCGACACCTTATTTTGGCACAGTATTCAGGTTTCTGACAATAAACTGAAAACTTTTTCCTCAATTATAATTATAAGCTTAAAATTATAGCTATGTGCCCCAAATAACCACCAGCTTTGTGAGTTCAAGGTACTCTCTTATTTTGAGCTACAATATATGCCTTTACAAAGAGTTTTCATCCGAAGGATATTATGGTATTTGGGTTTTTTTTATATTAAACTCAGGCTGAGAGAGGTTTGGTTTTACTGTACAATAAGAATTTTCTAAATTGCAATTATTTTTAATTCTTCCTAAAATTTCTGTTTGGCTAACAGGAATGAATTTGCGTATTTTGAAGGATTCTTCCATGCGTATATATCAATGTTTCAGTCCAGAAATGTGGTTTTTATACACTGCTAAACTGCTTGTTCCTATTTCTAAGCAAATTGGACTTGATAAGCCAAAATGTGTTGCCAAATCAAAATCCTCAGCCCAAGACAACAAGAAAAGCCAAGGTTGTTTGGCTACTATTCCACATTAATCATATTTATTTATTTGTATCCTGCCTTTATTATTTTTATAAATAACTCAAGGTGGTTAACATATCCAACATACTTTCCTCTCGTATTTTTCCCACAACAACCCTGTGAGGTGGATTGGGCTGAGAGAGAGGCACCTAGCTGGCTTCATGACTAAGGCGGGACTAGAACTCACAGTCTCCTGGTGATTGGCCCAATGTCACCCAGTTGGCTTTCATGGCTAAGGCGGGACTAGAATTCACAGTCTCCTGGTGATTGGCCCAATGTCACCCAGCTGGCTTTCATGGCTAAGGTGGGACTAGAATTCACAATCTCCTGGTGATTGGCCCAACGTCACCCAGTTGACTTTCATGGCTAAGGCGGGTCTAGAATTCACAATCCCCTGGTGATTGGTCCAACATCACCCAGCTGGCTTCATGGCTAAGGTGGGACTAGAACTCACAGTCTCCTGGTGATTGGTCCAGTGTCACCCAGTTGACTTTCATGGCTAAGGCGGGTCTAGAATTCACAATCCCCTGGTGATTGGTCCAACGTCACCCAGCTGGCTTCATGGCTAAGGCGGGACTAGAACTCCCATCTCCTGCTTTCCAGCCTGGTACCTTAACCACTGGACCAAACTGGGTCTCCTATTATCTTTGATCTTTCCCAAACCACTCCGTGTTTTAAAGATGACTTTTGTGTTCCCCAATAAAATTTACTCAAGGTCATTCCAATTTTGCAATACCCAACTCCGTTTGACATCCATTCTAAAATGCTGCAAGGTCAAACTACCCAATGAGGATTATTTTTACACAGAACGTTAGAAAGCATCCGTCGGCCAATCTAAACAATTAATCGGTACCTCAGTGGTCCTTCGTCCAATTTAAAACAATTACCTGTTCATCGGTCAAAAACTTATTTCAAGGATTAAAAACCCATTTGCTTTAGGGAAGGAAAGAACCCACCCAATGTCCTACCCATCCTTATCTTATTCTTCTATATATCGATATAAATTATATCGAGGTACAATTCTTACTCTTACGTCCTGAACAGGGTTAGCCTCCGAAAGCGTTGATGATTACAATATCTTATCTATAATCATCTTATGCTCCAACACTGGAATTTTTTTTAAGAAGAGACTGCACAACCAATTTGTCTGAAATGGAAAGATTTCCTGCCTAAGCAGGGGGTTGGACTAGAAGACCTCCAAGGCCCCTTCCAACTCTTCTCTTCTCTTCTCTTCTTCTTCTCTTCTAAAATGTAGTAAATTATGGGCCCCCTTCCAATCTGTTACTCTATTTAAAAAAAAGATAAATGTTTGCTTCTCCAAGTGTTTTTAAACTATAGTACCGTGATGGCAAACCTATGGCACGCATGCCAGAGGTGGCACACGGAGCCATATCAGTGGGCACGCAAGTGTTGTCCTAGCTCAACTCCACCGGGAGGGCCTCCGGGGGTGGGGGGGGAGGCCCGTTTTTCACTTTCCCCAGGCTTCAGAGGCTTTCTAGGAACCTGGGGAGGGCGAAAACAGCCTTCCTCACCCCCAGGAGGCCCTCCGGGAGCGGGAAATGGCATGTTTCCCGACTTCCGGTCCCCTCCCCCAAAAAAGCCTCTGGAACCTGGGGAGGGCAAAAAACAGACCTACCGGGCCCACCGGGCCATTGTGTGCCAAAAGCAGGGGGAGCCCGGGGAAGTTTCATGCACATGCGTGGGGGAGAAAGCGGGGCGCATTGAATTATGGGTGTGGACACGCGTGCGCATGACCACCCCCCCCGCGCTCGCCCAGCTTTTGGCATGAGAAAGCAAAAAGGTTAGCCATCACTGCTATAGTACTACAAAATTTACCTCTTCTGGGTAACGTGAGGGCTCCGGCATCTCTATTGTACAGCATAATCAATCCAAAGGGATAAGCAAGAGCATCTACCAGGCCAGCTGGTGGTAGTTGGTTAAGTAGGAAGAATCTGGCGGGAAATGCAGCAAGACAAATTCCTTGTGTGTCCAATCACACTTAGCCAATAAAAAAATTATATTCTATTCTATTCTAAATGTGGTTGGTGGATGATCAGATGATCAGAAATCAAAAGTTCCAGTTAATCTAAGGCGGGGGTGTCAAACTTGATTTCATTGAGGGCCGCATCAGGGGTGGGGGGGGCGTGGCCAGCTCTACGTCACTCGTGTCAGGGTTGCCTGTGGTGGCCCAAGCGCTCTGACAGAGAAAACGGGCTCCCGAGCTCTGTTTTCCACTGCGATGGCCTCCTGCAACCCTCTGCCAGCAAAAATGGAGCTCGGGGGTGGGGGGCACATGAGGCCCTTGCAAGCTCTGTTTTCGGCTGGGACGGCCTCCTGCAAACCTCTGCCAGCAAAAACGGAGTTTTGGGGGGGGCACGCATGGCCCTTGCAAGCTCTGTTTTTGGCTGAGATGGCCTCCTGCAATGCTCTGCCAGTGAAAAGAGAGCTCGGGGGGGCACGCGTGGCCCTTGCAAGCTCTGTTTCCCGCTGGGACAGCCTCCTGCAACCCTCTACCAGCGAAAACAGAGCTTGGGGAGACATGTGTGGCCCTTGCAAGCTCTGTTTTCGGCTGGGATGGCCTCCTGCAACCCTCTGCCAGCGAAAACAGAGCTCGGGGGGGGGACGCATGGCCCTTGCAAGCTCTGTTTTCGGCTGGGACAGCCTCCTGCAATCCTCTGCCAGTGAAAAGATAGCTCGGGGGGGGGCATGAGTGGCCCTTGGAAGCTCTGTTTTCAGCTGGGATGGCCTCCTGCAATCCTCTGCCAGCAAAAACGGAGCTTGGGGGGGCCACAGGCGGCCCTTGCAATCTCTGTTTTCGGCTGGAATGGCCTCCTGCAACCCTCTGCCAGCAAAAACGGAGCTGGGGGGGGAATAATCCTTCATTATTTGCAGGGCGGCCCCACGAGCCAGATGTAAGCACCTTGTGGGCCGCATCCGGCCCATGGGCCTTGAGTTGGACACCCCTGCTCTAAGAGTAAGGCATGGGAACGAAAGGCTTACGAACATTTTCACGATATGCTTAGGGAGATACATGGCTATTTATGTTCTAGGCTGCCAAGCTGCCATAGATACATAATTTAATCATACGATTAAGCCACAGCTTACCAGTCTTAACTCTCAAACAGCCACAACCTTGGAGTTTTGCAAATTTGTTTGCTGGGTAATTGTGTTGCCTGTAGTCCTGGACTTACAACCATCCGTTGAGTGACCGTTCGGACTAACCACAGCACTGAATAAAAGTGACTTGTGACTGTTTTCACACTTACGACCATTGCGGCATCCTCCTCGGTCACATGATCGAAATTCGGACGCTTGGCAACCGATTCATATTTATGACGGTGGCAGTGTCCCAGGGTCACATGATCAACTTTTGCCACCTTCTGACAAGCAAAGTCAACGGGGAAGCCAGATTTACTAACAACCGTGTTACTAACTTACCAGCTGCAATGATTCCCTTAGCAACTGTGGCAAGAAAGGTCGTAAAAAGGGACAGAAGTCACTTAACAACTGTCTCGTTTAGCAACGGACATTTTTTAAGCTAAGTTGTGGTCGCAGACTACCTGTCCTGTTTTCAGAGTTAATTCCTGAAAGGGCGAGAAGATTCCTGTATTATAGGCAGAATACAATGAAGTAGTAAACTTGGACTCTATCCATGTAAATCAGGGGTGGGTTCTAAATTTTTTTACTACCGGTTCTGTGGGCGTGGCTTATTTTGTGGGCGTGGCTTGATGGTCATGTGACAATTCTACGGTCTACTCATTTGTTTTTGGAGGCACCAGTCTACCACCACACTGCCTTTTAACACTGATCAGCTGTAGGGCGGCCCTTTGAAGCCCCGCGGCAAGAGTTTAAACAGTTTTTTTCCTTCTAACCAATCAACTGGGACTCAGGAGGCAGCGAACAGATTGGGGGCGGGGCCAAATAAAAGGTAAGAATAACGCGGGGTAGCGGGGGACACGGGGGGAAGAACCGGTTCGGTGACGTCATATCGTAGCCGCTACCGGCTCAGCGGAACCGGGCCGAACCGGGAGGAACCCACCACTGATGTAAATCTAGTGTTACAAAAGCCCAATTTTCTAAAAAAAAAATTAAAAAAAACCCCATGAAAAGAAAGCAGCGATCATATTCCACAGATGCTCCATTAGAAAACATCGAAGGCTGTCAATTTTACTTCTGTTTTAATCTTTCCTAAGAGAAACTGCCAGGAATAAAATCAATGGCGCACTCATAGAAGCAGCTAATCAGTATCTATCTGTGGGATATGGTTAAGAAAAGAAAAAAAAAATCCAGATGGCAGCCACAATACATGACTCTGTCCAGAGGTGGGTTTCAGCAGGTTCCGACCAGTTCTGGAGAACCCGTACCGGAAATTTTGAGTAGTTCGGAGAACCGGTCGTAAAAATTCTAACTGGCCCCGCCCCCATCTATTCTCTGCCTCCCGAGTCCCAGCTGATCGTGAGGAAATGGGGATTTTGCAGTATCCTTCCCCTGGATTGAGGAAGGAATGGAGATTTTATAGTATTCTTCTCCTGCCACACCCACCAAGCCATGCCACGCCCACCAAGCCACACCCACAGAACCGGTAGTAAAAAAAATTTGAAACTCACCATTGGCTCTGTCCATTGCACATAAAAAGCAGAGCAATCATACCATTGTGGCTGCCATCTTGACTTTCTCTTTCTCTTTCTTCTTTCTTTCTTTCTTTCTTTCTTTCTTTCTTTCTTTCTTTCTTTCTTTCTTTCTTTCTTTCTTTTCTTTCTCTTTCCTTCCTTCCTTCCTCCCCCCCCTCTCTTTCTCTCTCTCTTTCTCCATTTGGATCAAAGAGAGTTCCGACCATCAATTAAGCAGAAATTTCCTGACAGTGAGAACAATTAAATCAGTGGAACTGCTTGCCACCATAAATTGTGGGTGCTCCAACACTGGAGGATTTTAAGAAGAGATTGGATAACCATTTGTCTGAAGTGGTATATGGTTTCCTGCCCAAGTGGGGGGTTGGACTAGAAGACCTCCAAGGTCCCTTCCAATTCTGTTATTCTATTCTATTCTATTCTATTCTATTCTATTCTATTCTATTCTATTCTATTCTATTCTATTCTATTCTATTCTATTCTATTCTTCATTAAAATGTACTTTTAATCTCCTATGACATACTCTAGCAGCTATCTAATTAATGCATGAATGAGCTTTGCTTTGCTTCCATTTTCAAAAGTTCGCATTCAAGAATAAATTCTATTCTAATGAAGACAAAACACTTACATTAAAAAAAAAATTTTGAGACAATCTCAAAGCTAAAACTAGAAAACCCTAATCTCATTAAGACTTCCCTTTCAACAAAGCAGTGACTAAACAGCTATTTATTATTTAGGATAAGTAAAGCCGTTTTAAAAACTTTTAAAGGAAAATTAAAATTTAAGTCAATTTTCCCCAGAAGCCTACCAAATAGATTTGAGGGGATTTTTTTGTGGGCACAAGAATAAGAGCAAGCAAGAAATGTAGGTTCAATCTTCACTCATCATTCACTGCAAATTGATAAACATATTACCCCAGGACTAACTTGGTTTAAGAGAATTGATTGATTGATTGATTGATTGATTGATTGATTGTGATTTATATGCCGCCTTTCTCCCTAGGGACTCAAGGCGGCTTACAAAATGACAACTTCAATACAAATTACAATACAATACCAAATTAAAATCAGTAACCCAATTATCCTGATCTGTTGAAAATGTAGAGCCCCCTTTGCGTTCTCACTATAAGGTTCCCCTCACACATACGTGCTAGTCGTTCCCCACTCTAGGGGGCAGTGCTCATCTCCGTTTCAAAGCCAGAGAGCCAGCGCTGTCCGAAGACGTCTCCGTGGTCATGTGGCCGGCATGACTCAACGCCAAAGGCGCACGGAACGCTGTTCCCTTCCCATCAAAGGTGGTCTCTATTTTTCTACTTGCATTTTTTTACGTGCTTTCGAACTGCTAGGTTGGCAGAAGCTGGGACAAGTCACAGGAGCTCACCCCGTCACGCGGCACTAGGGATTCGAACCGCTGAACTGCCAACCTTTCGATCGACAAGCTCAGCGTCTTAGCCACTCAGCCACCGTGTCCCTTATGTTCTCACTATACTGAAATATTTAAGTTTACAATTCAACACCACACCTGAGACACATTAACTTCTGTTTCAAGGTCCTTCAAACATTCTCTTCCCTAAGAACTTGCAGAGTGACAAACAAGAGCAATTCTTGTCAGTGTAGGCTGTCAGTTTTCGATGACACCACATCAATAATCCGCAAAATGAAGGCCACTGGAGCTGAGAAATTGACAAAGATGAGTCTTTGTGCAAAGGATGTTCCCTTACTATTGTGCAGAAAGTACTTTGATTTTTCTTTTTTTAAAAAAAAACAACATATGTACAATTCTTGACTTTACAACCATTCATTAAAATGGCACTGAAGAAAGTGACTTATGGCCATTTTCACACTTACGACCCTTTCAGCATCCCCGTGGTCACGCAATCAAAATTCAGATGCCCGGCAACTGCCTCGTATTTATGACGTTTGCAAGTGTCCCAAGATCGTGTCATCCCTTTTTGCGCCCTTCCGACAAGGAAAAGTCCATGAGGAAGTCAGATTCACTTAACAACCGGGTTCTTAATTTAACAACCGCAGATGATTCGCTTAACAACTGTGTCAGGAAAGGTCGTAAAATGGGGGCAAAACTCACTTCACAAATGAAGCCTCGCTTAGGGATAGACATGTGGGCTTGATTTTGGTCATATGTCAAGGACTAGACCTGTAAAGCATCCAAGCAATATCCACAATATCTAAAAATCGATCTGACAAGTTTCTGTTTGGTTCCCACGACAATTCTGAGAAACATACAACGAAACGTTAAGTACGGCTAACTTCCGAAGTGTTCCAACCTAGGCTTCCCAAGAGCATGAAGCAAACTCCTTCTCCCGACAAAAAACGAAACTTTTTATTAAGTTACTGTGAATTCCTCTCATTCACATCCAGCAAAGTCTTTCAAGGGAGAATTTATAGTCACAGACCTCATCTGGCTTGGAGAGCTGCCAGGCCGATATCTTCACAACTTGGCAAGGATTCATGGAGAGTCATGAACCAATTAAACGAACTAATTGTCTCCTGCAAACTCCACTCCCCTTTCGCTCCTCTTTTATTCCCTTTGGGAGGGGCCATTCACCATCCACCTGTGGCTTTACTGCTGAGTCGGCCCTTGTTCCTTAGCTGTTCCCTTCTTCTGGCAGCTCTGCGCATGCGCACACTGGGAACAGGCTCCAGCTTTTCTGCCTCACTGATGTCTGACTCCGAAGGCAGTTGACAACTGACAGATGGCCTTGGCCCCCATTCTGCCTCCGACGCAGAGCACTCGTCAGAGCCTTCCCCAGACTCCAGCACTGGCCCATGTTCCTCCTCAACCTCCTCACTTTCTGAGTCTGCCACCAGCTCCACTGGCTGCTGGCGGGCCACAACACAAAGACTCATATTGACCCGATTTTTTGAAGAAAAGAAAATCCACCTCGAATCGTTCGAGATTTTTTTTTTCTGAAGAAAACCCACACAATTGGCAAACACATGATCTTAAAAAACAACAACAACAACAACAACAACCCCCCCCCCCCGACCCACTGGACTTACCGAGTTCATTGAGACTCTGAGCAGCTTTGGTGATTTCCCGGCTTCCACCTTGAAGCTGCCCTTGAAGTCTTTTGCTGAGGTACAAAATCCGTATTATTCTCCTCAGCAGGTCGCAAGCAGCCTTGAGAGGAAAACATTGAATTAAGCGTGTGTTATTCGATATGCCCAAAGAAAGCCAACACAGTTCTAGGCTGCATAAACAGAGGAATAGAATCAAGATCACATGAAGTGTTAATACCACTTTATAATGCCTTGGTAAGGCCACACTTGGAATCCAGTTTTGGTCGCCATGATGTAAAAAAGATGTGGAGACTCTAGAAAGAGTGCAGAGAAGAGCAACGAAGATGATTAGGGGGATTGGAGCAGTGGTGGGATTCAAATCATTTAACAACCGGTTCTCTGCCCTAATGACCAGCTGGGTAGGCGTGGCTCGGTGGTCATGTGACCATGTGGGCATGGTCAACTCAATGTCACTCACATCGATGGGCGCTTCGCCTTAGCTGTTACAATGTAATAAGGGTTAACCAGAGAGGCAGTTTCTGTAAGCAGGGCAATAAAGATTAGGCTAGAAACAACACCAGAATGTTTCCGTCCTGCCTTCCTTACAGGATTAGCACTGTAAAATGGGAAAAAACAAAATAAGATTTCTTCCGACAACCGGTTCTCCGAACTGCTTAGAAAGTTAACAACCGGTTTTCCCGAATAGGTGCGAACTGGCTGAATCCCACCACTGGACTGGAGGCTAAAATATATGAAGAACGGTTGCTGGAACTGGGTATGTCTACTTTAATGAAAAGAAGGACGAGGGGAGACATGATAGCAGTGTCCCAATATCTCAGGGGCTGCCACAAAGAAGAGGGAGTCAAGCTATTCTCCAAAGCATCTGAGGGCAGGACAAGAAGCAATGGACGGAAACTAATCAAGGAGAGGAGCAACTTAGAACTAAGGAGGAATTTCCTGAAAATTAGAACAATTAATCAGTGGAACAACCAGACTCCAGAAATTGTGAATGCTCCAACACTGGAAGTTTTTAAGAAGAGGTTGGATAACCATTTGTCTGAAGTGGTGTAGGGTTTCCTGCCTAAGCAGGTTGGAGGTCTTCTAGTCCAACCCCCTGCTTAGACAGGAAACCCTACATCACTTCAGACAAATGGTTATCCAACCTCTTCTTAAAAACTTCCAGTGTTGGAGCTTTTGCAACTTCAGGTTGTTCCACTGATTCATTGTTCTCACTGTCAGGAAATTATCATCCGATGGGAGCTAGGAAGCACGGCTTTTCCGCGGCAGTTTCAAAATTGTAGTGTATATGTATAATTATATGCATATAATTATTTATTTTTTTGAGGGGCGCGAGCATATATCAGAAGCGTTCTAGGGGTGAGAGGTATAGAAAAGGTTGGGACCCCCCTGCACTAGATTCTTCTACTCTTATATAGCGGATGAACACATAGTTATACTTTGCTATGTAAAAAAAATAATAATAACCTGGTTTACATTATAGCTCAGTACACCACTACAACATATATAGTATATACTCATGATCTCTTAAAGCTGACTCCGGTTAATCCCTGTATCAAAGACGATCACTTATGCGGACTCTTTGTCTGTAACAAGGAACTAGGGCGGACTATGTGAAGTGCTTGAGGTTTAACAGTGAAAAATACGATGTCCTACTAAATATGAATCATATTTAGAATATGAAGCAGTAACGGGAACATTTTGTTGTGATGTAATTAAGATGTAATGTTAAACTAGAATTTAGTGGTATAGATATTGTACATAAAGCTTCCTTTCTTTTGTTTCCCCTTTCCCCTCTTCCCTTTTTCTTTTCTTTTCTCTCTTTTCTTTCTTCCCTTCCCTTCCCATTCTTTTCTCCTTTCCTTTCCTCCTCTTTCTCCTTTCCTTTCCTTTCTCCTTTCCTTTCTTCTTTTCTTTCCTTTCCTCCTCTTTCTCCTTTCCTTTCCCCTTCCCTTCCTTCCCTTCCCCTATCCTATCCTATCCTATCCTATCCTATCCTATCCTATCCTATCCTATCCTATCCTATCCTATCCCTTCCCCTTTCCCTTCCCTTTCTCATTCACAAGGAGGCCAATAGCGCTTCACTAATCTCCTTTCCTTTCCTTTCCTCCTCTTTCTCCTTTCCTTTCTCCTTTCCTTTCCTTTCCTTTCTTTCCTTCCTTTCCTTTCCCCTTCCCTTCCTTCCCTTCCCTTCCCTTTCCCCTATCCTATCCATCCTTTCCTTTCCTTTCCTTTCCTTTCCTTTCCTTTCCTTTCCCTTCCCCTTCCTTTTTCCCCTTCCCCTTTCTCTTCCCTTTCTCATTCACAAGGAGGCCAATAGCTCTTCACTAATCTCCTTTCCTCCTCTTTCTCCTTTCCTTTCCTTTCTCCTTTCCTTTCTCCTTTCCTTTCCCTTTCCTTTCCTTTCTTTCCTTCCTTTCCTTTCCCCTTCCCTTCCCTTCCTTCCCTTCCCTTCCCTTCCCTTCCCTTCCCTTCCCTTTCCCCTATCCTATCCTATCCTATCCTATCCTATCCTATCCTATCCTATCCTATCCTATCCCTTTCCCTTTCCCTTTCCCTTTCCCTTTCCCTTTCCCTTTCCCTTTCCCTTCCCCTTCCTTCTTCCCCTTTCCCTTTCTCATTCACAAGGAGGCCAACAGCATAGCCCTCTTCACTAATCCATTTTCTACTTCATCTAAATCAGGATTAGTTCATCCAAACTGGTCAGGGTCAGAAATCTGGAGCCTGATCTTATTTATTTTGTGCGTGTCGCTCACCGTTTCAAGATTAAACCGTGGAGATGAAATGCCAAACTCCGAATGTCAAACCGAAGTGGATGCCCCTCAATTTACTCCTCGTAGTAACACTTCAAAAGCCAGCATTTGTTCATCAATTACCAGCGTAACGTGACTTTCAAATACATGACAAGGAGAAGTGGCACCCTTTCCACCAACTAGTTTTCTGCAATTAAATCTTCAGCTAAATGAACTTGCTTAATGACTTTAATTATGTGTATGGAGGCACCAGCATAAATCATTCACAGCACAATTGCAGTTCTAAACCCACTCAGCGCTACAAAACCTGTGGACTGTACAGCGACAGGATTTGGATTACGTTCCTCGGTACCGTAATGGCTCCCTTTCATTCCAAACCAGTACATTTTAATTGTTTGCACCACTGAATAAATTATGCAATTACAAAGAGAGGGATTTTCTTCCATGGTAATTAACGTCACGATTTTAATCCGTTATTTAAAGCCAACCCTTTCCTCCTTTAATGTGTAATTGGAGTAACCGAGCTTGCCTAAGATGCGCAAACATACAAATCGCACGAAGGATGGGAAAAAAGCTCAAAAGAGTACGAGAACTGAACTACGCGAGAATTGCGTTTTATAGTATTTTCCAAGGCAGGGGCTGAATTCTACAAATAAGTGAATGAAGTTCTTATATGTTTTGATATCTGACAACCTTTGCGTTCTCAAAGATCCATATAGGGTTTGAAAAGGCAGGCAAGCTTGAAAGATTCCAGCTATAAAAATGATTCTAAAAGCAGATTATTATTTTTTTTAAAAAGCTGCTTTTAGTCGCTTGTGATTTTATACAGGCCGCTGGTTCGTATGAGGAATTTTGGCCCTTCAAAGTAAATCAACAGTCCCGCTATCACAAGCCTGGCATATCAACAGCTAAACAAACAATCTGGCAAGGAAAAGAACACGAAGAAAAGAGAGGCTTATATATATATGCATATTCTTTCTAGCCAGGTTTTACCTACGTAAGCTAAGGTGTTCTACAGCCCTGGTTCTGTGAAATCTCATTCACAAGTTTCTGGGCTTTTTATTTCTAGCTGACAAACAGCAACTCTGTGTTGCTCTCTGGGAGACTCAGATAGCTATTTCTGCCTTGTAAGGCGTCATCTGTGAGCCACACCCTCTTCTCAGGTATCCTCCCTGTAAAGGTACAATGTGTCTAGAAAGAATATGCACATAAAAGCTTACGAAAAAGAAAAAGACACATTGTACCTTTACAGGGAGGATACCTGAGAAGAGGGTGTGGCTCACTGATGAAGAGTTGCTGTTTGTCAGCTAGAAATAAAAAGCCCAGAAACTTGTGAATGAGATTTCACAGAACCAGGGCTGTAGAACATCTTAGCTTACGTAGGTAAAACCTGGCTAGAAAGAATATGCACATAAAAGCCTACGAAAAAGAAAAAGACACACACACACACACACACACACACACACACACACACACACACACACATATATATACACACACACATATATATATATATATATGTAATAAAATTCATCATCATCATTGAACAACCCCTTAATCCCTTGCGGGGTGAAGTCTGGGCAACTGAATGGAGCTAGCAGAGTGTTTGAATGGCCGGATGCCCTTCCTGTTGACAATGAGGAGTTTTGTTCAGCAGATATATTTTCAGTGTGAGAGAGAGAGAAATGTCTGCCTCTACCAAGGATTGAACTCACAGCCTCCTGATCATGAGGCAAGAGCTCCGCCTCTAGGCCACCGCACCACTCTTTTTTTATTATTATTAAAATTGCCGAGTGAAAAACACTCTCTCTGGCTCCATCACGGTTTTCCGTATTTTATAATATGCTTTTCATATTAATATAACCTCCCAAGAGGAGATTAGAAAGAGAAATACAGGTAGCCCTCGACTTACGACCACAATCGGGCCCCAAATTTCTGTTATTAAGTGAGACATTTGTCAAATGTTACATTTCCCCATTTTACGACCTTTCTTGCCACTGCTGTTAAGCGAACTGCCGCGGTTGTTACATTAGTAACATGGTTGGTTAAGGGAATCTGCCTTCCCCCCATCGACTTGGAAGTCGCAAAAGGGGATCAGGTGACCCCAGCACGGTCATAAATATGAGTCAGATGCCAAGCGTCTGAATTTTGATCAGGTGACCACGGGGATGCCGCGACAGTCGTTAAGTGCGAAAAATTGCCCTAATGGTCGCCTTTTTCAGTGCCGTGGTAACTTTGAACGGTCGCTAAAGTGAACCGTTGTAAGTCCAGGGCTAGCTGTGAAAGGAAAGACCATGATTTTAATTTAACTGATGGTAGGTAGATATCAGTTCGTCATTAAACACTAAATAAAAATTTAGGACAAAGCTATTGTTTGAGGTCTGACGATGGTTGATGCAGTTGAATTGGATACGGGGAAAATACAATTGCGTTAATCTTGCCGTACAAGCCTGAAATGTTAAAGATTTGTCAATTTTTCTCTGTTTAACCACAATTATCATCTTAAAATGGATCTTGGCAGACTTGAACCCTGGGCCCTATCTAACAAAATGAAATCCAATGTAGAGAAAAGTAAACTCTTACACTCAGGCAAGAAAAACCAAAAGTACAGATATAGACTGGGTCAGTGGTGGGATGCTCCCGGTTTGGACCGGTTCACAAGAACCGGTAATAAAACCGGCGGGAGGCCCCGCCCCCCGCCCCGGATGTCGTCATCAGTGATCTGCGCATATGCAGAAGCTCGCGCACGAGCGCAATCCCATTGCGAACTGGTGGTAAAAGTAAGTAGAACCCACCCCTGGACCGGGTGAAACCAGGCTTAATAGTTAGTTAGTTAGTTAGTTATATTATGGTTATATACCGCCCCCTCTCCCGAGGGACTCGGGGCGGTGAACAGCCAGCAAATAAAATACACAGATACAAAATTTAAAACAAGATTAAAATCCAATTAAATCAATTTGGCCCATAGTTAAAAACCCTATATTAAAACCCCTAATTTTTAAAACAATTTTTTTTTAAAAAGAGTAGGTCAGGCCAGCCTGGCTTGATGAAACAAAAACGTCTTTAGGGCAGTTCGGAAAGCACGAAGGTCAGGGATCCACCGTATCTCTAGGGGCAACTCGTTCCAGAGGGTAGATGCCCCCACAGAGAATGCTCTCCCCCTGAGGGCCGCCAGCCGGCATTGTCTGGCCGACGGCACCCTGAGGAGGCCCTCTCTGTGGGAGCGTACTGGTCGGTGGGAGACTACCGGTGGCAGAAGACGGTCTTGTAATAGCAGTAACTGTGAGAGGGATCTTGGAGTCTTAGCGGACAACCAATTAAATATGAGTTAACGGTGTGTGGCGGCAGCCAAAAAAGCCAATGCAATCCTAAATTGCATTAACAAAGGGACACACAATCAAGATCAAGAGAGGTACTAATACCCCTCTGTAAAGCCTTAGTAAGGCCACACTTGGAATCCTGCATCCAGTTTTGGTCACCACACTATAAAAAAAAGATGCTGAGACTCCAGGAAAAAGTGCAGAGAAGAGCAACCAAGATGATGAGGATAAAACATACGAAGAACAGTTGCAGGAACTGGGCACGGCTAGTCTAGTGAAGAGAAGAGAAAGACCAGGGGAGACATGATAGCAGTCTTCCAATATTTGAGGGGCTGCCACAGAGAGGAGGAAGGGGGTCAAGCTATTTTTCAAAGCACCCCAAAGCCAGACAGGGAATAATGGATGGAGTTTGAACAAGGAGAGATTCAACCTGGAAATAAGGAGAAATTTTCTGACAGTGAGAACAATCAACCCATGGAACAGAAGTTGTGGGAGCTTCATCACTGGAAGCTTTCAAGAAGAGACTGGACTGCCATTTGTCAGAAATGGTGTAGGCAGGGTCTCCTGCTTAGGAGGAGGGTGTGACTAGATGACCTACAAGGTCCCTTCCAACTCTGTTAGTCTATTTTAGGCACGATATCAAGGGGACCTAGAGTTTTTTTAAAGTGCTAAAGGGAAATACAGCAGAACTAAGATAGTACATAAAGAAATAATGCTTGAAACTAGGAAGTGTAAATTCCTGAATAGTGTTAACCTGCTAGTGATGGTTGTGTAAACAGAAACAAATGTAAATATAAGTACGTAGATGAACAATTGAATAAAAATAGAGAATATATATCCATGCCGATACGGTAAGCTGTAAAATAATATATGATGTAATGTTATGCTTGTTATGTGTTTTTAATGTGGTTTTGTTGTATTTTTCTTTATTTTGTTTTTTAAAAGTCAAAAGTTCAATAAAAATTATTTAAAAAAAGAAAAAGAAAGAATGCTTCTTTTTATAAAGCTTACTCCTTGCTACAGGTAGTCCTCGACTTACAACAGTTCATTTAATGACCGTTCGAAGTTACAACAGCGCTGAAAAAAGTGACTCTTGAGCATTTTTCACACTTACAACGGTTGCCGCATCCCCTTCGACACGTGATCAAACTTCAGACATTTGGCCACTGATTCATATTTATGACGGCTGCAGTGATTCTCCTTTTGTGACCTTCTGACGAGCAAAGTCAACGGGGAAGCTAGATTCACTTAACAACCGTGTTACGATCAACTCTCCTAACAATTGTGGCAAGGAAGGTCATAAAATGGAGTAAAATTCACTTAACAATTCTCAAACAATCTCGCTGTTTGAGGGAATTGCGTAACATTCCCAGAGACTCTTCCCATCCTCCTTACAATCTTTTTGGACTGTTGCCTTCTGGCAGAAGATACGGAACAATTAAAACTCGGACCGCACATTTTCTGAATAGTTTTTATCCCAGAGCTATAATTGCACTCAACAATGAACTAAAGGGCCACCATCAGTGAGCTGTTGGACAGCATTACTTGGTCTGTTGTGTGGATGTTTGGGTGGTTTAGAGGTGGGGAATTTGTGGTGGGTGGGAGTGTGTTTGGGGATTGTTATGTGTGTTGGACCTGGTCTTTGGGTGTTAATTGAATTTCGTTGTATGGGTATACTGTGTATACACGTACAATGACAATCAAGTTATTTATTTAAAAATGTCTCGCATAGCGACAGAAATTCTGGGCTCTATTGCGGTCGTAAGTCGAAGACGTTGTGTCTGTACATAAAGAAATAATGCCTCTTTTTATAAGAGTTAATTCCTACTCCTTCCTACAGTCTACTGCGAGGAATTGAAAAAAAGTGAGAATTATGTCCATTAATCACAATATAATAGCATGAAGCTGGAGAAAAAAGGATATTAATTCTGAAAAACACGGGATTTTTTGACAAACCCCCCCCCCCACAACTGTCAACAATTAACAATGATCGACACACAGCAATTTTTAATATTATGTCAGGGTTTTTTTAAAAAAAAGATTCTCCGCAGATTTTCATCATGCCAAATACTATTTTCAATTTGGTTTCCATGAATCTCAGAAAATGTCATTTTATTTTTTTGTAAATCTTGGGAAGTGAGGACCAAATTCTAAACCGAAGCTACAACTAAATTTAAAATGAGGCAAACCTTGCTAAAAATCTGACTTGGAAAGGCAACAAATAACTAACTGAGGAAAGGCTCTGGGAATACATATACATATACATATACATATACATATACATATACATATACATATACATATACATATACATATACATATACATATATATATATATATATATAAATGCGCTTTTTACAAATTTTGCCACGTAAAAAATTTCCTTTCTGCTTGCATTGTTTTTTTGTTTTGTTTTTTCCTCTCCTCTGAGAGGATTTTTTTTTTTTTTAAATGTTCACCATTCTTATGCAATGATTTTAATTATTTATTCTGGGAGTGTTTTCCCCTTTTCTCGAACAAGTAACTATAGCAACCCTGCAGAGCCTTCCAGAAAAAAAACCAATCCAGTTATCTCTGTCCATCATTAATTCACTCCCATGTTGGAAGTCGCAAAAACCCTGTTCTAAAAAATATCCTTCGCATCTGTTTCTCGTGCCATTGTTCTTCGGATACCCGAAATACTCTTTTGCAGCCCAAAAGGAGGGGGGAAAAAGAACATTTTTGAAGAAGGAGAGAGAAGAGAGTATAACTTACCTGAAGCCTTGCTAGCTGCGCCGTGCGGGATACGATTTTGTTGTAGGGATCGATAATTTTGCCTTTGATCCTAAAGCGAAAAAGGAACCGTGTTTTAGAAACGTGGGTGATGCACGAGAATTTAAAAACTTCCAATGACGGGATACAGATCTTGGCATACCTGTCAACGGTACTCTGCAGGGCACTGATTCTGGTCTGCATCATTTCGAGAACACCTGTAACCAAAGATAGAAGAACCGATCAAAATAACTACCTCACGTGAAAGAAAGCTGGGTGGGGTTTTTTTCCCCCAGTTGAGGAAAAGAACTTAAAATAAGTTAGGAAATTACAGAATTTATAATACAGGTAATCCTCGGCTGACAACGGTTCCTTTAGGGACGGTTCAAAGTTACAATGGCACTGAAAAAAGCGACTTTTTTTCACACTTATGACCGTTGCTGCATAACCGCGGTTACGTGATAAAAATTCAGACGCTTGGCAGCTGACTCGTCTTTATGATGGTCGCAGCGTTCCGGGGATCGCCTTTTGCGACCTTCTGAGGAAAAAGTTAACGGGGAAGCCACGTTCACTTAATCAACGTGTGACTCACTGAACAAAGGCAGGGATTCACTTAACAACAGTGGCAAGGAAGGCCGTAAAACGGGGCGAAACTCACTTAAGAACTGTCTCGCTTAGCAACATGAACTTTGGGCTCAATTGCGACGGCGAGCAGGACCACGAGTGAGCCCAAAATTTACGTCGCTAAGTGAGCCGTTTGTTCAACGGGTTTTGCCCCATTTTATGATCTTCCTCGTCAGAGTTGTTAAGTGAATCACGGCTCTGCCAGCGAAAACGGAACTCGGGAAGGTGCAGCCGTGTGCGGCCCTCTGGAGCTCCATTTTCACCTGCAGAGGCACAACAGGCCAGTCCTTCTCTGTTTCCAGGGCGGCCACATGGGCCATATCTAAGCACCCCACAGGTCAGATCCGTCCCCCGGGCCCCTGAGTTTGACACCCCTGATATAGATAAGAGGTAATAAAGGATAATATTTGTAGCTCAGGGTTGACACGAGGAGTCCTTGGTGCCCTCTAAGCTTGCTTGTTTTCTTACAGACGTTTCATTACCATACTAGGTAACATCATCAGTGCTAGCGACAATCATACCTAGTTAGGATCACGAAACGTCTGCAAAAAAACAAAAACAAAAAACAAGCAAGCTCAGAGAGCACCAGAAATTCCTCCGCGACTGGAAAAAAAACAACACCCTGCGATGCGCTCGAATCCAAACCTAATCTCAGTCCAGAACCATCAATCAACCCAAGACAAGTGGCTGTTAACAGCAGGGCTAAAATATATGAACCCCGTTACTCAGGCACCCTTGGTCTGCTGACAGCTCTTACTATTAATAGCAGCGATAGTGCATTTTACAAGGGTTTGCGGGTCCAACTTTTGACAGAAAAAGAACAGCCGTTGGCTCTTTTGGGTGAGGGGAGGGCATCCATCAAATAGGTGAAGAGGAAAATAGGCAATTCAACAGATTAATCTTTCTACATGCTACGACCCACTTCGTTTATATTCAAAAATCAGAGCACCCGGAATTGTTCTTGGTTTGCAAAAAAAAATCTCTACTGGAGGTGATGCAACCAAATATAATAATAAGGTAAAGATTCCCCTCGCACATATTTGCTAGTTGTTCCCAACTCTAGGGGGCGGTGCTCATCTCCGTTTCAAAGCCGAAGAGCCAGCGCTGTCCGAAGACGTCTCCGTGGTCCTGTGGCCGGCATGACTCAACGCCAAAGGCACACGGAACGCTGTTCCCTTCCCACCAAAGGTGGTCCCTATTTTTCTAATTGCATTTTTTACCTGCTTTCGAACTGCTAGGTTGGCCGAAACTGAGACAAGTCACGGGAGCTCACCCCGTTACGCGGCACTCGGGATTCGAACCGCTGAACTGCCGACCTTTCGGTCGACAAGCTCAGCGTCTTAGCCGCCACCCTTTTTATATAATAATAGCAAGCTGATTAAACTTAAATCATCCAAATCTCACGGTAAATATATTCCGGAAATAAAATTGTTGTCAAAATCGACAAAATGTACAGCCAAGCAGCGCAATGCCTTCTAAATTTATTTCTGTTTTTTATTTTTAACCAGTATCTCGGCCCCTGGCAGCTGAATATCAAGGCAAACACTCATTCATTAAGAATCCAAGCGTTACGTATGTATTTCGTTTATGTAAAGAAAAATATTCAGGATCTGGAAAGGGGACCCAACAGAAGAAGCTAAATCCTAGCAGGTCGATCTGTTCAAATCCCGCAGCTCAGAATCTAAAGCCAAGAGGGATAATCCAGAATTTTTCAAGCTTTCCATTAACAGGGGGAAAAAAAAAAGAGAATATTCTTCAAGCAATCTTCAATCAGTTACTGGATGAAAAGGAAATGGTATTTAAGCAAATGTCAGTGGATTGTGTGTTAGGTGTGATATTCCAGTAAGTCAGTGCTGGCTGGGGAATTCTGGGAGTTGAAGTCCATGCAACTTCAAAGTTGCCAAGATTGGAAAAAAAAACATTGCTGCAACTGATTTCCTTGAGAGCAAACTGCTAGATTTGATAAATCTTCAGATTATGCCAAAAAGGAGTTTTCTGCTATTAAATGACCTGCTAAGTTTGGAGTTAATATAAAAATACCATTAAATGACCTGCTAAGTTAATATAAAAAGCATCAGAAGGCAAGAAACAATAGATGGAAACGAATCAAGGAGAGAAGCAACCTGGAATTAAGGAGAAACTTACTAACGGGTTTTCTGCTATTATATGATCTGCTAAGTTTATAGTAAATATAAAAATACCATTAAATGACTTGCTAAATTAATATAAGATGCATCAGAAGGCAGGACAAGAAACAATGGATGGAAGCTAATCGAAACTAAACATACCTAAATAGGATGGCATAGAGAAGATTTCTGCTACCGGTTCCGGTGAACCGGTCCGAACCGGCTGAATGCCACCTCTGGTGAGAACAATTAACCAGTGGAACTGCTTGCCACCAGAAGTTGTGGATGCTCCATCACTGGAGATTTTTAAGAAAAGACTGGACTGCCACCTGTCTGAAATGGTATAGGGTCCCCTGCTTGAGTTGGAGTTGAGTTGGAGTTGAGTTGGAGTTGAGTTGGAGTTGAGTTGGAGTTGAGTTGGAGCCCTCTTACTGGCTCTATTCTGATTGATAATTGAGCTGAGAATTTTTTTATTTTTTTTTTAATTTGATTTATATGCCGCCCTTCTCCGGAGACTCAGGGCGGCTTACAATGCGTTAAGCAATAGCCTTCATCCTTTTGTATATTTTATACAAAGTCAGCTTATTGCCCCCACAAACTGGGTCCTCATTTCACCTACCTTAGAAAGGATGGAAGGTTGAGTCAACCTTGAGCCTTGGAGAGATTCGAACCAGCAGAAATTGCAGGCAGCTGGGTTAATGACAGGGTGCACTAAACCACTGTACTATCAAGGCTCTTGCCTTGTAACATTGAACAGATTAGGGGTATCCTGTAAAGGCGATGTATTTATTTATTTATTTTTAATTTAAAAGTAATTTTGAAATTGCTTAAAAGAAAACGATTCTTAAGGGAAGCACAGTTCATTATGTAAGAACGGATTTGCAACAAGCTAGTAACAAGGCAGAAATACCTCTCCAAATGGAAAAAGAAAAACCACTCAAGCTAAACAGGAAAACACTAATATTTTTAATAGCATTCGGTTATCAAAAGACACTTTTTGGTATTTTCCTCCCAACGAAGGCTACAATAATTAAATGTTCACACATTTTTCAGATGTACCTTTCAGGCTGCAGATACCATCCAAAGTATAAAGTCATTTTTCTGTAGGAGTCCAATTCTATATATGGACCCAAGAAGGCTCAGCATACGGACATGAGGCGGTAAGTATTTGTCAACCCACACGTTTGTCAATGCTTACTCACTTACACATAAAGGAGACAGGATTCAGACTCAATATCATGCATTATTTAACCGAACGGAAAGTGTATGTTATTAGGTTTGCCACCTAATACGTTTTCCAGGACTGATTTAAAATTTTCAGTATGAAAACAGGCTCAATTCAGAGGCTGAAACAGCTGTAGGACGGGACGGGACGGGACGGGACGGGACGGGACGGGACGGGACGGGACGGAACGGAACAGAACAGAACATATGGAATGGAATGGAATGGAATGGAATGGAATGGAATGGAATAGAATAGAATAGAATAGAATAGAATAGAATAGAATAGAATAGAATAGAATAGAATAGAATATATGGAACGGAACAGAACAGATTAGAAAATAGAATAGAATAGAATATATGGAATGGAACAGAACAGAATAAAAAATATGGAATGGAATGGAATGGAATATATGGAACGAAACAGAACAGAATATATGGAACGGAACAGAACAGAGCAGAAAATACGGAGTGGAGTGGAGTGGAGTGGAGTGGAGTGGAGTGGAGTGGAGTGGAGTGGAATGGAATGGAATGGAATAGAATAGAATAGAATAGAATAGAATAGAATAGAATAGAATAGAATAGAATAGAATAGAATAGAATAGAATAGAATAGGAATATATGGAATGGAACAGAACAGAACAGAACAGAAAACAGAATAGAATATATGGAACGGAACAGAACAGAATAAAAAATATGGAATGGAATTGAATAGAATATATGGAATGGAACAGAACAGAAAATACAGAGTGGAATGGAATGGAATGGAATGGAATGGAATGGAATGGAATGGAATAGAATGGAATAGAATAGAATAGAATAGAATAGAATAGAATAGAATAGAATAGAATAGAATAGAATAGAATAGAATAGAATAGAATAGAATAGAATAGAATAAGAATAGGAGTGGAGTGGAGTGGAGTGGAGTGGAGTGGAGTGGAGTGGAGTGGAGTGGAGTGGAATGGAATGGAATGGAATGGAATGGAATAGAATAGAATAGAATAGAATAGAATAGAATAGAATAGAATAGAATATAGAGTTATTTATAGACCAAGTGTGATTGGACACACAAGGAATTTGTCTCTGGTTCATAGGCTCTCAGTGTACATATAAAGAACTAATCGTAATAAAAAGATGGACACAGCAAACGCCTTCTGATCCTCCAATCCTCAGAGGCGTTTGATATCAATAACCAGATATCCTGCAGCGTTTACAGGTATCGTCCTCAACTTACAACCATTTGTTTAATGACCATTTGAAGTGGCGGTGGCACTGAAAAAAAGTGACTCCTGAACGTTTTTCACACTTACAACCGTTGCAACTATCCCCATGGTCACGTGATCAAAATTCAGACGCTTCCCAACTGACTCGTATATATGACGGTTGCAGCGATCGCCTTTTGTGACCTTCTAACACGCAAAACCATCGGGGAAGCCAGATTCACGTAACAACCCGTGTTACTATCAACGGCAGCGATTCGCCTAACAATTGGGGCCAGAAAGGTCATAAAAGGGGGCGAAACTCATTTAACAACCGTCTTCCTCAGCCATGGAAATTTTGGGCCTAATTGTGGTCGTAAGTCGAGGACCCCCTGTAGCCTAGTTACAGGACTTCACAATTCTGTGTTAATTCTGGCTTGATTGGCCTGAACACTTCCTAAATGGCAGAAAATTATTCACCGGTTCTCTGCAATGTCTGATTTTACTGCCCCATTGTGTTTGTGAAAAAATAAATTGTGAGTTTCTTGGTTTCTCTCCAAGCTTGGTGGTTTTCTTACAGACATTTCATTATACAACTAAATAACATCATCAGTGCTATCTGATGAGTTATAGTGGGTGCCCCTAGATACACCCACATTACACCAATTCTCCGCGAGCTGCACTGGCTCCCTATCGGTCTCCGGGCTCCGGGCGCAATTGGTGTTGGTTATTACCTTTAAAGCCCTACATGGCTCAGGGCCAGGCTATCTTCGAGACCGCCTCCTACCACATAGCTCCCAGCGACCGGTAAGATCCCACAGAGTCGGTCTCCTCCGGGTCCCGTCAGCTAAACAATGTCGGCTGGCGGGCCCGCAGGGGAGGGCCTTCTCTGTGGCTGCCCCGGCTCTCTGAAACCAATTACCTCCTGAAGTTCGGACCGCCCCCACCCTATTGGCCTTCCGGAAAGCGGTGAAGACCTGGCTCTTCCGGCAGGCTTGGGGCCGTTGATCTCGTTATAGTGATCTTGCGAGACCCGGCCACAAATTGGAGTGTATGTGTTTTAACGTTTTAATGCTTTAATGTCTTCTTTTAACTTTTGTATAGGATATTGTTGCATTGTTTTATTCTCTGTTGTAAGCCGCCCAGAGTCCCTTGGGAGTTGGGCGGCATAGAAATGCGACAAAATAAATAAAATAAATAAAATAGCAGCCAGTAGGGTTTGCTCTCTGTCTATATTCATATCCCAGTGTCTTGCCCTGTCAATGGAGTGGATGTTAGTGGTTTCTTCATTAGGTTGTGGTTTATTGTTAGCTTGTCTGTCTGCACTGGCAGTTCCTTAATCGGGATATTGTTCCGTTCTTGGTCTAGTGTTAATCTTGGTGTTAATCTCGGTTTATGTGGGTGTTGATTGCTGGTGAGGAGGTTTTTGGGGTCTTTTTTCTCCCCTTTGGGCTTCTTAATTGTGTCTTTTGAGTAGTAAGTAAATGACAGACAAGTGACGGTGAACCTTTTGGCTGTCGTGTGCCAAAAGCGGGGGGGGGGAGCAGGGAGGGGGTTGCGCCCATGTGTGCCCACACCCATAATTCAGTGTGCCCCACCCCCCATACACATGTGCGCACGACACCCGTGCACTCTCCCCGCTTTTGGCACGAGATGGCATGGTGGGCCCAGTAGGCCCGTTTTTCGCCCTCCCCAGATTCCAGAAACTTTTTTGGAGCCTGGGGAGGGCGAAAACAGCCTTCCCCATCCCCCCAGAGGCCATCTGGAGGCCGGAAATAGCCTGTTTCCCGACTTCCAATGGGCCCAGAAGGCCCAAAAATCAGCTGAGCTAGGGCAACGCTCACGTGCCCACCGATATGGCTCTGCATGCCACCTGTGGCACGCGTGTCATATGTTCGCCATCCCGGCACTAGTATATAAAAATAAGAGCAAACCCCATTTTTTTTCTCTAATTCTTTTTTTTTTCTTCAAGTTTTTTATTTTTATTTTTTACAAACATATCAATGTGCGAACAGTGTGGCACCTGAGTGGCTTACATTTTAGTACAAATAAAATAATATTCATCATATTTACTAGAGTTGACAAGCTTATATAGTTCTAATAATAATACACATATTTGTTAAATTGTAATCTTCCATTAATTATTCAATATTTCAATGTTATTTTTATGCCAATCACCATATTATTCAAACATGCTTAATACTACCATCGTTCAAATTCTAGCTTCCCCTCTTATTATTTCACCTTATGATATAAAAATGTATATTCCATTAATCCCCCTCTCTCTATTATCCATTCCTACTCTTTTACTTATAGCACTATTATATTTAAAAATGCTCCGTTTCTATCCGTCGTCTCTTGCCCGTTTTAAAGCTTTAATTGTTTGTTTCTTCCCCTGCCTCCCATATTCCTCTCTTGGATCTTTATTTTTTCTCTAGTTCTGAAGCTGTTTCCTGTTTGGTAACAACCAAGCAAGAACCCCTGTGCTACAAATATTCTTGAAACACAATTATATTTATTAGTTTGTGTACTGTAAGCGCTTTCTCGTGAAAAACACTGTATTATAGATTGCTTGCAAATACTGATTCTCCGTTGTTTTCTATAGAACAATATTTCCACGCAGGCAGAAAAGTTACCGTACGTGCGGGAAATCGGTTAAGAACTGCGCCACCTGCTGGCAATATAAATAAGTACAACTCGTTGTACAGGTTGTTTGAAAGGGGCCAAAAAACAGAGAATATAGATGCTGCTTGATTCACAACAGTTTATTTAGTTACAACTTTGGCTGGCTGAGGAATTCTGGGAGTTGAGGTCCACAAAGTTTTAAGTTCATAAGGTTGAGAAATAATGATTTAGAACATAAGACCGAGGCACCCATTAGAAGGCCTACATTTAAGCACATTTGTAGGCGCGCAATAAATTGTATAATAAATGAAAAGTTGCTTACCTTCCAAAGATTCTATGCCAGTCGCTTGTGCCAGCAAGTCCTCATGCCTTGCAACTACCTAAAAGGTGAAAATATCAATCAGAAGCTTTAAAAAGTAGCTTATGTTTTAGAAGTATTTTAAAAGATCCTATTGGCCTCTCTCAAACCATGGATTTCCCAGCAGCCTTACGGATCCCATGGAAATAGGGAGCCTGTAAGGTGGTGGTATTATGTATAGGATATTGGTTCATTCTCCTTTGTTTACATTCACGTTGGATTATTTTTCATTATTATTTTAGACCTGTTTTTAATTGTTGTACTGTAGATTGCCAAGACTCATATTTGAAAGATAGGCAGCTAAGTAAACTACATAAATAGGCAGGTAGGTAGAAGGTAGTTAGGTACCTAGTTAGCCACGTTGGCGCAGTGGTTAGAGTGCAGTACTGCAAGCTACTTCTGATGCCTGCCGGCTGCCTGCAATTTGGCAGTTCAAATCTCACCAGGCTCAAGGTTGACTCAGCCTTCCATCCTTCCGAGGTGGGTCAAATGAGGACCCAAATTGTTGGGGGCAAGATGCTGCCTGTGTAAACCGCTGAGAGAGGCCTGCAAAGCACTATAAAGCGGTATATAAGTCTAAGTGCTATTGCTATTCTTAGGTAGAAAGGCAGGTAGGCAGATAGATAGATGATAGATAGATAGATAGATAGATAGATAGATAGATAGATAGATAGATAGATAGATAATGGATGGATAACTGAATGGACAGAGAGATGGATGGATAGGTGAATGGATGGATGGATGGAGAGATAGCTAGATAGATAGACTGACAGATGATGCATAGCTGGATGGACAGACAGACGGATGGAGAAACTGATTGATGGATAGATGGATGGGTGGGTGGATGGAGAGAGAGAGAGAGAGAGAGAGAGAGAGAGAGAGAAAGGAAGTACATACATACATATGCATGCATGCATGCATGCATACATACATACATACATACATACATACATACATACATACATACCAGGACAGAGAGACAACTGCGACAGAATCTGATGTCTGAAACCAGAACATGTGGCAAAGTTCTTACGATTCTGTCCAGATTTTACATCTCCAATGCTAAATGTTAAGACTTCCCGATAACTCTCTATTGATCTCAATATTTCATTCAAAGTGAACTGATACTAACCCAATACTAAAACACGCTTGAGGAATACGATACGCAAGATTAGATCAAAGTTTCGTGTCTCATTTTTTCAGTCTCAAAGCGGCCAATCTCCTGTTTTTACGGAACACCTGTATTAATTTGGAACGGTCAACAAATTGCGATACACAACTGTCCATCCATTAGATCAAAAGCAATGCTCTTATCATTCTTTTATTTCACGTCTACCTTTAATTAGTAATGCAAATAAGTACTTACTTGCAAGTGGAGCTCTTTATCTAGCTGGCTGATCCCTTGAGCGAGCTTTGCCAATTGTTCAGCAATAACAGCCTGGTGGATGGATTGAGAGGTATATGCCTTCACGTCAAAATCTTCCCGCAAAAAATCCACGTAACATTCTGAAAGGGACACAGAAGCAAAAGAAAACAAGAAAAGTTTGCTTCCTTTTTTGCTTGCTCAGAGAGAATCAACAGTCATTTCTGAGTTTGCTCTATGCAGAACAAAGAAATTTAGAATAAAGCTTTAAGACCAAGAGGTTCCCCTCAAAATATGGGTTTCCTGACTAAGCAGGGGGTTGGACTAGAAGACCTCCAAGGTCCCTTCGAACTTCGAAACCGAATTAGGAACATGAAACACAGAGATGAAATCCTACAAGGGGGTTTAAATTTTTAGGGCCTGCAACAAATAGTACCACAGAGAGAGTTGGCAGTGCAGTGTTGGTCAAACTTAACCACTTGAAGACGGGTGGACTTCAACTCCCAGAATTCCCCAGCCAGCATTACTGGCTGCTGCCATGCCAATGCAATCATGCATCAAAATGGAGACAATGCAAGGCAATGTGGAATTCTGGGAGTTAAAAGTCATTTGAAGCTTGGCCATTTGAAGACGGGTGGACTTCGACTCCCAGAATTCCCCGTTGCATTGCACCGACTCCATTGTAGCGCAGGACTGCATTGCATAGCAACAGCCAATAGTGCTGGTTGGGGAATTCTGGGAGTTGAAGTCCACCCATCTTCAAATGGCCAAGCTTCAAATGACTTCAAACTCCCAGAATTCTATGTCGAATATTTGAACACTGAATGATATTCAAACATCTTTCAACTCCCAGAATTCCCCATGGCACTATATTGACTCCATTGTAACGTATGATTGCATGGCATGGCAGCGGCCAGCAATGCCGGCTGGGGAATTCTGGGAGTTGAAGTCATTTGAAGCTTGACCATTTGAAGACCGGTGGACTTCAACTCCCAGAATTCCCCCATTGCATTGCACTGACTCCATTAGCCAGCAATGCTGGCCTGGGAATTCTGGGAGTTGAAGTAACAGTAACAGAGTTGGAAGCGAATTAGGAGGTCATCTAGTCCAACCCCCTGCCCACGCACAAGACCTGCACTAGGGATTCGAACCGCCGAACGGCCAAGTGTTCTGATTGACAAGCTCAGTCTCTTCGCCACTGAGCCACCTAGCCATTTGAAGCTTGGCCATGTGAAGACCGGTGGACTTCAACTCCCAGAATTCCCCATTGCATTGCATCGCATTTGACTCCATTGTGACGCATGCGTGGCAGCGACCAGCAATGCTGGCTGAGGAATTCTGGGAGTTGAAGTCCACCCGACTTCAAGTGGGCAATTTAGGACCACACGCTGCCTTAGGAGGATTGGAAGCAACTATTGACTCTCTGCTGCCACCTAGCGACGCCCAAAGGCTTTTGCAGCCCCCTACTAGGCAGATAGTGAATGCCGGTGAACCCCAAGGGGTCTTTTTTGTGGGGGGGGGAGTAAAGTAATTAAAACCCCGCTAACAACCAGGGCAGACCCTTCCCTTCGTCCCCGGCCTTTCTTCCTCACCATCTCCCAGGAGCTCCCCAGGACCCGGCTCGGAAAGACCTGCCGTCCCCGTCTCGGGAATACTTTTCAGTCCTTCCATGCTGGCACCAAGAAGAACCCAGCTGCGGCCGTGACGACATAAAAGGGCGCCGGCCTACACTCTGTCGCGCGTCGCATTTGTCCATAGAGATTGGAAAGTATAGACACGTCTGTTCATGTCTACTTTTAAGACTTTTCTATTCTGTTTCTCTCTCTCTCTCTCTAAAGGGGAATCTTATTAGTTGTCCTCCGATTCCCAAAAAGACAAGTTGATAACATAAAGTTAACGTACTATATAATGCCTTGGTAGATGCACCAAGACAAATTCCTTGTGTGTCCAATCACACTTGGCCAATAAAATATTCTATTCTATTCTATTCTATTCTATTCTATTCTATTCTATTCTATTCTATTCTATTCTATTCTATTCTATTCTATTCTATTCTATTCCATTCCATTCCATTCCATTCTATTCCATTCCATTCCCATAAAGCCATTTAAGCAAATATCAGGGTTACGTAGCAAAATACTTCAGTCCATAAACTTCAGTCATCTCATTTGTGCTTCAGTCTAAATTTTCTGGCTCTATGAGAGAATAAGTCTTCCATTGAGATTTTATTACTGCAATAAAATCTCCCTCAATTCCGGGGAGGAAGAACAGTTTGCTTTTTGCTTTTTTCCTGGATGCTTTTCTATTTTCCTGTCAAAGTTATAAAAAGTGTTGAGCTAGGCAAAAAGCCTGGATGCCGGAAAGATTCAAGGGATTGGCAGCTCTTTGCTGCCCTCTAGTGGTTATTTGGGTTTTACTGTCCAAATCTGGAAGCCAACTGTACAGATAAGGATCAAACATTTCTTATATCTAGGCTCCTTTTTTAAAATGGCGCCGTTTCGTGTCGAATTGCATCCTGGGAAGTGTAGTTCCTTTCCCACCGCCAGTGCCCCGCGACCCGTATTCGGGCGGCGTTCTAGTTGCCTTGGTAACGGGCGAGCGTCTCAGCCTTGTGGCGTTGGTGAGGGAAGAGGAGAGAAACTAAGTAAATTTAAAATGGAGCGAAAAGTACACTTAACGCAACACCATAGTTACACACTAGGCAGCAGAAATCATCCAATAAAAAAACAATTATTAGAGCAATTAGAACAACTCCCAGAATTCTCCAGCCAGCATGACCATTGCAAAGAATTTTGAAAGATCCATCCATCCATCCATCTCTATCCATCTCTCTCTCTTTTCTATCTCCATTTATCTATCTATCTTTCTATCTATCTATCTATCTATCTATCTATCTATCTATCTATCTATCTATCTATCTATCTATCTATCTATCATCCACCTGTCCCTCCATCCATCTGTCCCTCCATCTCTCTGTTCGATCTATCTGTCTGTCTGTCTGTCTGTCTATCAATCTATCTAATTTATCTCTCTCTCTGTCTCTCTCTCTCTCTATCATCCACCTGTCCATCCATCCATCTGTCCATCCGTCTCTCTGTTCGATCTATCATCTATCTATCTATCTATCTATCTATCTATCTATCTATCTATCTATCTATCTATCTATCTATCTATCTATCTATCATCCACCTGTCCCTCCATCCATCTGTCCATCCATCTGTCCATCCATCTCTCTGTTCGATCTATCTGTCTGTCTGTCTATCTATCTATCTAATTTATCTCTATACCTATCTATCTATCTATCTATACCAAATTTGCATGAAGCCAAAAGTTGTACGGCTGCCTGCAACTTACCAGCCAGTCTATCTATCTATCAATCATATACCTGTCCATCCATCCATCTGTCCATCCGTCTCTCTGTTCGATCTATCTATCTATCTATCTATCTATCTATCTATCTATCTATCTATCTATCTATCTATCTATCATCTATCTATCTATCTATCTATCTATCTATCTATCTATCTATCTATCTCTATCTCTCTATCTATCATCCACCTGTCCCTCCATCCATCTGTCCATCCGTCTCTCTGTTCGATCTATCTATCTATCTATCTATCTATCTATCTATCTATCTATCTATCTATACCAAATTTGCATGAAGCCAAAAGTTGTACGGCTGCCTGCAACTTACCAGCCAGTCTATCTATCTATCAATCATATACCTGTCCATCCATCCATCTGTCCATCCGTCTCTCTGTTCGATCTATCTATCTATCTATCTATCTATCTATCTATCTATCTATCTATCTATCTATCTATCTATCTATCTATCTATCTATCTATCTATCTATCTATCATCTATCTATCTATCTATCTATCTATCTATCTATCTATCTATCTATCTATCTCTATCTCTCTATCTATCATCCACCTGTCCCTCCATCCATCTGTCCATCCGTCTCTCTGTTCGATCTATCTATCTATCTATCTATCTATCTATCTATCTATCTATCTATCTATCTATCTATCTATCTATCTATCTATACCAAATTTGCATGAAGCCAAAAGTTGTACGGCTGCCTGCAATTTACCAGCCTTAATAATTATTAATTTTTCAAAGTTGTTAATAACAAGTACAAGAACAATGTTATTATTATATTTTAACCTTCCTTTGTTCGTTATTTCAAATATACCTAATATCTTGTATTCCCGCCCCACCCCAAAAATAGAAAGCCAGCAAGGTGGGTTAAATTGACTTTATAGCCATGTAAGCTGAGTATGGGTGCCAAAACATACAACCCTAGGCAATAAGAAATAACAATACAGTCATTTCTAAACATGTGAGAATGTCGCCTGAAAAAACAAATTGTGTTTCATATGTTATCATGCTCTCCCACACTTAACAGCATTAAGTTTATGAATTAAACATATTTAACGGGAAATTGCTGTGGTAGTAGTTTTCTGAGAAGCACTACAATCTCCCACAAATCCATTTACATTGTCAAATTGTACACAAATGTGGACAGCGATAACATGCAGTTTAATATTTGCTCTGGTAATGTGCTTGTTTTTATAGTAAATGCCTCGTAGCTATGGTCTGCGGCAGTGGTGAAATCCAATTTTTTTTGCTACCAGTTCTGTGGGCGTGGCTTGGTGGGCGTGGCAGGGGAAGGATACTGCAAAATCCCCATTCCCTCCCCACTCCTGGGGGAAGGATATTGCAAAATCTCCATTCCCACCCCACTCTGTGGCCAGCCAGAGGTGGTATTTGCCGGTTCTCCAAACTACCCAAAATTTCCGCTGCCAGTTCTCCGAACTGCTCAAAATTTCCGCTGCCAGTTCTCCGAACTGCTCAAAATTTCCGCTACCGGTTCTCCAGAACTTGTCAGAACCTGCTGGATTTCACCCCTAGTCTGCGGCTAGTAGGATTTTTACAATGCCCATTGGAACTTTAAAAAGAAACTTAACCTTTGCAATATGCACCTGAAACAAGTTTATAAAAGAGAGTTCAACTGTTGCTTTCTTTTCAGCAACATATTATTATAAATGGTATATATGTAGCATTTTATTTAATACTGAAGGGAAACAATAATAAGGATATAATAAATAATACTAGAATATGATATATTGGTATACTAGATTCTGTAACCATTAGGTTCCTGTAATACATATATGCCTTTGTATTTGTATCACATATATTATGCCTTTCTATTTGTATCTCCTGTAACAAACATATTCTGTTATTAGGCCTCTGTAATGTATCTGGTATTTGTCAGACGTATGTCCCTGCCATTTGACCTGAACTCATATCAATCTTCTTTCTGTGCTATCTAAAAGCATGGTACGTTATCTCAGTTGAAACTACAGCCATCAACAAAGGGATAATTTACATCTCAGCCCTAATTTATGTTTGATCTGGATAAACTTCCTGTCTTCCAGAGACAGGGGGCTAAATGGCCAATTGAGTAAACAAAGAAATGCTTAAGATAAAACTAATTGGGAAGTTTCTATTCCCCCTTGCAGGGCAACAAGGAATACACAAACCTAAATTAGGAGGTCAGAATTGGGTACTAAACTGGTCTCTGAGAGTATAAAAGGACGCCATACCTTCCCCGAGGTGTGGCCATCTCCTCGCATGCATTGTATCTGTATGTTCTGGTTATAGTTCCACCCAGTATTTTGTTTTTGGACATAAATAAAATCTGTTTTTTTGCAAGCCTTGTCTTGAGTCTCTCTCTTTGGCATTCTGGTGACTCAAGTCTATTTTGGGACCTTACAATACTTTTTGGACACCTAAAGAAGTCTATTTTATAAAGTAGCTACTCAAAACACTGAGGGTTAGTTTGATGTAGTGATTAAGGCAGCTTAACTGGGAGACTGTGAGTTCTAGTCCTGCTTTAAACATTAGACTGAAAGCTCTTCTGAAGCAGGGGTGAAACCCAGCAGTTTCTGACAGATTCTGGGGAACTGGTAGCGGAAATTTTTAGTAGTTCAGAGAATTGGCAAATGCCAATAAATTATCTTTATTATCTTTCTATAGGCATTATAATGCAATAAAACTTTTAACATGTGCAATATACCTATTTTTCTCTCTTATTATACCATACAGATTGATGTATATAAATAAAGCGTGACCAATTATTCCGGTATGGTTTCAGAGGATCTTTTAAAATAGAGGTAAAATAAAATCACAATTTCTTAATGCTAAAGAGTCCATAAAATACATCGATAAAATGTTTCAATAGTTGTATTTACAAAACCCAGGGAATTCATACATTATGTACATGTGTATGTGAGTGCTTATGTGTGTATATGTATGTATGTAAAAAGGCAAAACATTTATCCTTTTATTATTTTCAAAAAGAAGTCAATATTTATCAAGAATCTAGCAAAATAACTTTCACCAGATCAAGAACAATGCATTTGTTTCAGTGGTGGGTTTCAAAATTTTTTACTATCGGTTCTGTGGGTGTGGCTTGGTAAACGTGGCTTGGTGGGCGTGGCCAGGGAAGGATATTGTAAAATCTCCATTCCCACCCCACTCCAGGGGAAGGATACTGTAAAATCTCCATTCCCACCCCACTCCAGGGGAAGGTTACTGCAAAATCCCCATTTCCTCCCAATCAGCTGGGACTTGGGAGGCAGAGAATAGATGGGGGTGAGCCCAGTCAGAATTTTTACTACCGGTTTTCCGAACTACTCAAAATTTCCGCTACCGGTTCTCCAGAACTGGTCAGAACCTGCCAAAACCCACCTCTGATTTGTTTTGACTTAAGAGATTGATTTTCATGTGGAAAGAAATTAAAGTGGTTTGGGACCCCTTTAAATCGTTGGTCATAACTTATTGCAGAAAGTCAAAAAAAAATGTACTTTTGCTCAATAATACAGAATACATTTCCTTATACAGTGAGAGCAAACATTGATAAAAATGTTGAGAATAACAAGTGCACGTGTTCCCTGGAAATATTCTACGAATATATAAAATCTCATTTGCGAATGTATGACCATTTTGATTTCAAATGTCAACATTTTAAACCTCCCAGTATCTATTATGCAATAGTACCGTTGACTAAAAACTAAACAACTGTGTCAAACAAAAATTGAATGCATTCCTGAAAGACAAAGCCAAGAATGCCTGATCTTTCTATTCTTTTGCTCAAGCAATCTGTAATTAAGTAAGTTTTCGTTTAAATTATTAATTTAATTCAGGGGTGAAATCCAGCAGGTTCTGACAGGTTCTGGAGAACCGGTAGTGGAAATTTTGAATAGTTCGGAGAACTGGCAAATGCCACCTCTGGCTGGCCCCAGAGTGGGGTGGGAATGGAGATTTCGCAATATTCTTCCCCCAGGAGTGGGGAGGGAATGGAGATTTCGCAATATCCTTCCCCCAGGAGTGGGGAGGGAATGGGGATTTTGCAGTATCCTTCCCCCTGCCACGCCCACCAAGCCACGCCTACCAAGCCACACCACACCCACCAAGCCACGCCCACAGAACCAGTAGTAAAAACAAATTGGATTTCACCACTGGCTTGTTTCCTTATATCAAATCAAAGAGTATATCTGTAACTCAGGGTTGAACTGTGGGGTCCTTGGTATTTTCTGAGCTTGGTGGTTTTCTTGCCATTGTTTGATTACCCAACTATATAACATCATCAGTGTTCTAGTAGTTGAAACATTGGCAAGCAAATAATCAAACTCAAAGAGCAACAAGGACCTCACTTTTTTCTTATATTTTGTGGCCCTCAGGCAGAGCTTCAATCACACAATGGCAGTCCTGTCTCCCTTACTAACCAATAGGATCTCTGAATTATTTTTAAAAAATGTACTTCTGAAAAAAAAAAAACCCTTCTACACTACAGGAAGCTTATAAGTGGAAAAAGTTACTTTTTCAAACATACAAACAATTTTGCAAATATTTATTTATAAATCTTTTATGAAAGGGATAAGTACAGAAAGATTCCCAACCCCAGAAAAATCTGTTTATTCTCAAATATTTCTCCTGAGTATATATACACACATTAAATTAATTCTCCCAAATCAATATCCAATTCCAGAGGCACCTGAAAGGAAGGGATTTAAAAAAAATATCAAACATGATCACAACCATATAAAGCCCCGTCTCCTTGTGAGTGGCATATCCACAATTTGCATATCAAAGCTTTGATCAAGAGGTCACAAATTTTTCATTCCCATGTGGATACTCCTCTCCAGTTGTTTAGTTTTTAACTGGCATTGAGAACTAATATAACATGATCCTGTGCAGTTGGAAACACAACTTTAGACATTGACTCACCGGGCCTAAAAGATACTGTATATTGTTTTATTGCAGTGCTTCCCAAGAAGATATATTTGTGACTTGAAGATATATGAACTTCAACCCCCAGAATTCCTCACCCAGATGTATGGACTTCAACTCCCAGAATTCCTCACCTTGGGGAATTCTGGGAGTTGAAGTCCACATATCTTCAAGTGGCCAGGACTGGGGAAAACACTATTTTATTATAAGGAATGAAATGATGCTTTATTTCAGAACAAATAATCTGCAATTTTCAGAACAGTATAGCCATGTATTTGAGATGTTTGTGAATATGCATCAATTAACAACTAAAAGATTATGTTTCAAGAGTGAAACCATAGATAGATAGACATACAGTACATTGCTGCAAAAAGTGTCAAAAATGAAACTGGGCATAACAATGAAACCCAATTTATAATTTTAAAAAATTGAGTCCCTAATATTGCACCGTTCTGCTCCTTAATACAGTAAGCCAGTATTTCTAAACTTCGGCAAACTTTAAGATGTGTGGTAGATACTTCAACTCCCAGAATTCCTTAGCCAGTATGAGGAATTCTGGGGCTGAAGTTGAGAAATCTTAAAAGATGCCAAAGTTGAGAAACCTTCGAGAAGGTAAAGGGTGAAGAAGACACACTACGACATGGGAAAAAATAACTTTTTGCATTGCCTCAATGTAAAATATGTTCTCCTTTGGATTCTTCTCAGAGAATAGTTTTCAAACCGACATTGGTCTCCTTTGATTTAAACCTTGCAGGAAAAAAATCCCCCCAAAAACTTAAAACTAACCCTCTGATTTCTGTGGAAGTTGATTAAATGCGCTCAATATGTTTTATGTTAACTTCTGGGGCCAGTTTTATTGCATTATTTATCTGCCACAAACAGTTCCAGCTTGAATAGGTAGCAACTTTGGCACCTCTGAGCTCAGCACCTGGTGCCACCTAAGAACCCCATTTCCTTCCTGCAACGTACATCAAAATCACAATAACGCATAAATAGCATTACGCGTGAGCACCCCTGGTGCAAAACAGGTCGACCAATAATTTAAATAAATTATAGGATGCAGGGAAAGAGTGAAGTCTCTCGAATAACATAAATATTTTCTTCTAGTGCAACAGAGAGTGTCCTGTGATAAATTGCTTGAAGGTATTGGTGTACGCTCTTCGCAAGTCTGAAGCTCTCCTTTATGAAGCAAGTCTGCGCATAGCCTAGTTTTTAAAAAAAAGAAAAGAAAAGAAAGGGAAATAGGATTAAAATTCTAAATTTGAAGTGAAAACTGTGAAGAGTAAATAGATGTTGATTACTAAGATTGTATTACTGTTATTCTTCTCTTCCTTACTAGTATCTATCTCTTCCTACTTATTACTATAACCATGTTGCTTGTATCTTTCAAATTATATTGTTTTTATTTGTTTCCTAGTACGATTTGATAGCTTATTATATATCTGCTATAGAGCACTGCACACCAGAACAACTAGACACAAGGACAGTTTTTTCCTGAACGCTAAACAATTAATTCCCTCAACACTGTCAAACTATTTAGTAAGTCTGCACTACTATTAATCTTCTCATCGTTCCCACCACCCATCTCCTTCCACTTATGACTGTATGACTAATTTTGTTACTTGTATCCTTACGATTTATATTGATATTTTTTCCTGATTGCTTATCTGTACCCTATGACTATCATTAAGTGTTGTACCTTATGATTCTTGACAAATGTATCTTTTCTTTTTATGTACACTGAGAAGATATGCACTAAAGACAAATTCCTTGTGTGTCCAATCACACTTGGCCAATATTCTCTTCTCTTCTCTTCTCTTCTCTTCTCTTCTCTTCTCTTCTCTTCTCTTCTCTTCTCTTCTCTTCTCTTCTCTTCTCTTCTCTTCTCTTCTCTTCTCCTCTCCTCTCCTCTCCTCTCCTCTCCTCTCCTCTCCTCCCTTCCCCTCCCCTCCCCTCCCCTCCCCTCCCCTCCCCTCCTCTCCTCTCCTCTCCTCTTCTCTTCGTAACCTTGACTATCACTAAGTGTTGTATCTTTTTATTCTTGATGAATGTATTTTATTCTCCTTATGTACACTGAGAGCATATAGCCTTAAGACAAATTCCTTGTGTGTCCAATCACACTTGGCCAATAAAGAATTTCTATTCTATTCTATCTATCTATTACCACTGTAGCCATATCATCTGTGTAAAGTTAATTGGGTTTACTTTTCCCAAAGAACTCTCAAAAATGGTTTATTGAAGATGCAGCAAATGTGGTGCTAAGGCAGGGGTCGGCAACCTTAAATACTCAAAGAGACATTTGGACCCGTTTCCCACAGAAAAGAAAACACCGGGAGCCACAAAACCTGGGTGGGCGTGGCCAACTCGATGTCACTCACTTCCACCGGTCACATGACACCCCCCCTAACCACGCCTATCCAGCCGGTCATTAGGGCAGAGAACCAGTTGTTAAAAAACACTGGGAACCACAAAATTCTTTTGACATCTCTTTCTCTCCCCTCCCTCCCTCCTTCTCTCCCCCCTCTCCCCCCTCTCTCTCTTTATGTCTCTGTCTCTCCCCCTCTCTCTGTATCTCTCTGTTTCTGCCCTGGCTGCTTCTCCCATCCCTCGCCGTCGCCCTTACCTTCTCAGGCCAGGGGAGGAGTGACTGGGAGGGGAGGGCGAGGGGCAGGGCCAGCCAGTGGTGGGATCACCTGACAGAGGGCCACAGCAGAGGGCCAAAGAGCTGCATGTGGCTCTGGAGCCACAGGTTGCTGACTCCTGTGCTAAGGGAACCCAGTTACCATGACAAAATCTTAAGTTAAAATTGTCCTTGGTGTTCTCTGAGCTTGGTTGTTTTCCTTCAGACATTTCATTACCCAACTAGGTAACATCATCAGTGCTAGGAGGGAGGGGAGTTTGCAGGAAGGAGGAGGAGGAGGACTGTGGGGTCCTTGGTGCTCTCTGAGCTTGGCTGTTTCCTTGCAGACATTTCATTACCCAACTAGGTAACATCATCAGTGATAGAAGGAAGTGAGGTTTTGTTCTAATTCAGTTCTGAAGTTCCGATGACTGGGACCCCACTCCTGCAGTCACATGACCACATTTCGGGCGCTCAGCAGCCAGTTCACATTTACGGCTATTTGCAGCATCCCATAATCACATGACCATACTTTACAAGTTTCCCCAAAAATGGCGGTTAGTTCCTGTTTGCCACAAAATCAGCCTATAGCGAACAATTAGTTTGCTTTGCAACTCAGGGTTCGCCTAACAACCGCTGCAAACAACAATCAGGACTGTCTCAATTTACGACTGTAATAGGCAGGCTATACTCTGGTCATAAGTTGAGAACTACCTGTACTGTTTTATGCTAAAAATCATAACAATGCAGATTCGAAATTAAATCATACCTCTTCTTGAACATCCAGCTGTTCATTCTGGTTCACTTCTGGGAATTCTATTGGTTCTTTGGACTCCTGCATTAAGGATATCTGGGCCGCAAGAACATAGAATTATTAATATGACAAATAGCAAATTAATTGATTGAGTGGATAATACTGTTCTGTTAAACAATTAAATATAATTCCCTGACAATTATAATTTTCATTATAACAGAAAGAAAATAAATTAAAACCTGTGTAACAGTCATGGTCCTTGAATCTGCACAGTGCTATTTTTCAAAAATTATTTGAATTATATTTATATATCTACATGGTTTCCACCACAAAGGCAGATAACCGAGTATTTCCTTTTCTATCAAAAATTGCAAACTAGAATGAAAATAACCAGGACTTTATGTAAAAATATGTTTATGTATAAGTAAATAAAAAGCTGTACCGACTGGTCCATAAATAAATATGAAATATGTACCTTTTCAGCTATAGGGTCTTGGGCCTCTCGATACATGACTTGACTCTGTATGTGTAATACGGCATCGTGAACAGTCAGGAAAAATAATTCTTTCTGAATGTCATCATCAAAAAAGGCACAATGTTCCAATGTTTTAATAATGTGGTCTGTGGGGAAAATAAATAATAAAATATTACCAACACCATACAGACAACAATCAGTTTAAACATTCAGACCTGTTAAAACTCTATCTATCTATCTATCTATCTATCTATCTATCTATCTATCTATCTATCTATCTATCTATCTATCTATCTATCTATCTATCTATCTATCTATCATCCACCTGTCCATCCATCCATCCATCCATCTGTCCATCCGTTTCTCTGTTCAATCTATCTATCTACCTATCTATCTATCTATCTATCTATCTATCTATCTATCTATCTATCTATCAATAATCTATCTACCTTTCTATCATCTATTCGTGTATTTATCTCTGTCATCTATCCATCTATCTCTACCATATATCTATCTGTTGCTGGTCTTTTAAGCCTTATGGGAGGGGCCAATCATCTCTTGGCCTTACTCCCGAGTCGTCCTTTTTGCTTTAGCTGCTCTTGCCTTCTGGCAGCTCTTCTCATGTGTGTACTAGGAACAGGCTCCTCCTATTCCTCTGCCTCTTTGCTGTCAGCCTCTGGAGGCTCCGGAGTCTGTGCATCGCTCCCAGAGGACCCTGTCCCCATCTCTGCCTCTGACGCAGAGCCCTCATCCGGGCCTTCCCCGGACTCCAGGACTGGCCCATGTTCTTCCTCAGCCTCATCACTGTCCGACTCCGTGGCCAGCTCTGCAGGATGCTGGCAGACCACAACAATTTGTTCATGTACATTATAAATTTATACAGTATATTTTGTTATATCTATCTATCTATCATACACCTGTTCCTCCATCCATCTGTCGCTCTGATCTATCTATCTATCTATCTATCTATCTATCTATCTATCTATCTATCATCTACCTGTCCACCACAAAGGCAGATAACCATCCATCCATTTGTTCATTTTGTTATAGTATTTTGAAATAAGCTTGTTATGGGATAGATGGAGATAAACTTTCAGAAGAGTTATTTGAAGTTGCTTGGTAGATGGCTGGATGGCTGGATGGCTGGATGGCTGGATGGATGGACGGACAGTAAGGCCAAGAGATGATTGGCCCCTCCCATAAGGCTTAAAAGACCAGCAACGGCTCTTGGGCTCTTTGTCGGAAAACAATGTAGATAGATTTGTTTCTTGTCTTGCTGCATTTATTTCTTGTCGGCATCTTCTGCTCCTGAACTTTTGCCAAGAAGGTTGCCAAAGTAGACCAAGGTTAGTGATAAGGCTGAAGAATTTGTGTTATGAAGAATTTGTTTTGAATTAGTTTGGACTACACTGAGAATGAGTTAATTCTCAGCTGTTCAAATAAAGTCTGTTTTCAAACTGATTGCGTCTGATAATACCTACTTGGGCCTGGGTCACAACACAAATATGGATTACAGTGCATTGGTGTTCACCTAGGAAAATGGGGGCTAAATTAATGTATAGAATACAGGTAGTCCTTGACTTACAACATTTCATTTAGTGACTGTTCAAAGTTACAACGGCACTGAAAAAAATGACTTATGACCATTTTTCACAGTTACTATAATTGCAGCATCAAAATGGTCATGTGATCAAAATTAAGATGCTCGGCAACTGGCATGTACATATGACAGTTGCAGTGTCCTGGGGTTACGTGATCCTCTTTTTGTGACCTTCTGACAATCAAAGTCAATGGGGAAGCCAGATTCGCTTAACAACCATGTTATTAACTTGACAAATGCAACGATTCACTTAACAACGGTAGCAAGCAATGTCGTAATATGGGACAAAACTCACAACAGATGTTCTCCCTTAGCAACAGAAATTTTGGGCCAAATTGTGGTTGTAAGTCAAAGACTACCTTTATATAGGACAATGATGGTGAACCTATGGCATGCGTGCCACAGGTGGCACGGAGAGCCATATCTGTGGGCACGCAAACATTGCCCTAGTTCAACTCCAGCGTCCATGCATGTGCCGGCCAGCTGATTTTCGGGCCTTCTGGGCCCACCGGAGGTTGGGGAATGGACATTTCTGGCCTCCGGGAGGGTGGGGGAGGCCATTTTTGCCCTCCCCAGGCTCCAAGAAAGCCCCTGGAGCCTGGGGAGGGCAAAAACAAGCCTACCGGGCCCACCTCTAACCTTTTTGCCGTTGCGTGCCAAAAGCGGGGGGAGCGCAGGGTGGGGCGGCTGCATTGAATTATGGGTGTGGGCATGTGTGTGCGTGACCCCCCCCCCATGCTCGCCACGCTTTTGGCACGTGACGGCAAAAAGGTTAGCCATCACTGATATAGTAGGTTTACATGATTTGAAGAGAGAGGTTTATCGTGAATTCTGCAATGTTGTTACCTCGCTGGATTTAAAAATTTGAAGGGCTGAGAATGTAATTAAGGATTGTCGTGGGAGGTCATTACTACATTACTTTCAAAACTATTTTTTCCAAACAAAACTTTTCTTCCACACCGTTTTCTGTACTCTGTTCCCTGTAACAAATAAAAGCTGTAATAATGTGCAGATTTTTATTTACCTAGATGTGATGCAATGTATACTGACACATCAATCCTCTTGAATTCTTTGACAATCTGAAAAAAAAAGGGGGTGCCATCTTAAATACAGCTTTAAGGACACATAGGGAACACTAGAGGGTGTTTTCAGAATTAAATTTTCTGATTCAGGTCTGATTTAAATTTGTAAATCTAGCACAGGGTGCCATTTAAAGGTGGCAGTGATAAAAGTACAAATTTAAAGGTGCGATCGGAATTGATACAGAAGTAAAGATAAACTTGTACGCATGGATAAATGAGAATGACAGAAGAGAAAATGTGTAGCTCGGAGTTAAACTGTGGGATCCTTGGTGCTCTCTGAGCTTGGCAGTTTTCTTGCAGATGTTTCATTACCAAACTAGGTAATATTATCAGTGCTGAATAAACATTGATAGCACTGACGATGTTACTTAGTTTGGTAGTGAAACTAAGTTTCCTTGCAAGAAAACTGCCAAGTTCAGAAAACACCAAGGACCTCACATGGATAAATGACAATTTTGAATGTAATTGGGGGCCAAAGTTTCTTTAGAATCTCTAAACTGGGAAGTGTGGTAAAGAAACACATCATTAAAATCTTAACACCATATTCTAGGTCACAACAGACAATTGGGAACAAAACAGGATTCCTAACAAATAAAAGCATTTGGGAGTCAAAACAGACTAAAGGTAACAACATCAATTCGGATTATCCTGGTAACAGAGGTGGGTTTCAGCAGGTTCTGACCAGTTCTGGAGAACCTGTAGCAGAAATTTTGAGTAGTTCGGAGAACCGGTAGTAAAAATTCTGACTGGCCCCGCCCCCATCTGTTCTCTGCCTCCCGAGTCCCAGCTGATCGGGAAGAAATGGGGATTTTGCAGTAACCTTCTCCTGGAGTGGGGAGGGAATGGAGATTTTACAGTATCCTTCCCCTGCCACGCTCACCAAGCCACACCCACCAAGCCACACCCACAGAACCGGTAGTAATTTTTTTTGAAACCCACCACTGCCTGGTAGGGGAATTTAATCATAATTCCTCCAGTTTGATATGGCCCAAGGGTTAATCAATAAATAAATTCATTCATTCATTCCTCCAGTGTGCTCACTATCTAATTATAACAGGAGGTTGGACTAGAAGACCTCCAAGGTCCCTTCCAACTGTTATTCTGTTCTATTGTTCTAGATGAGGGATTTGGTGGCTCAGTGGCTAAGACGCTGAGCTTGTCAATTGAAAAAGTCAGCGGTTTGAATCCCGAGTGCCGCGTAACAGGGTGCTCTCCCGTTACTTGTCCCAGCTTCTGCCAACTTAGCAGTTCTAAAGCATGTAAAAAATGCAAGTAGAAAAACAGGGACCCCCCCTTTGGTGGGAAGGGAACAGTGTTCCGTGCGCCTTTGGCGTTGAGTCATCCCGGCCACATGACCACGGAGACGTCTTCGGACAGCGCTGGCTCTTCGGCTTTGAAACGGAGATGAGCACCGCCCCCTAGAGTCGGGAACGACTAGCACATATGTGCGAGGGGAACCTTTACCTTTACCTGATTGCCCTATACATCTGGAAACTTGTAGAAACCATAGAAGAATGACTGTAGCTTTAAATTATCTATTTTTAACAACAGATCGATGAGAAAAAAATGAGAAAATATTCTTACTGTTTTCATTACTCTGACGGCTACTACATCCATGAACGAGACAGCTCCAAAGTCGAAAATTAGACTGTGGAGTGGCACTTGAGGGACATTCACTCTGATGGGAAGTTCTGACTTCCAATCCACCTGAATCTCCATTTCTTTGGTTGGAATGTCTGGATCTACAGGATCTTCCGGATCGTCGTCAGATTCAAAGCCTTCATTCACGGTACCGGAATCACTGATAATACCATTCTAATCAGAAGAGATAGACAGCATGTTCAAGGCCTTCCTTTAATACATTGGTACAAAAATACAGATTTTTCTCCACAACAAAATAGTTCTAATCAACTCGTGGCAAAGCTAATAACTTATTTTCTTTACATAAGTCAAGATAATGCATACTGTACAGAAACTTTCCTGGGAACAGAATTGTTTAAATTGTTTAAAATTTGTTTAAAAACCAGATCAGTTTGATCTAAAAGTTAAGGCGGCTAGAAAGTAGGCAATGGTGAGTTCTAGTTTGCCTTAGTCACAAAAGCTGGCAGGTGACTTTAGGCCAATCCACCAGGAGATTGTGAATTCTAGTCCCCTTTTAGCCATTACAACTAGCTGTGTGACTTTAGGCCAATCCACCAGGAGATTGTGAATTCTAGTCCCCTTTTAGCCATTACAACCAGCTATGTGAATTTGGGCCAATCCATCCAGAGGTTGTGAATTCTAGTTCCCTTTTAGCCATTACAACCAGCTGTCTGACTTTAGGCCAATCCACCAGGAGATTGTGAATTCTAGTTCCCTTTTAGCCATTACAACCAGCTGTCTGACTTTGGGCCAATCACCAGGATACTGGGAGTTCTAGTGCCATCTTAAGCATGAAAGCCAGCCGGGTGACTTTAGACCAGCTACTCTTTCTCAGTTCAACTCAACAGGATTGTTGTTGTGAGGAAAACAGGAAGAGGGAAGTGTGTTGGATATGTTTGCCATCTTAAGTGATTTGTAAAAATAATAAAAGTGGGATACCAATAAATAAATAAACTTTGTGTGCTTAGGATCATACAAGCGCATGCATAAATAAACTACACGGGGCATATCCTAGACTCTATTTTTTTTGCCTCTGGCCTTACACCAAAGATTCTGCCCCTTTAAATAAAAAGGGAAATAATTTTGTTTTGAAAAAAACACGAGATTCAAGTTCTGCGCCCGTAGAAATTTATGAAAATATGTATAATTTAAAGTAAAAGATGGCATTCTCAGCAAACCCCATGGTTGCCATTAATTTCATTATGCCATCTGCACAAGGAAATAAGTATATTCTTCTTGCAAACCTCAGAGTTGTATTAATTCCTTTGCACCAGTGGTGGGTTGCCCCCGGTTCGCACCGGTTCTGTAGAACGATAGTAAAACCAGTGGGAAGCTCTGCCCACCGACCCCGACATCATCAGAACGCTTCTGCACACGCGCAGAAGAGCACGCGCATGTGCAGAATTGCAAACCAGTAGTAAACCAGTAGTAAACCCGTTGCAAACCAGTAGTAAATGTAAGTAGAACCCACCCCTGCTTTGCACCCAGATTTAATTGTTGAACGAGGTCATCTAATCATTCTCTTTCTTCCAAGTGAAAATTCTAAGCAAATGTTTTGCCCACAATTGTGGCTTCTAGCGACATTATCACCCACACAAACTTTCAAGTCACATTCCAGGTTTTGCTTTGATCCCAAGTCAATTTTCTACTCATTATTGCCTTATCTGTAATCTTCTTCTCTGTAGTCAAGTTTATTGCCTGATCTAGATGTTCTAACTCGCATGCATTTTTCTCTTCAGATTCTTTCCGAGCTCTGTAACTCTTTGCTTCCATGATTTAATATCTCAAATTTCGTCCAAGGATGCATGATTTAGCCATGCAAGTTATTATTATTTTTTTAGGGAATGTCCCAGTTTTTTCATGTAGGAATCCATGTCCCTCAAATACTTTTGCTCTATGTTGTACTAACAGTTCTCGACTTATGACCACAATTTGAATCCAAAATTTCCATTGCTAAGCGAGACATTTATTGAATTTTGTCCCATTTTACGACCTTCCCTGCCACAGCTGTTAAGCTGTTAAGTGAATCACTGCAGTTGTTAGGTTACAAACATGGTTATTAAGTGAATCTGGCTTCCCCATTGACTTTGCTAGTCGCAAAAGGTGATCACACGACCCGGGGAATCTGCAACCGTCATAAATATCAGTCAGTTGCCAAGCGGCCGAATTTCGATCATGTGACTATAGGGATGCTGCAACGGTCGTAAGTGTGCAAAATGCATAAGTAACTTTTTTTCAGTGTCGTCGTAACTTCGAACAGTCACTAAACGAATGGTTGTAAGTGGAGGACTTTTTTTTTATCGAGCGTGGTTTTTATTTACTTCTTTCTCAAATGTAGATCCCACCCATCTCATTCCAAACAGTGACTTTGGGTGGTGTACAGTATAATAAATACAGTTTATATTGTTTTGAACACTATGTTTTGTAAATATTTTACAAAAATTAAATTAAACATTAAACAGATGTACATCAGCAGAGAAAGTGAGAGAAAGGAAAACTAAGTGTGGTTAAAGGGCCTTGGGAATTCACGAGAATCTTGAGACTCGCTTGCTAATTAGATTTTTTTTTTGTGCCTCCAAGTAATTAAAAGTAAAATAGAAAAACAGGTCGCAGGTACTGTAAGAGAAAAATGATTTCAAATCGATTGCCCATGATAAAACCCTTTTAAAGACAACCGAGCAAAGAATAAAAATTGGCACTTTACTTTGGTTGCTTTCAATTTTCCTTTCTTGATTAGCTTCTGTATTTTCCGCAAAGCCTTCAGCCTCTTGTTGTACACCCGGACGGCATCAAATCCCACCTTCAAACAACAAATTCAGTAATTTTTGTTTTAGTTGTGTTTACATAGGGGGTAGTGTAGGGAAACAATAATAAAGATAGAATATAAAATACTGATATACTAGATTTAGTAAAAGCTTGTTATTCTGTAACCATTAGGTTCCTGTAACATATATATTGTGCCTTTGTATTTGTATCACATATATTATTCCTTTCTATTTGTATCTCCTGTTACAAACATATTGTTATTAGGCCTCTGTAATGTATCTGGTATTTGTCAAATGTATGTCCCTGCCATTTGACCTGAACTCATATCAATCTTTTTTTGTGCCATCTAAAAGCATGGTACCTATCTAGTTGGAACTACAGCCATCAACAAAGGGATAATTTACACCTCAGCCCTAATTTATGTTTGATCTGGATAAGCTCCTGCTTTCCAGAGCCAGGGGACCAAATGGGCAATTGAGTAAACAAAGAAATGCTTAAGATAAGACTAATTGGGAAGTTTCTATTCCCTTGCAGGGCAACAAAGAATACACAAACATAAATTAGGGGGCCAGAGTTGGGGATTTAACTGGTGTTTTAAAGGTATAAAAAGAGGTTACATCTTCTCTGAAGGTGTGAGCCCTCCCATATATATATCTCTTTGTATGTGTTTGGAATGGTTTTACCCAGCCTTTTGTCTTTGATCAAAGATTAAATGTTGATTCTTATTCAAGCCTCCGTTTAAGTCCTTCTTTTTGGTTCACTGAGGGCTTAAGCATACAGTCAGACCTTATATTTCGAAATGAAGCACCTTGGCTACAATCCATTAAAAATAGTGGACGTCAATTGTTTGTTATATGTGTATATGCTGACTCTCATCCATCCCAGAATTTCAGGAAAAAAACATACGTTCTCAAGCAATTTCTTAGCCAGTTACCATCCATTTCTAGGTCGGTATTCCCCTCTCTCTCCTCCTTCTTCTCTCTGCAAACTTCCCTCCCTTGAAGCACTGATGATATAGCTCAGTTGGGTTATGAAACGTCTATAACAGTGTTTCTCAACATTGGAAACTTGAAGATGGGTGGACTTCAACTCTGGGAGTTGAAGTCCACCCATCTTCAAGCTACTAAGGTTGAGAAACACTGGTCTATAAGAACACCACCAAACTCAGAGAGCATCAAGGACCCTACAGCTGTCCTCCTCCTACTCCTCCTCCTCTCTGCAAACCTCCCTCCCTTGTAGCATTGATGATATAGCCTAGTTGGGTCCTGAAACGTCTGCAAGAAAACCACCAAGCTCAGAGAGCATCAAGAAGTCCACAGTTCAACCCTGAGCTACAAATATCCTCTTCTATTGGTGTCATCCCAACAAACTTAATCCTTGCTAAATGTCACACCGAACACTGTATTGATATTTCGAGAAGCCTCAATCGCACCCCTTCGAAAACATTACTACTTACAGTAGATTTCACGCTGCTTCTTAAGCCGTCGATATTAGCATAAAAAATGGGACTTGAAAACTTGAGAATCTTCACTCCTTCAGGTTCAGCAACCTGTTGTAAAAAAATAAGTTTTTACTTCTTTATAAGCAAATCTTATTTGCTTTAGGTCCAGAACAACAAAAAAAAAAAAAAAAAAAAAAACCCTGGTAAAATTGTTTGACTCCAGAAGTTGTGGAGGTTTTTAAGAAGAGATTGGACAGCCAGAATAGTATAGGGCAGGGGTCTGCAACCTTAAACACTCAAAGAGCCATTTGGACCCGTTTCCCACAGAAAAGAAAAGACCGGGAGCCACAAAACCCTTCCCGTGCCTGTCTATTTCTTCAGCGGCCACAAAACTAGCCTATGTAGTTGAATTAAATGTTCTGTTTTTTTCTGAAACTTTTCTCTCTTTTTTTGGGATTTATCCGTGGTTGGCCTACCGGGATTGAAAAGCTCAATAAATCGCGTGCCGGTGAGTGTCGCACATTGGCGGTTGTGATGCATATTTTGAGTGACAGGGAGCCACAGCAGAGGGGTGAAAGAGCCACATGCGGCTCCAGAGCCGCAGGTTGATGACCCCTGGTATACGGTCTCCTGATTAAGCAGGGGGTTGGACTAGAAGACCTCCAAGGTCCCTTCCGACTCTGTTATACAGTTACTGCTATTAACCTAAGCAGAAGATATAAGACTTAGACCAGGGGGGGTCAAGGCCCGGGTGCCGGATCTAGCCCACGGGGTGCTTAGATCTGGACCATTGGGCTGCCTTGGAAACAGCGAAGGACCGGCTCGCGGTGCCTCTGCCAGTGAAAACAGAGTTTGGGAGGGCTGCGTGCTGCCCTCCCAACCTCCACTTTCCGCTACCGACGGCCTCCTGCAACCCTCCCGAGCGCCATTTTCACTGGCAGAGCGCTCAGTCCGCCACAAGCGCCCCCAGCATGAGTGGCGTTGAGCTGGCCACGCCCACCCGGCCCCAGAAGGTCAAACACAACCGTGATGCGGCCCTCAATGAAATCAAGTTCAACACCTGTGACTTAGACAATAAGGTAGACCGAACCAATTTCCCCATCTCTGATGTAGATAAATTGTTCCTGGTCAATTCCCAATTATTTCTATAATATTCTGAATACCCCACAAATAAATACCCTATATACATCTCTCCCTATCAGAGTGACAGCTGGTCAATATGCCAACTTCCCATGTGAAGATCAAGCATCTATTTGCTAAAAACATAGAGGATGGGCCCACTTCACACAACCTTTTAAAGTGCCGACAGTGTGTTCTGATTGGCAATCAAAGATGACAAACCTGCTTTTGCAATTTGATAAACTCACTCATGACAAGGAATACACTATACACTGTGTATTGTGTACTGTGTTATATCTCTGTTAATGACATAGTTGTTGTGAATTTGACTTCCCCTATTGTCTTGGCTTGTCAGAAAGTCACAGAAAGGGGATCAAATGAGTGAAAGTGAATTTGAAACTAATTTTGGATAGATATAATGGATTTTATATAGATTAAAATGTTAAATTTGAGTTAAAATTGGTTTTTTTTAAAGTTTTGATTCTTTTTTATCTTCTTTTCTTTTCTTTTTTGTTTACTTATAAAAGATGTAATGGAAGTTGTGAATTGAGCTTGTGAAAGGAATGTAAGCGTGGTAACCACCTATGACCGGATTGAGATTTTTGCTCTTGAAAGCTATGTTTTATGTTTAAATTTGGAAAAAATAAATAAAAAATATTTACAAAAAAAACCCCCCAAAAACAAAAAGGGGATCACATGACCCCGGGACATTACCACCGTCATAAATACGAGTCAGTGGCCAAGCATCTGAATTTTAATCGTGTGACCACGGGGAAGGTTTCAAATTTGAAAAGTGGTCATAAATCACTTTTCTTCACCGCCGTTGTAACTTAGAACAGTCACTAAACGAGCTGTTGTGAATCAAGGACTACCTGTAATGAAGAATGCTGGGAATTGTTGTCTTTGCAACTTCTATAGATTCTCCTACAACGAAAACCCTGCAATCTGTTTCTTAAAAACAGTCTTAGAAAATCCAGCTTAGAAAATCTCAAACTGATGTAACAGGAATTCAGTTTGTTCAGTTAATCTATTGAAGTAACAGCGAACGGATGAATGACTTGATTTGGCTTGATATTTTTCACATGGTTATTAATTCTCGATCGGCTGCTGAATGCTCTTATGAGACGCCGGAAATAGACCTATCAACCGTTGTGTCATGCAGACCACATGTCAATCACCTTTGAAATAAATCTTAAACATCATTTTTCCCCTCTAAGTATTTGAAATATTAGTTTGCTAGACAAGTCTTACGTTTTTGTATTCTTTGATGTTCTTATATAGATCCGTGCCAGGAACGTTACCGAGTTTACCCCAGGAAGGACTGACAAAACAAAATAAAATATTGATCAGGATAAAGATTTAAAAATTAAACAAATGTAACATACAGAACAGAATTTGTTGCAAGCAACGTTTGCAAGGAATACACAAAATTTGTTGCAAGCAAAGGTTGCAAGGAATACACAAAATTTGTCCCAAGCAATGGTAGCTGAGCCATAACTGATAGCCTAACTTGTCAAATACAGGTAGTCCTCGATTTACAACCACAATTGGGAGTAGAATTTCCATTGCTAAGCAAAGTGGTTGTTAAGTGAGTCACAGCCTGTTTTGCAACCTTTTTTTTTGCCCTGGTTGTTAAGTGAATTATTGCCGTTAAGTGAATTATGCCGTTATTAAGTGAATCAGGCTTCTCCCATCAATTTTACTTGTCAGAAGACCTCTGGCAAGGTCACAGATAGTGACCATGTGACCCCAGGATGCTGCCACCAGTTGCCAAGTGCCCAAATTTTGTTCATATGACCATGGGGACGCAGCAATGATCATAAGCTCAAGGACTGGTTATATGTCATTTTTTTCCAGTGCCACTGTGTGATGTCTCCCTTGGACAACTCCTCCGACTTTTCCTTGGAGGCTGGCTCGAGGGAGGATGGGCTCATTCCTGGCATGTCAGGAACGGGGTTAATGAATGATTCTGAACTGCCAGTCGAAAGAGATTTACAGGAGGCTTCATCTGGGGACAGCTTGCAGGTCAGTGAAGAGGAGGAGGAACTGCCTTCCGTGGTGCATCCGAGAGCACCCAGGGAAGAGAAAAGATAACAGCAAAGGAGATCTGCCAAATTACTCAGGAAAAGGCCCTGCCTGTCTTGATGGTCTGCACTGGAAAGCTATTTATCACGGCAGGGAGAGGGAGGGGTTGCTGGGAACCACGTGTTTGGGTTCTACCAGTATGTGTTTTTGCCGAGTGAACTTTTGTGGGTTCACATTTCAGTTTGGCCTGGTGGATTTAACTTTGTTTCGCGGATTTATTTTATGGACTATCGGCCATTGCGCTGAGGGCTAATCTTGGCCTGCTTGTGGCTGGATTTGGGACAGTTCTGAGGCTGGGAGAAGAGAATTTCTAGGGAACATTAATAAACTCTCTAAAACACACTGCTCCGTGTGTGTGAGTGAGTAGGTAGGACAGCAGACGCTGTAACTTCGAACGATTGCTAAATGACTGCTTGTAAGTCGAGAACTATCTATAACAGCAAAACCAATGGCAGCTTTTATAGCACTTCATGCTTGAAAAAAAACCCTCCGTCTGTGGAGGGATTTGTACCCATTTTCCTGTCTTGGGTGCAAAATTCTTTTTTAAGATTATACTCACAACTGAACTCTCAGTACAACCGTTAGCAGTGCGAATATCAACCCGGCAAGTAATCCTAAATCCAATCCAAGGATGATGGATGCTATGCATGTGAAAACCCAGATCATCTGGAAAATAAATAGATGGAGATGTTAAGTAAAACCAATAGGCATTACAGTACAGTAGTCCTCGACTTATGACAGTTCATTTAGTGACCGCTCAAAGTTACGACGACACTGAAAAAAGTGATTTATGACCGTTTTTCACATTTTGTAGCATCCCCATGATCATGTGATCAAAATTCAGATGCTTGGCAACGGGTTCGTATTTATGACGGTCGTAATATCCCGGGGTCATATGATCCCTTTTTATGACCTTCTGACGAGCAAAATCAATGGGGAAGCCAGGTTCTCTTAACAACCGTGTAACTAACTTATCAACAGCAGTGATTCACTTAACAACTGCGGCAAGAAAGGTCGCAAAGTGGGGCAAAGCTCACTTAACAAATGTCTCACTTAACAACATAAATTTTGGGCTCAATTGTAAGTCGTAAGTCAAGGACTACCCATATATATGGTCTAGTTCAGTGTGGCTTTGCCAAGTAGGTCTTTGGCAGCTTGTCAAGGGAGATAAAGGTGGGTGATTATCCCGAAGGACTTTTTGCAACTAATTGGGACTCAGCTGTGAATGAACGTAATTCACAGCTGTTGCAATAAAAGAGGTTTTTGGGACTACTCGTGTGTTTTAATGACTCAGGAAGCCTAGGTCACAACAGTTGAGAAGATTCCTCCTCTTAGGCCTTTTAACAAAAAATCAGTTTAATTTGACCTTCAGTGCAGGCCTGGTTTTTCTTTCCTGACACGGAGATCGTCAATGGTCAGAAATTCACTGGAATAACCAAGAAGCTCTTGGTTTTTGTCGTTCCCCCCCCCCCCCACCCGACATGAGATTCTCAGCGAAGGATTAATTATTAAACAAAACGAAAGGCAGCTGCCTAAATAGAGAAGAGATGAATTCAAGTGTGACCGATAACTCTTGGTTCTTTCTGAAGAAAACGGGACTCACAGCGTCTGCTTTGCTCTGCCTCCACAAACGAGGGACATCGCAAACTTGCATAAACATCCCTTTTAGGTTCGCAATGACCACAGCTGCCAAAACAGACTACAAAGAGAGGAGAAAGAAACATTAGCGTGTTTTTTTTTTTAAAGTAAAAATCCGTTTGAGAGATTCCAAAGAAGATACAGGCAGTTCTCGCCTTACAACAATTCATTTTGTGACCGTTCCAAGAAGTGGTGGTTCAAAAATTTTCGCTACCGGTTCGGTGGGCGTGGCTAGGTGGGGGGGCATGTGACTGGGTGGGAGTGGCCAACTTGACGTCACTCACGCCCACGCCCACTCAGTCACATGACCGCCCCCACCTAGCCACGCCCACAGGAAAAGGTAGGAAATTTTTTGGAATTTCCTCTTATCTATCCCTGCCGTCCCTTCACCCGCTTTTCCCCTCCTTTAGCGACCCCGGCCCTAGCCCCGCTTCCCCCCCCACCTCTTTGTTCGGGCTGCTTACCTTCCATGGTGGCTGGTCCAGAGTCCATAAGGCAAGCTGACCGGAGTTTTTGGTGGCCCCCAGCCAGCCGCCGAAAAGTACCAGAGGTTGAGGAAAAACCAGCTGCTGTCATCGCCATGTTCTTCGCGCATGCACATCCCACTGGACTTGAAAGACAATGGGATGCACGTGCGGGAAGAACATGGCGGTCCTGAGGTCACGTGATCCCTTCTTGCGCCCCTTTGACAATCAAGGAAAATGGGGAAGCCCGTTTCACTTAACAACCCGGTTAATAATTTATCAGCTGCAGCGTTTCACTTAACAATGGTGGCAAGAAAGGCCATAAAATGGGGCAAAACTCACTTAACAAAGGTCTTGCTTCACAACAGAAAGTTTGGGATCAATGGTGGACGTATGTCGAGGATTAGCTGTCTAAGCAGGGGTTCTTGGGGATTGCTTAAAAATGTCAAAGTAGGGGTTGCACTTGTAGCCCCTGGGGAATGGAAGGATTTATACTCCTTGCAGACAGCTGGTCATTTGCATCCTTTTAGAGGGTCGTTGAGGCCACTTGGAAGTTTATCTGCGTCCTCAGGGTCACCAGAGTGGTGCAAATGGTTCCTGTAGTCTGCAATTTTCTCTCTGGAAATCCGTTCCTACTCCCACACCCTTCAAAGGGGGTTCATCCCAAACTGTATAGCTAAAAGTCTGTAGAGATTCTTCATCATCCAGAGATATACAGATAAGCCTCCAAGTGGCCTCAATGACTCTCTAAAAGGATACAAATGATCAGCTGTCTGCAAGGAATATAAATCCTTCCATTCCCCACCGTTGAGTCAGAGCCGAAGAAGCTTCTTGGATGAAAAGCGAAACGTCTTCAAAAGAAAAAAACAAAAAGTCCAGTAGTCTCCTGAAAAAGCACCTTTGGGACGATAGAGCTACAGATATTCTTTTTTCTTGAAGTGCTGAATTTTATTTGCTCAATTTTATTTCCACAACAGTTCCTGACTAAGTTGTGTTACTAAGAACAGAGAAGGATTTCTGTTTATCAGGAGCACAAAATATTAAATAAACGGTAAAATATATCAAAACAAACTACCTTTTGCAGAGGTTCCAGGAGCTTCCCCAAAGCTACAATAGCAATTAATACAATAAACGCTGAGATTATACCGGCAACCTGAAAATAAAATATTGGAAACCATCAAGAAAATAAGTTTGTTTCCAGGAATATTTAGGCAAAGTGGCTACTGGTGAGCTGTTTTCTGTAGAGATTATAAATTGTCAAAATAGCATTTTTAACAGAATCAGAGTTTTTTTTTTATTCTTCTTGTTGCCGTACAAGGAAATGTGATTTCAAAATCCTATTTTAAAATTTGAGGTTTGTATGATTTACATTGATTGCTTATTTAGTATCCATGACTATCACTAAGTGTTGTATCCAGTGGTGGGAGTCAAATAATTTAACAACCGGTTCTCTGCCCTAATGACCAGCTGGGTGGGCGTGGCCATGGTGGGCGTGGCCAATGGGTGTGACAGGCAGCACTCGGCCTCCTGCACCCCCCTGGGAGCAAAAACGGGCCGTGGGGGGCAGCACCATGTTTTGGGCCTAGTAGGCCTCCCTGCAGCCTCCTGGGAGTGAAAACGGGCCATGGGGTGGGGGGTACCACACTGCCCCCCCACACCCCATTTTGCACTTACTCCCTGCACTTACCTGGGAGCCAAAATGGGGTGCGGGGGATTCTTGGAAGGGGCGTGGAGGGGAGGGGAGGGGCCAGGAGCAATTTAACTACTGGTCTGCCTGAACCATCCCGAACCGGCTGAATCCCACCACTGATTGTATCTAATGTTTTATGATAAATGTATGCTACAATGACTATAATAATAATCAATCACTATTGCTGTATGCACACTGAGAGCTTATGCACCGGAGACAAATTCCGTGTGTGTCTAATCACACTTGGCCAATAAAAAATTCCATATTGTCTTCTAACAATCCCTTTAATACTTTGTAAGGGGAGGGCCCAAGGTTCAATTCTCCACCAATATTCTTCTTAACTACCATGACTTCCGCCTTAACTACTACCAACTAGTCATAAATAAATATGAAAGTGATGCTCTAGATCATTCAAGACAGATGCCAAAGTCCAAATTCAGGGTTGTCCAGAAGTGGGTTTCACATTATTTTACCATCGGTTTGCCACGCACCGAAATGTGAGCGTGCACATTCTGT
>JAXLNS010000007.1:92445532-92667103 GCA_037215915.1 Pantherophis vulpinus
CACCAGCCTCCTCACTGTCTGAATCAGCTACTAGCTGCACAGGCCGCGTACGGGCCACAACAATGTCGTAAAATGGGGGGCCGAGCTCACTTAACCACCATCTCCCTTAGCGACATAAATTTTAGGCTCAGTGGTCGTCGTAAGTCAAGGACTATCTATATGGAACCATAGAATTGCCATCGGATAGATGCTATAATTCAAAAAGGCATGAATAGAACAGACTGATCTTTTCTCCTTTATTTATTTATTTATTTATTTTTGAGTTTCTCAAAGTTGTCGGCTTACCACAATCACTTCGATAGGAATCGGAATAGGGATCTTGTGTCTGAAGCGGTCGTTAATTTCTTTGACCGCCATGCAAACAATGATGGTCAGCAGGCCCGCCACGAAGTCAGCTATATTGGTGGTTCTAATATTTTGAAATATTTCTATAAGTGTCTAGAGAGAGAACACAAAAGGAAAATCCTCATTAGAACGGGAATGATTCTGGTTCTGGTTGTTCAAATACGAAGGGCCCAAATTAAGCAAACCTGAATTACAAAAATAATACTATATAAGAATATTTTAAGAGCATGCTTGGATTAATAATTGAATAGGTTGCCTCCAAAAAGAGTAGGAAGTATTTATTAGAGCTTTTTTCAGGAGAAACTGTACAGCCATCAGACCGGCATTCCTGCTTTAACAGAGAGTTAAAGGAATATATTATTATCTACCCCCGTTCTCTTGATCACATTAATTTATCTGATTTGTTTCTCTTCTTTTCTTTTTTAACTTGTTTTTATTCAACGTTTTAAAATTATTTCACTTTTGTTTTATTCTTAAATCCTATTATGGCCATTGGGATATTTGATCTAAGACAGTGTTTCTCAACCTTGGAAGCTTGAAGATGGGTGGACTTCAACTCCCAGAATCCCCCAGCCAGCTGGCTGGGGGATTCTGGGAGTTGAAGTCCACCCATCTTCAAGCTACCAAGGTTGAGAAACACTGATCTAAGATGAAAAGTAATGAAGAATCGCTTTTAATAATCAGTTAGATTTTTTTCCCCTTTTCTTTTCGAACGTTGTGACAGCAAACTTATTCTGGATTCCATGATGGCACAAAATACAGATAGTCTTTAATTTACAACATTTCATTTAGTGACCGTTCAACGGCCCTGAAAAATGTGACTTATGACCATTTTTCACAGTTACAACCTCGGTAGCATCCCCATGGTCACCGGATCAAAATTCAGATGCTTGGTTCATATTTATGGCCAAGGTCATGGGATCACCTTATGCAACCTTTTCATAAGCAAAGTCAATGGGGAAGGCAGACTCACTTAATAACCAGGTTACTAACTTATGACCTGCAGTGATTCACTTAACAACTGTGGCAGGAAAGGTCTTCAACCGGACTGTTTTTCCTTGATGAAGAAGAAGAAATTGCTCTTCTCATCCAAGAAGCTTCATCCTTGGATGAGAAGAAAAACTTCTTCTTCTTCTTCTTCTTCTTCTTCTTCTTCTTCTTCTTCTTCTTCTTCTTCTTCTTCTTCTTCTTCTTCTTCTTCTTCTTCTTCTTCTTCTTCTTCTTCTTCTTCTTCTTCTTCTTCTTCTTCTTCCTCCTCCTCCTCTTCCTCTTCCTTCTTCTTCTCCTTCTCCTCTTCTTCTCCTCCTCCTCCTCCTCCTCCTCCTCCTCCTCCTCCTCCTCTTCTTTTTCTTCTCCTCCCCCTTCCTTCCTTCTCTCCCCCTCCCCTTTCCCCTTCCCCTTCTCCTTCTCTCTCTCCTCCCTCTCCTTCTCCTCCTCCTCCTCCTCCTTCCCCTTCTTCTTCTTCCTCCTCCTCCTCTTCTTCTTCTCTTTCTCCTCCTTCTCCTCCTCCTCTTCTTCTCCTCCTCTTTCTCCTCCTCCTTCTTCTTCCTTCTCTCCCCCTCCCTTCCCCTCTTCCCCTTCTCTCCTCCCTCTCCTTTTCCTTCTCTCCTCCTCCTCCATCCTCTTTCTCCTCCTCCTCCTCCAATTTCTCCTTCCTCCCCCTTCTGCCCTCCTCCTCCTTGAAACACTCCAGTTGCTTTTTGAAAAAGCAGCTTTGAGCCCACTATAACCTGGATGACTGGGAATCTCCATAGACATTTTTCCATTCTGTTGTAGGTCAAACACACTGTGGAGCAAAAGACTGACAAGCTGGGGAATACAAGGGACCAAAAGTTATGCAATGAAGCTCAGTTTAGTAAGAAACACTTACTTACATAGATTATGGAAAGGACTCCATTGTAGTTCTTGGTTGAAACATTCAGCACAATTTTTAGTTGTGAAACAAATACTTGAAAAGCTGCTGCCGTTGTGAATCCCCCCACCAGTGGGTCAGCAAGGTATCTTACAATAAAACCAATCTGAAGAACTCCAAACACTAGCTGGTGGGGAAAAGAACATAATTTTCTAAGCAGTTAAATCATCATCATCATCATCATCATCATCATCATCATCATCATCATCATCATCATCGCGAACAACTTAAAAAGTAAGGAGGTAAGGCCTCTAACCCAATATCCACCAGACAGGTGGATTCCTTCATTTTTTCCTGGCCTTCCTTTCTTGTCTTATACAAAAATAAATAAATTTCTGTCAGTCTTAATTTTATAGACTCTAATCTCATCCTTCAGCGTTCCGTCGCGCATTCGCGTGCCGGCACCCAAACTTCCAGTTTCCGGTGTGGAGGTGCGCCCCATGAACAGCTGGCCGTCGCGCATGTGCACGACGGAAACCCGGAAGTTCAGATGCGCGACGGAACTCTGCTCTTCCGGGTTTTGGCGCTCCCGTGCACCAGGGGTAGGTTCTATTTACCTTTACTACCGGTTCGCAACTGGGCCGCGCACTCACGCTTGCTTCATTCGCGCGTGTGTGCGCTCTTCTGCACATGTGCAGAAGCTTTTTGATGACGTCAGGGTCGGTGGGTAGAGCCTCCCGCCAGTTTTACTACCAGTTCTATAGAACCGGTGCGAACCGGGGGCAAGCCACCACTGCCACGCACGTGAAGGCCAGCTGACTGGCGCACATGTGTGCACAGGAATGCGGAAGAAGAGCCAGCGAGGCTCCTGCGTCCTGCGCGGAATGGTTCTGCGTGCTGCTTTCGGCACGTGTTCCATACGTTTGCCAACACGGTTCTATACCATTCTGGACAAATGGCTGTCCAATCGCTTGAAAATCTCCAGCGATGGAGCACCCTCAACTTCCGGAGGCAAGTTGTTCCACGATTAATTGTTCCCACTGTCAGGAAATTTCTCTTTAGTTGGGTCTCTCTTTAATGATAATAAGCCCAATCGGGCTTTTGAGCGCATGCACTAAAATAAGCCTCCCCCCGAAAATAAGCCCTCCCCAAAAATATTTAAACACAGAATGGGAAATCAGGTAAGATGGCAAGAGGAGCCCCCATCTTGCTTCACGTGCCCCAAAATAGTAAGACCTCCCCAAAAATAAGGCCAAGCACTTATTTCGGGGTTCAAAAAAATATAAGACAGGGTCTTATTTTCAGGGCAATACGGTATAGATAAATCATGCAGAAACTGAAACTTTAAAGAAAAAAGAGAACGTTTTCCCCAGTTAAATAAGCAGCAATATTTTGAGACGGCTTCGTCTGGTTTTATTACCTGGATAATGCCAACCAGGAAGGTGACAGTGCTGGAAATAAGCACCCGTTGGGCGTCTCTAGAAGCGATGTCTACCCCGGCTGTCGCGTTCATTCCCGTCATGTTACTGTGCGCCAGGGGGAATTTTTCATCTGGGGCCATGCTCAGTACTACGGAGCCCACCATTAAACTGACCACAGGGAAAGGTCCTGTTGAAAAGAAGTATAAAATACACATATATATTTAAAATTATATTTGAAAGCCAGTGTAATAGCTAAGGCAGTGATGGCTAAAATTTTTGCCATTGTGTGCCAAAAGTGTGTGTGGGGGGTGGGACCGGAAGTCGGGAAACGGGCCGTTTCTGGCCTCTGGAGGGCCTCCGGGGTGGGGGGGTGGAGAAGGCCGTTTTTGCCCTCCCCAGGCTCCTAGAGAGGCTCTGGAATCTGGGGAGAGCAAAAAACGGGACTTCCGGTCTCACCGGAAGTCGGCAAATGGGCCGTTTCCGGGCTCCGGAAGGCCTCCGAGGGTGGTGGGGAAGGCCATTTTTGCCCTCCCTAGGCTCCTAGAAATGCTCTGGAGCCTGGGGAGAGTGAAAAACGGGCCTTCCCCACCCCCACCCCAGGCCTTCTGGAGGCAGAAAACAGCCTGTTTCCCTACTTCTGGTGGGCCCAGAAGGCCCCAAAATTAGCTGGCTGGCATGCACATGCGTGCCAGAGCTGAGCTCACGTGCCCACCGATATGGCTCCACATGCCACCTGTGGCACGTGTGCCATAGGTTCGCCATCACGAGGCTAAATTATAAGAGCAGGAAGAGTCCATTTCTACTCCATTTTCAGACCCAATAATTAATGATGGCTTGGTTTTACCTTTAGCTATATGTAAACTGTAGAGGCATCATCTATAGTTATAGATCTTATCTTATCTCACTTATCATCCATCCATCTATCTATCCATCTATCCATCCATCCATCCATCCACCTATCATCCATCCACCCATCCATCCGTCCATCCACCCATCCACCTATCATCCATCCATCCACCTATCATCTATCTATCTATCTATCTATCTATCTATCTATCTATCTATCCATCCATCCATCCACCTATCATCCATCCATCCATCCACCTATCATCCATCTATCTATCTATCCATCCATCCATCCACCCATCCACCTATCATCCATCCATCCACCTATCATCCATCCATCCATCTATCTATCTATCTATCTATCTATCTATCTATCTATCTATCTATCCATCCATCCACCTATCATCCATTCATCCACCCATCCACCTATCATCCATCCGTCTGTCTATCTGTCTATCTGTCTACCTATCTCTCTATCTCTCTATCTATCTATCTATCTATCTATCTATCTATCTATCTATCTATCTATCTATCTATCTAATTTATATATATATATATCTCCACCTGTCCATCCATCCATCCATCGCTCTGATCTATCTATCTATCTATCTATCTATCTATCTATCTATCTATCATCTATCCATCCATCATCTATCTATCTATCTATCTATCTATCTATCTATCTATCTATCTATCTATCTATCTATCTATCTTCCATCTGTCCTCTCTCTCTCTCCCTACCTCCCTACCTATTTATATCTATCTATCTATCTATCTATCTATCTATCTATCTATCTATCTATCTATCTATCTATCTATCTACATCTGTCATCTGTCTATGCAAGTTGTACGTTATCTCAGTCATCAAATGATTCTGGGCAGCTAATAGCATAGAATTAAAACATCAGGTAAGAAATTAAGAAGTAACAATAACAACATCAACATCAACAGAAGAATACATGGTGCGCATTAGGAAAGGATAACTGAATAAAATTACTCCCAATCAACAGCCATCAAGAAACTGATTGCTACACCCTGCCCTTGGACCTCTTAACGGAGCCAATTTTTACAAAAACCAACTGAGTCAGGGCCATGTGAATTTCATGGGGAACCCTGTTCCACAAGACAAGTTCAGAAATCATGCCTTTTGGCTTGTTATTCTAATTTAAAATCGATAGTCCATACTACTATAATAGGCGGACACTTCATTGCAGTCATAAAACGAGGAATATCCATAAATGCATTTTTTGTATTATGTTCCCAGGTGTACCCTAACTTAAATCATAATAATGATTTAGAATACTGTCTGCATTTGATCTAAGTAACGTCTGCTAATAATAGCTACGTTCTGCCAATAGTAAAAGCAGAGAGTATATGATGCGCATCTCAAATGTGGATGTTATTCCCAGCCATTATATGTGGAAAAACATGGAGCAGCAGAATGAAGAGTTTACATACGGCCCAAACACACCACCATAGAAAAGTCTATTAAAGCAAACCGAATGCACCAAAACGTCCATGCTATGGAATAAAAAATAGCCTTCTCAAAGAAATATATGTCTGCTATTAATTTTTTTTAAAAAGTTCAGTTACCAACAGAGATGTGCCTTGATGTTCCTAAGAAGAAGTACGTCAAAATGGGGAAAAATGCGGAGTAGAGTCCATATCCAATCGGAACAGCAACCAGTAATGCGTATGCCAAACCTGGGTAGGATAGAATTTGTAAAAAAAGAAAAAAAAAAGTTAAATCATATTCTGAAGTATTTTAAAGTCAGTTACAATCAGTGGTGAAATTCAATTTTTTTTTACTACCGGTTCTGTGGGCGTGGCTTGGTGGGCGTGGCAGGGGAAGGATACTGCAAAATCTCCATTCCCAACTCACCCCAGGGGGAAGGATATTGCGAAATCTCCATTCCCACCCCACTCCAGGGGGAAGGACACTGCAAAATCTCCATTCCCACCCCACTCCTGGGGGAAGGATACTGCAAAATCTCCATTCCCACCCCGGGGGGAAGGACACTGCAAAATCTCCATTCCCATCCCACTCCTGGGGGAAGGATATTGCAAAATCTCCATTCCCACCCCACTCCAGGGGGAAGGACACTGCAAAATCTCCATTCCCACCTCACTCCTGGGGGAAGGATATTGCAAAATCTCCATTCCCACCCCAGGGGGAAGGATACCGCAAAATCTGCATTCCCACCCCACTCCAGGGGGAAGGATACTGCAAAATCTCCATTCCCACCCCACTCCTGGGGGAAGGATACTGCAAAATCTCCATTCCCACCCCACTCCTGGGGGAAGGATATTGCAAAATCTCCATTCCCACCCCACTCCAGGGGGAAGAATATTGCAAAATCTCCATTTCCACCCACTCTGGGGCCAGCCAGAGGTGGTATTTATTGGTTCTCGGAACTGCTCAAAATTTCCGCTACTGGTTCTCCGGAACTTGTCAGAACCTGTTGGATTTCACCCCTGGTTACAATACGTTAATATAAATACCCTGTTCTTTAATACACAAATATAATCTGTATAGGTAGATTATTACAACTGTTCATCGAGCAATCATTCAAAGGTATGAAAGTGCTGAAAAAAGTGACTGGGTCTTGCACTTATGACCATTTCAACATCCCCGCAGTCATATTATCACAATTTGGGTGCTTGGCAACTGGTATGCATTTATGACCGCATTAGAGAAGTTACATGGCCCTCACTTTTTACCTTCCCGGGGGTTTCCAACTATCAAAGTGAATGGTGGAAGCAAGATTTCCTTAATGACCATGGGAAGCAATGTTATAAAATTGGACGACAGTCACAGGACAATTTAATTAACAACCTCCATGCTTAATGATGGCAATGAGAACTACCTGTACTTGTATTTCGCATCTGAGGTTCACTCCTTGTGCATTTAGATAGCATACTAGGTGTAAACATTCAGCAGGAAATGTTTACTAAGAAGCAAACCAGAGTTGCTTTGGATTGGGCAGTATTTAAGTGGAATGAAATTTAAATAAATAAAAAATGAGCTGAAAAATCTACAAACTTTAGAGTTGCGAATATAAAAAGACATCTAAATAAAACTGAGCAACGTTTAAAGCTAGGAAAACATCCAAGTCAGCTTAATTGTAAAATGATTCAACTTGTTTTAAGTTATAGTGATGAAAAAACAAACCCACAGTAGAACACAGTACAGAATAACAGAGTTGGAAGGGACCTTGGAGGTCATCTAGTCCAACCCCCTGCCTAGGCAGGAAATCTTACACTACTTCAGACAAATGGTTCTCCAATCTCTTCTTAAAAACCTCCAGTGTTGAAGCACTCACAGCTTCTGGAGGCAGGCAAGTTGTTCCACTGGTTAATTGTTCTAACTTTCAGAAAGTTTCTGCTTAATTGATAGTTGGACCTCTCTTTGATCCAAATGGAGAAAGAGAGAAAGAAAGAGAGACAGAGAAAGACCGAGAAAAAGAGAGATGGAGAGAGAGAGAGAAAGAAAAAGAAAGAAAGAAAGAGAGCAAAGGGAGAGAGAGAGAGAAATGTAGAGAGAGAAAGAGAGAAAGAGAGAGAAAGAGAAACAGCAGAGAGAGAAAGAGAGATGGAGAGAGAGAGAAAAAGAAAGAAAGAAAAAAAGAGAAAGGGAGATGGAGAGAGACAGAAAGAAAGAGAGAGAGAGCAAAGAGAAAGAAAGAGAGATGGAGAGAGAGAAAGAAAGAAAGAGAGAGAGAGAGAAAGAAAGAAAGAAAGAAAGAAAGAAAGAAAGAAAGAAAGAAAGAAAGAAAGAAAGAAAGAAAGAAAGATGAAGTGTGTGAGAGAGAGCTCGAATAGCCCAATATAGTTCAGCTTAGGTTTCCAGCTCCAGCCTCTTCAATTCCTGCGGTGACAGATGTGCCCCCCTCTTACCTTGTAAAGTAGCCACAAGTCCCGTACTGATACCCGAAATTACATCATTGAGGAGCCATTCCTTAATCCTATATTTGGGCAGCCACTCCAGGATAGGGAAGAAGGTCTTGGTAACTTGCAAAGCTTTTTTTCTTGAACAGCTGCCAAAGAAAAAAAAAAAAACCGCTCACTTGCCGAAATAACTGAGCGAGATGCACCCCTTCCCCACCACCCCCAACCCTACTGGTCTTGAGTCACAACCCTTCCCTAAATCTAAGCCGGCCAGCAGGGCCCATAAATTACCTGCAGGATTTCTCGACTCGCTCCCGGAGCGTTTTGGGCACCACCAGCTTCTTCTCGTTCTCCTCCTGGAAGCTGGGCTCGTTGTAGATGGGTCGGCTCACCAGGTAGCGATCTGGGAGGCCTCCGTCTGCCCCGCCACTGACTGCCATGGCCTTCCCTCACCTGCTGCAAAGACAACGATGGAGACAACCAGCTTTCCCAAAGCAGACTCGGGGGCAGGCAGCCATCAAAGCACAACATGCACCCCGAACCAAGCCTACAGTTGGGACTTTTGCAGCCCTCGGGCCAGGCCAGCTCCTGCCCACGGCCTATCCGGGGCCCGCTCTCCTCCTCCTCCTCCACCTGGCCTGAGACTCTTTGCAAGCCAAGCAAGGGTCCTGACCAGAAGCTGGAGTTCCCAACCAGGTGCTTTTCTTTCTCTCCGGAGAGTTGAGGAAAGTCTGGTTTCCTTAAGAGAGGGGGTGAGATGGAGGCTGAGGGGGCTGTGGGGCAGGAGACTTGTGGGGGGAGGGGTGCTGAGAGGCAAGAGGGGTTGGGGGGGGTCAAGGGACCCTGAGGGTGGAGGGTGAAGGGGTTTGAAAGGAGTTGTGGGTGAAAGGGGCTGAGGGGCTAGGAGGAATGAGGGAGGTTGGGAGGCATGGGGAGGGGGGCTGAGGGACAGGAGACTTGGGGGAGAGGGGTGCTGAGAGGGGGCTGGGGGGCAAGGGGCCCTGAGGGTGGAAGGTGGAGGGTGAAGGGCTTTGAAAGGAGCTGGGGGTGAAGGGGGCTGAGGGGCTAGGAGGATGCGAGGCATGGGGCGGGGGCTTGGGGAGAGGGAGGCTGAAGGGTGAGGAGCACTGAAGGGCCCTGAGGGGTGAGGGTGTCTGAAGGGTATAGGAGGGCCACAGGGAGCTGGGGAAGAGGGGGGGCCGAGAGTGATCTGGGGAGCTGAGGGGGGCTGAGAGGAAAAAAGGGCTGGAGGACGAGGGGACTTCAGGGACCCTGTGGGGTGAAGGGGGAATGAAGGGGGCTGAGAGGCAAAGGGGCTGGGGCAAGGGGCCCTGAAAGGCCCTGAGGGGTGAGGGGGGGGGGGTCTGAGGGATATAGGAGGGCCGAGGGACAGGGGGCTAGGGAAGGGGGGGGGCGAGAGGTGAATGGTCTGGGGAGCTGAGGGGGGCTGAGAGGAAAAAAGGGCTGGAGGGCAAGGGGACTTCAGGGACCCTGTGGGGTGAAGGGGGAATGAAGGGGGCTGAGAGGCAAAGGGGCTGGGGCAAGGGGCCCTGAAGGTCCTGAGGGGTGAGGGGGAATAAGGGGCACAGGAGGGCTGAGGGGTGCTGAGAGGCAAACGGGGGCTGGAAAGTGAGGAGCCCTGAGGGACAAAAGAGGGCTGAGGATGAAGGGGGCTGAGAGGCAAAAGGGGGCTGGAGAGTGAGGGGCCCTGAGGGGCAAAGGGGGCTAGGGATGAAGGGGGCTGAGAGGCAAAAGGGGGCTGGAAAGTGAGGAGCCCTGAGAGACAAAAGAGGGCTGGGGATGAAGGGGGCTGAGAGGCAAAAGGGGGCTGGAGAGTGAGGGGCCCTGAGGGGCAAAGGGGGCTAGGGATGAAGGGGGCTGAGAGGCAAAAGGGGGCTGGAAAGTGAGGAGCCCTGAGAGACAAAAGAGGGCTGGGGATGAAGGGGGCTGAGAGGCAAAAGGGGGCTGGAGAGTGAGGGGCCCTGAGGGGCAAAGGGGGCTAGGGATGAAGGGGGCTGAGAGGCAAAAGGGGGCTGGAAAGTGAGGAGCCCTGAGAGACAAAAGAGGGCTGGGGATGAAGGGGGCTGAGAGGCAAAAGGGGGCTGGAGAGTGAGGGGCCCTGAGGGGCAAAGGGGGCTAGGGATGAAGGGGGCTGAGAGGCAAAAGGGGGCTGGAAAGTGAGGAGCCCTGAGAGACAAAAGAGGGCTGGGGATGAAGGGGGCTGAGAGGCAAACGGGGCAGGGGGCCCTGAGGGTTCCTGAGGGGCGGATGAGAAGCAGAGGAGGGCTGAGGGGAGAGAGGAGGAGGCTGAGAGCTGAGGGGGGCTAAGAGGCGAAAAGGACTGGGCGGGGGGGAGGGGCGCAGGGACTGAGGGGTGAAAGGGGCCGGGGGGGGGGCGAGAGGGGCTGCGAGGGTGTCCGAGGGGCGAGTCCACTGGGGCACCCGGAGAATATTTCTCTCTCTCTGGGCGCGCAAGTGGAGGAGAAGCATCCCGGACCCCCCCATCCCCCCCTCAGGCCTCACTTCGGGAATTGCGCAACGTTACTTTCCGAGACCCCCCCCCCTCTTGTTTCCTCAGCCGCGTCCCTTCCCCTGCCCCTCCCGCCGGGCTCTCCCCTCGAGCGCTGTCCGAGGTCTGAAGCGCGCCCGGCTTCTCCTCCTCCTCCTCCTCCTCAGCCCAACCTGCCCGGGCGACCCTTCCCCACCCGGGGACCCCTCGGCGTCTCTTTACCTCCTCCTCCTCCTCCTCCTGCGCCCGGAGCCCCAGCTGTCGGCCAGGCGGGGTGACCCCCGTGGCAGCCGCTTTTATACCGCCATCTCCGCTTCGGACGCTTTGCCTTTATTTACAGGCAAACAGAGCCGTCCGGCTGCCGGGCGGAGACCCGCCTTGCCTTGCCCAGCGACGCCTCCCTCTCGCCCGGCCGGCCGGCCGGCCGGCCCTACACTCGCTGCCCTCCCTGCCTCGGAACCGAGGGGGTCGTTTGGATGGGCTGCGGTGGGGCTGGGGAGAGCCTGAGGGACCCGCCATTGAGAATTGGGGTTCGCCCCTCCCCCATGGGAAGCAACCCCCCTCTTTCTCACTCCTTGGAAAGTTAGGAAGAAGCCCCCCCCCCTGGAAAGTTGGGAAGCAGCCCCCCCCTCTTTCTCACCCCTTGGAAAGTTGGGAAACAGCCCCCCCTCTTTCTCACCCCTTGGAAAGTTGGGAAGCAACCCCCCCTCTTTCTCACTCCTTGGAAAGTTGGGAAGCAGCCCCCCCTGGAAAGTTGGGAAGCAGCCCCCCCTCTTTCTCATCCCTTGGAAAGTTGGGAAGCAGCCCCCCCTCTTTCTCACTCCTTGGAAAGTTAGGAAGCAGCCCCCCCTCTTTCTCACCCCTTGGAAAGTTAGGAAGCAGCCCCCCCTGGAAAGTTGGGAAGCAGCCCCCCCCCGTCTCACCCCTTGGAAAGTTGGGAAGCAGCCCCCCCTCTTTCTCACTCCTTGGAAAGTTAGGAAGCAGCCCCCCCTCTTTCTCACTCCTTGGAAAGTTAGGAAGCAGCCCCCCTCTTTCTCACCCCTTGGAAAGTTAGGAAGCAGCCCTCTCTGGAAAGTTGGGAAGCAGCCCCCCCGTCTCACCCCTTGGAAAGTTGGGAAGCAGCCCCCCCCTCTTTCTCACCCCTTGGAAAGTTAGGAAGCCCCCCCCTGGAAAGTTGGGAAGCAGCCCCCCCTCTTTCTCACCCCTTGGAAAGTTGGGAAGCAACCCCCCCTCTTTCTCACTCCTTGGAAAGTTGGGAAGCAGCCCCCCCTGGAAAGTTGGGAAGCAGCCCCCCCTCTTTCTCATCCCTTGGAAAGTTGGGAAGCAGCCCCCCCTCTTTCTCACTCCTTGGAAAGTTAGGAAGCAGCCCCCCCTCTTTCTCACCCCTTGGAAAGTTAGGAAGCAGCCCCCCCTGGAAAGTTGGGAAGCAGCCCCCCCCGTCTCACCCCTTGGAAAGTTGGGAAGCAGCCCCCCCTCTTTTTCACCCCTTGGAAAGTTAGGAAGCAGCCCCCCCTGGAAAGTTGGGAAGCAGCCCCCCCTCTTTCTCACTCCTTGGAAAGTTAGGAAGCAGCCCCCCTCTTTCTCACCCCTTGGAAAGTTAGGAAGCAGCCCTCTCTGGAAAGTTGGGAAGCAGCCCCCCCGTCTCACCCCTTGGAAAGTTGGGAAGCAGCCCCCCCCCCCACTTTCTCACCCCTTGGAAAGTTAGGAAGCAGCCCCCCCCCCCGGAAAGTTGGGAAGCAGCCCCCCCTCTTTCTCACCCCTTGGAAAGTTGGGAAGCAGCCCCCCCTCTTTCTCACCCCTTGGAAAGTTGGGTGCCTGGCTGAATGGCCACTGTACATTTTTGGAGGGTTTTCCCCCCCCCCTTAAAACTATTTGGCTTCTCATCCAAGAAGTTTCTTCAGTCATTGGATGGGAAGGGAAACATTTTCAAAGGAAAAAGAAAACCCCAAAAAGTCTAGTTGCCTTTTTTGTGGATTGGGGGGGGGGGCACGGACAATTTTGGGGCAAATTGTGACTTGGATGATTGAAAATCTTCACAGACATTTATTAGGATCCAGGAGCCAAAGTGGAAAAGGGGCTCTTTGGATCTTGGAGAAGATTCTTACTTAAAAAGTGGAAAAAGTGGGGAGGGGGCACATATATCCTTTTTCCAGTTTTAAGTAGGGTCATCTTCTCCAAGATCCAAAGAGGCCCCCCCCCCCTCGGTTCCTCTTTTCACCTTGGATACTGAATCCTAATAAATGTGTGTGAAGATTCTCACTCATCCAAGTCATAATTTGCCCCAAAAATGTTTCCTCCCAACAACTGGACTTTCTTGGTTTTTTTTTCCCCTTTAAAAATGTTTCCCTTCCCAACAAGAGAGAGGGAAAGGAGTAGAGAGGAAGGAAGGAAGGGAGAAGAGAGGAGAGGAAAGGGAGAGATAGAAGAAAGGGAAAGGAAGAAAAGGGAGGGGAAAGAGGAGTAGGAGAGAGGGTCAGAAAGGGAGGAAGAAGAGAGGAGAGGGGGAAGGGAAGGGGAAGTAGGAAAGAGAAGGAGAGGAAAAACGAAGAAAGTAGGAAGAGATAGAGGAAGGAAGAGAAGGGGAGGAGAAGAGGAAAAGTTGTGGTAAAATAAAGGAGGGTAAATGGTAAAAGAGCAGCCCCCAAACAACTAAAAATGAAAGTTAAAAGATGAATAGAAAAGATTGTACATTTAAATATGTTTATGAGAAATAAAAATAAAAACTTTTTTGGAAAAAAAAATGTTTCCCTTCCCATCCAATGACTGAAGAAACTTCTTGGACGAGAAGCAAAATGGTTTTAAGGGGGGGGGGGAAACCCCAAAAATGTCCAGTTGCGTTTTGGGAAACGTTTGATAGTAATGATAAAAAGGCGAAAATAAACGAGTGGCAGGCAGGTTTCAAATGAAAACAGCCACGGCTTCTATTTTTCTTGAGTGGAAGGGGAAAAAAAGAGCAATATCTAATTCTGAAGTCCCCGTTTCTGTTTGAAGACTAGATCGAATTAGATCTTATTTCCCTGCCCCTCAAAGGCTGTAATATTGACCCTATAATATTGATTTCCACCAGAGAAAGTTGCATTGGAAACAGAGAGAGAGTGGCTGTGTATACATGGATGCCTACTTGCGATAGTCTCTCCTGCCGAACACATCTAGTCTATAAAAATGTTATGGATATAAATCTGGAAAATGAACAAGTAAAAAGCATTGTACGATTCAGCAGTGGGCAAGGAACTTTGGATCTAATGTAATGCTTGAGCAATGGGAGCACACGTGGACGAAAGTTTTAAAATTAAATTTAAATTATAACTTAAAACTTCTATAAGATGATATATCGTGGGTATTTAACTCCAGGAAAGTTGTCAAGAATGCATAAAACCATTTGAAATGAATGTTGTAAATGTAAAGAATGGATTTTTAAAAAAAATCATTTATGGTGGACATGTGATAAAGCAAAGAAATATTGCAGGAGGACTCATATTCTAATACAGAAAATTCTTAAAAGTGAATGTAAAGATAAAACCAGAAACTTTTGTTTTGGATTTAGTGGAAAAAGACTTGGAAAAAAATGGGAAACTTTGATATTATATATGTTGATGGCAGCAATTTTACTTTATGCACAAAAATGGAAGGATGTTTTGATCCCCACAATTGGATGAACAGCTGCAAAAATTGATGGAGTTAGCAGAGATGGCTCAATTGACAGCTTTGATCAAAGAAAAAAAAACAACTAAAAATAGTTTTATTTCTACTTGGAAACCGCTTCTGGATTTTGTGCTTGAGATGGGAAAAAACCCCGAAACTTTGATTTTGGGTTTTACTGATGAGATAGATTTGTTGTTATAGAAATGGCTAGTTTAAACTATTATGTAAAAGTAAAAAGTTGAGGTTTCATGTTAATGCCTTATTCTACTGCACTGAAGGGAGTCGGAAGTCAATGCCTTTTATTACTTTTTCCCCTTTTCTTTCCCGCACTTTTCACTTCTTTTTTTCCTCACAAAACCTCAAACCTCACTCCTTACTACTGGTAGCACTGATGATGTTACCTAGCTGGGTAATGAAACGTCTGCAAGAAAACAACTGAGCTCAGAGAGCATCAAGAACCCCTCATATTAAACAGCATTGGGAGTGAGATGAAATCCTACACTTAAAGACCAGTGATCCAGATCATTGTCCCTCAGCTTTAGCAATTTAAAATGGGTGGACTTCAATTCCCAGAATTCCTCACGCTGGCTGGGGAATTCTGGGAGCTGAAGTCCACCTATCTTAACGTTCCCAAGGCTGAGAAACACTGATCCAGATCTTAAAAGTAGCATTATAACATGATCCTGCCCTAAGGGATAGATCACAAGAGCAGAAAAGCAGTAGTCTGCCAGATATAGGTAGTCCTCGACTTACGACCACAATTGAGCCCCAAATTTCTGTTGCTGAGTTTTGCCCCATTTTACAACCTTTCTTGCCGCGGTTGTTAAGTGAATCACTGCAGTTGTTAAGCTAATAACACAGTTGTTCAGAATCTACCTTCCCCGTTGATTTTGCTGGTCAGGTGGTCATGGTGATCACATGACCCCAGGAAATTGCAACCGTCATATATATGGGCCAGTTGCCAAGTGTTTGTAACCAGGGGCATGCTGTAATGGTTGTCAATTTTTTCCCCCCAGTGTCATTGTTAACAGTCACTAAATGAATCTTTGTAATTTAAGGACTACCTGTATTCAATCTCATACGCTTGCAAAAAGGCTTGACACAATGCATGCTCCCTAGGGGTAGACGTAGCCAAAACCAAAGTGAAAATGTGTCAGAAGAGTATACAGTACAAGCATTAAACCTTTGGCTGCCTCCTAAATCAATGTTACAGCCGAGAGGGTCATTTTCCTGATACTGCAACACCGCATTTCATCCAATTTCCCCTCGTTTGTTTTGAGGCTGTTCTTTCAGCTGATTTAAACATGAATGGGACGGAAACTCCTAACTAGTTCCTTGAAAGCTTACTACGTTCTCAGAAAGCTTTCCTGGGACATAACTTTACCGTTCTCCATCCTTATGGAGGGGCTTCCGCAATATTTACTTACTAAAGAATTGAGCACAGGCAAGTCTTTGTGTGCGACGGTGAAAACACCTGGCTTGGCTACTGTCTGGCTAAACCGAACGAGGCATATAATGGGACTCTTGTTCACCGCCAAAATCCATACAGGTCCTTTGTGTCTCTCGCCTCTTCAAAATAACTACGTAATCCCAAATACTTTAGATGTTTGTAGAGTTAACTTGAGACCAATATGAGCAGTTGTTAGCGATCAAAACCAGGGCATTATACCAGAGCTGTTTTGCTAAGTGTATACGGTATGGAAAAGCTACTGCCAATTTATTGTTGTTGTTCCTTTTAGCAATTTGCAATTTATGGGCGATCTTTCGCGACAATTAATTTGCAATATGTTCATGCTACCCATATCTTCACATTGCAAGGAAATGGTACTTCAGCAAACTGAAGTTTATATTTCCCACTGCAAGGAACATTACTATTTTATGACAGACCGACAGACAAGATACATAAGGTAGTAGATAAGATAGCTGATAATCGATAAGATAGATTAGATAGCTAGATAAATGTAGATAAAATATAGACGGTTTGTGTGCACCAGAATTTCTCCAATAGTAGTTGTTTGTGCTTTTTCTGTTTATTTAATTAGGCTTTATATTCTGCAGAGTTGCCCTTTCTATAGGGAGAATTTCCCTTCCAAATAATATAGTATGAAGTATAGTATCTTCAAAAATAAGCATCCAGAAAAATGATAGCTTAGTTAGCATTGTCATGTCAAGAGATGTGTATCTTGGCACCTGCTGACAGAATTTTGCAGATTTCTCCATTTTTGACTACATTTTCCAAACAGGAGAACTCTGCTGTACTAGATTAATTCAAAGGGCAAAGTGGATAATATTCATAACTTCCATGAAATGTAATTTATTTCATAACATGGAGACAGAAGAATATAACTTTATTTTTCTCATTCAATGTGTTCTGCATCTTTTACTTCTTCTTAGCATCTCTATTTAATTTAGAAGTCACAATTTACCACAACAGGATGCAATGCAACCCCAAACAAATTTAAAATTATTTTCTTAAAGCTTAAGAGACAAATGAAGGTTTGGAAACTCCAATTGGTTCCTATCACAATAACGAATAGATTGGACAGTCTGCTACCAATTGTATATTCTCAATTAGCAGAGGAACCCCCCCCCCACATCCCTTTCAGTCTGTTCCCTTACAGCATGTCATATCAATATTCAGCAACAAACCTATTTACAGTTAGGGTTACCATAAAGTGTAATCTTTAAATGGCAGCTTTTAAAATGCCTTCATAATACGTTATACAAAAACTTTGTATTTCTTAAAAACTTTGTTTCTGACCGAGTCAAGATCCTCTAAAACAGTGAGATGAAGTGATTGCAACTACTATAAATTGCAGAGATAAGTAGCAATCAATGCTTTGGAGTCTCAAAATAGCTTCTGCCCATTGGTACTGAAAATAAGCTCTAAATATTTATTTTACTTTAAAATAAATTATTTCATGTTTTTGACACTATTCCAGGCAAATGTACTGTCTTGAACCCTGCATCTAACTAATTTTGTCCAACTCATTTCTAATATAATTATGTCCGAGTTACAAGAATTGTTCCTTTATGAAGACCGAACAAAGCTTAAACATCTCTTTATTAAGAAACAAACATTCAAGTAAAATAGTGACACAAATGTGGAAAAGGCAACCCATTGAAATGGGAATAATGAAAGCAGTAAGCTGCCTTCAGGTTTGAATTCAGCAGCGTTTCCCTGTGAAAGCGGAAGCAAGTGGTAAAACAATTTTCATCAATTGCAAATTCTCTTTGTAAAATTGCTCAGGACGGTTAAGAGATCTTCTGGAGTAGCATCAGAAGAGCCCTTCTTTTCACCTAAAACCTCTGTTGTATCCTCTGGAGAAACATGTTGGAATCCAACCCAGGATAAGTACAGTGCAATTAATCACAGAAAAGGCAGCTTAGTAAACACTGCTTAATTTCCCCCCCAAAAGTGGAACATGAGATCCTGACAAATATCTATGCAAACTCTTGAACATGTTAAGTGAAAAAATTACAGACTGGAACTAAATTTATAGATCTCCTTCAATATATAAAAATAAAGTACACAATCCTTCTCCGGTATGACATCTACCAGATGTGGTTGGGCAGGAATTCCCCAAATGAGGAAATCAGATGGTAATTTTAAGAGTAGTAGTCTCAAAACATCTGGCTCAGAAAGGCTGCTTTGAACCAATCTCATTATTTCTACCGATTGTCTACTTTCACCCGTATGGTTAGATAACATCTCTATGCTAATTCTTATATTGACCAAATTTGATGACGTTCCTGATCATTTCTAGCAAAGTGGATTTAATTCATCTTAATTTTATGCTTGAAGTAATGTATAAAGCAATTTCCACATCAGAACAATACTTTGTATCTAAACTTCCTTTTTTTTAAAAAAAATCTCAGAGTGGCAAGTAAGAATTCCTTAAAATGATTTATATCATCCTTGTCGGATTAAAAAAACAACACATATTGGCATTGAATGTACCACTTAATGGCGTAAACTTATGAATAATTCCTTGCACCCAACGAGATACAGACGTGGTGTTTGAACAGTAATCCACTGTATGAACTCATCAGTATTTTGTAACCAAACAGAGTTTGTAACAAGGAATCACTGCACTTTTTGGCATGACTAACGTAGATTTGGCAAAAACATTGCTGCAAAATTAAAAAGGTCTAGGTAATTGTTAAATTGTGATATTTCAGCAATGAATGCAGTAAATCTATTTAAAAAAAACAAAAAACCCAAAAGCTTTTCCATATATACCTGTAAAGTAAAAACCAAACAAATAAACAATTCAGGTTGCTGTGCATGTTCTTGTTCTGCTTTAGAGGTCTTTCTTACTGGAAGCTCCTGTTTGTTGCTGTAAAGTAAAACAGATGAATGAAAAATTTTTTAGTATAATTATTAGATGGTTGATTTTCATTGCAAAATCACACGGGGAAAAATCACACAGATGGAGAAGAGCTGCTATAATACACCGAAAGTAAAACTTGTGCTTTAGAGGTAAAATCTGATAATGAAGACTTAGCACATAAATCGTAATTCAAATATGAAAGTTCACTATGGATGAATTTTCCCTATCTGAAAAGGGTTTCAGCTATTTGCTAAGAAGTATTTTTCACGTCTATAGTTCACACTGCACTGAATCCAATATTTTTTTTAATCTATGTGATTTTTTTAGAAAGCAAATTCAGTAGGTCTGAGAATTTTCTTTTTCTCCTCTCCTCTACATTGCCATGCTAGGAATACCAAGTTACTAAAATACTAATGAAGTTAATTGTTTAAAAGAAAATAAGCTTCATTTTAACAAGTGTTCTAAATACATTAAGGAATTCCTGTTATTCTGAAAGAGTACTGTATGTTGAATTAAAAATGTCTTTATGAATGTTGTCTTGGATAAGATACAACACCGTTGTCTGAATTTAAAAAAATCTGCTTGAGCAAATCAGATGCCTCTGCCTCCTACCTGTAGTTTTTCATGTTCTTTTACAAGGAGGTCATATTCTTTTTTAAGTTCTTCGGAGTGCTTCCTAGCAGTAATAATTTCATTTCTTGTTTTCAAGAGAGCTGTAAGACATAGGTGTGATATTATTTGGCACATATAACTGCATTTTTATTAAAATCTGTCCCCTGAAGAATATCATTCTCAAAAATGAAATTATATTTTTTAAATGAGGATAAAACTGGCAAGGACTTTCAGATAGATGGCAAAAGGTGAACTGAAGTTTGAATAATTCTAACTGCTCTGGAATAAACAAAGTACATTTGACAAATAATGCATTTTACCAGAAAAGTCAGAGCAATTGCAAATAAATTGGAAAACTGTTGCATACAGGAAAATAGAGGATAGGAAAAGTAGCTTCAGATTGAGAAAAAAAATGGAGAGGGGACAAGAGTTTAATTATTTATATACACACTTGACATATTTGTTAAGGCTTATTTTAAAATGCATAAACTCTTTGTTTAGTAGACTAGCTGGAGGAGAATATACACTGCTCAAAAAAATAAAGGGAACACAAGCAGAAGACATCTGAGATCTGAATGAATGAAATAGCCTTATTAAATACTTTGTTCGTTACATACAGTAGTTTTGTGTTCCCTTTAGTTGTTTGAGCAGTGTATAAACTACTGTATGTAAAGAACAAAGTATTTAATAAGGCTATTTCATTCATTCAGATCTCGGATGTCTTCTGCTTGTGTTCCCTTTATTTTTTTGAGCAGTATATGATAAACCCAATCATCTACCAGTGTAAATGACTTTGTTTACACTAACCTGCATCATCATGCAATTATACAAGTGACATAATTATATCAGTCATGCAATCACATAATTAAATACATTTATGTAAATGACATAATTTACATGAATTGCCAAGGCTTTGTTGTTATTTGGTTGTGGAAGAAAACATATACAGTATTCAATTCTCTGTTAATAAAGATTCGTTACATAACAGTTTAATATTTCCCACAGGAAGGTATTAATTTTACAATGATTTACTATTTTTTTTTATATATTAATGAAAATGGCATAGTATTAGATTGCAAAACAGTTCTTTTTGGTAACTTGATCTTATAGTAACTGAATTACTGTATGCTTTAAGGAGGACAAGCAAAACCTTTTGGTTGTAACTAAAAACAACACTATCTCTAAACATAACCAAGATAACTAGGGATAGTTGCACATTCACTACATTGTTATTCTGTTTTGACAAAAATATACTTGTTGCAAGATGGGTGAGGTCTTCTAAGTAGAAGAATGTCAAAGTTCAGTACATTAAAAAATATTTAGCTTTGGGCTGTGACTGGTAACATCATGTTCGGAAGTGGGCTAGCATCCATATGAACTACACAGAAGGTAGCCTCAGCTTTTTGATTGCTTTAATACTGCAATAAACATTTTTTAAAAAGTTACTGCCACTTCTCTTTCTCCAAAGCAAAATGATCCACAGAGAGCATGAAGGCAATATTTCAAATAGAACTTCTACCAACTTTTTTCTCCAGCAGACAAACAGACCAAATCACTGAAATTTAAATAGAAATGTTTAGAAAGCAGTAATTCAGGCTCCCTTCTCCCCTGCAGTTATTTAAACTTGGGAAGATCACACAACTGTAGCAGAACGCTTCATATGAGTTGGCTATTTCTAATATTTTAAAGCTGCTGAAAAGAATGTTACATATTCTAGATGGCTGACTTCACTTTGAACACATGCAATGAAAGTAGCCCAACACCTCTCTGGCTTTACTGTTTAATTATCTTTACAGTCCCCCCCTCACCCCCCCCGACATTTCATTAGAATCAAGTTGTAACTCAAATCCATTATTTTATTTTAAAAAGATATTTTAAAAAATATTTTTTAAAAAAACATTTTAAACTGTAAACTACCCAGTCTCGTTGGGAGTTAGACTGCATATAAATTTAATCAATTATTATTTTTGATTGCAGTCGGCCAGATGTTTAGACTAGATCTGGCATTTTTATCCACTTACTGAGTCCTTCCCAAGGATCTGAGTGAGATGGATAGATATTGTTGTTTGATTATGTTAAGAGGTATTGTTGCAGGAGGTAAGCTGTGTCAAGTAAAGCTGCCTTTTGCAATTGACTGATGATGATTTTGTCAATGCCCATGGTGTTCAATATGTTTTGGGATTGCACCCAAAGCTCCTATTGCAATTGGTATTATATTTGCTTTCTTTTGTTCACAGTCATTCTTCATCAGCTGTTCCAAGTAAAGCTGCATTTTGCAATTGACTGATAGTAGTTTTGATACGGGTTGCTGCCAGCGTCCTAGGTATCAACCAAGTATCTTCTTAAAATGTACGATGTTCTGAGTAGCAAGAGTTTTTTGCAGTTCCGCTGGTGTTATTGCAGGAAGCTGCAATTTCTTGATGTATTTTGTAAAATTCTTGGATATGGTGCCCCTATGACAATGGGTTTCGCTGTTACATGTTTCATCCATAATTGCGTAGTTTCGATGGCCAGGTCACAATATTTCATTATTTTTTCCAGTTCTTTTTCTTTGACTCTGACGTCTCCTGGTACAGCGATATCAATAAATTGTACACTTCTGTTTTCGACAACTGTGATATCTGGCATGTTGTGTTCCAAATGATGATCTGTCTGTATTCGAAAGTCCCACAAGATCTTCACCCTCTCATTTTCTATAACTTTTTCCAATTTATTTTCCCATGACTTTTCGGACAGTGTAAGTCGTATTTTTTACATAATGACCAGTGGACTAATTTAGCAACTCGGTTGTTGTTGTTATTGTTGTTATTATTATTATCTTTATTCATTAAATATGAAGCTCAGTCAACTGAACATTCAAAAGTGCATCACAAATACCATTGACTGGTGCTAATGGTTGATACGGGTTGCTGCCAGCGTCCTAGGTATCAACCAAGTACCTTCTTAAGATGTATGATGTGTTGTGTTTCAAGTGATGATCTGTCTGTATTCAAAAGTCCCACAAGATCTTCACCTTCTCATTTTCTATAACTTTTTCCACTTTATGTTCCCATGACTTTTTGAATACAGGTAAGTTGTATTTTTTACATAATGACCAGTGGATTAATTTAGCAACTCGGTCGCGTCTAGCTTTGTAATCAGTTTGCGCGATTTTGCTGCATTCACATATTAAATGTGAAACAGTTTCGACTTTGTTGTTGCAAAGTCAATAATAATAATAATAATAATAATAATAATAATAATAATAATAATAATAATAATAATAATAATAATAATAATAATAATAATTTACACAACAATGTGAAGTCACAGCTGCCAGTGTTGGTCCTTCATACACACTTGAGTTCTTTTCAAGAACCTAGGATTTCATCCCACAATGGAGAACAGCTGGGAAAACTAATGGAATTAACAAAGATGGCTATATTAACTGTTGTAATGAAAGAAAAGAACACATCCAATTTTATTTCTATTTGTTTCTGAATTTTGTTCTTGAGATAAACAAAATGTTGACTTTGGGTTTTGCTGATAAGTTTGTTGTTATAGAAATGACTAGTATAAATAAGCGTGTAGAAAGTAAAAAGTTGAGCCTAAAGAAAGTGTCAAGAATCTTTCTTTCTTTTTCTTTCCTTCTTTCCTCCTTTTCCCCATTATTTTCATTTGTGCTTTATACTTTGATGAGATAAATACAATTATTTTTTTAAAAAGTATCAGTATGGTGCATGTACAGATCCAAGCATTGTGGCCTTCTGTAATTGAGAGATGGATATTTTATCCATGTGCAGGTAATACTATTTGAATTTTTTGGGTGTGGTACCCAGTGTGCTGATAACCACAGAGACCACAACAGCCCCGTTATGCTATAATCTTTCAGCTTTGATTTTCAGAAGTTGATAATTTTGTGATGTTCTCAAATTTTGTCTCATATTCCACTCTCTTCTCGTATTGCCACATCAATTATCCAGGCTTTCTTCTTTTCAACCAGTTAAACCTGGTGAGTTATGTGTCAAATTTTTCATCAGTTTGTTTTTGGGACTCGCACTATATAGGTAGTCCTCAACTTACCACAATTGAGCCCAAAATTTATGTTGCTAAGTGAGAAATTTGTTAACTGAGTTTTGTCCCATTTTACGATTTTTCTTGCCACATTTGTTAAGTGAATCACTGCAGTTGTTAAAAATAAACCTTTTAATTTCCATGCTAAGTTCAAATGACAAATATGAATCTGCCTAACTAAAAATAGCACTTACAAACTCAAGGCATTATGCATAATTTTCTTTTGAATTTTCTAAAACTATTTTCAGATTTTGACTATAATTTTTTTTTGTTTCATAATGTTGTAGATTAAATTATTTCATAACTATCTAAACCACCACAGGAAACTGTATAGGAAGAAGTTCATCTGAAGAACAATGTTCTTATCATGTTTATTTTGTATACAAGCCATGTCTGTTTATAAGAGCTGGCAAACATTGTGTAAACTTTACTTTCCCTTCCTCGTTCCAAATCTTATCATCTTTCTATACATACAGAGGTGCGTGATCAAAACTTTGTAAGTTTCCATACGCACACGTACATCTGTGAAAATGAATATAATTACTGGTGCTAAGCAGTTCTAATACATACATTTGTCAGTAATACATTTTATGGTTAAGATTATTCTCATCCTGCATAAGGAGGAAATCTGACAGATATATTCAACGTTCAAATTCAAATTGAATTTGAGATATATATTTATTAATATTATATTGCCCCCTTTTCAAAAGTTCAAGGACATTGCATGTCCCATTTTAGTTATTTTTCCATAATAACATTCTTGCTTATGAAATTTATTTTTTCAAGCACACGCAGGCAGCTTTTTGCTATGTAGTTCTAAGATACTATTATTGAAAAGAGTTAGATAATGAATAGATCTATAGAATTATACTCATAGGACAAACCTAATCTCTACTATTTACAAGTAGGTCACAATATGCTGAAGGAAAAATGTCTTTTTGCCTAATTCTCAAAAATCTAATTTACAATAAAGAGTGATATCTGAAAAAAACAGCTTTTGCCATAGTAAGTTCCACATTCAATGCTCATATTTCACAGTCAATTCTTTTTAGAGGATTCTTGTTTCTTTGGCTGGTGTTTGAAATGCTAATGTTTGGAAAACTCTACCGGCTTAAGACTTTATTCTGTTTGATAGTTATACTGACTTTTGACAATTGTTTTGTGATTTAATTTGAAGACTGACGTTTGCCTTCAAAAAACATCATGTTCTCTGTGTAGTCAAAGATTTAATACTTTTTAGCTGCCTGATCTTCACAAGGTCAAGCAATATTATTCATTTCAGCCAGTAAACACCCAAGAAGTTTCATAAAACTTGCTAGATCCAGAAAGACCATGCAGAGTCAGGAAAATTCTGTCTGTATCGCAGTGCTATTTTATTAAGAAAACCTCGATTGAACAAGGAAGCTAATAAAAGAACAGTTTTATGACAGATACTCTTGGTTTTGATTCTCTTAAAGCAAATGCAGAGAATTTCTATCTAAGTATCCTATTGATTGCAAAACAGATCGTATCAGAATATGGTCCTGATCTTAGAATTTATCAGTATGTCCCCAATAATTCTGCACTGTTGGTTTTGCAGTTTTTTTCATGACACAACTGTAACCAGCTGTGCAGTCCTTCATTGAGAAGTAGCTTCTAAAGTTCTCAACAGCTAAGTAAACTACGTTTTAATATTACATTTTAGGGCTTCTATCTGCTTACCAAAATCTATTTATTATATATGTATGCCACCTAAATCCCAATGAATTTCGGTGTCTCACAAATAAAAGCATCTTAAAAAAACCGGAAAGAATCCTTGAGTTACAACAGAAATTGGGACCAGAATCTCCACTGACAAGTGATGCAGTTATAAATCACAAGTGCATCGCTCAGCAACGGTAACCTCTCCAATCCCACTTGCCATTGTTAACTGAATTTCAGCCATTGTTAGAAGAGGATCTCCTTCCAACTTCCTGCCATTTTCCCACTACCCTGGGGAAGCCAGCAGGAAATTGCAAGTCTGAAGAGGCTTGCAAGAAGGCTGATAGTTAGGTTAAGTGGCTACTGCTAGATGGGTTAGGAGGAAATAGGGAGGCACAGATGGCTGGAGTGATGCGGCGTGAGTGAAACAAGGCTTGGGGTGGCTCCTCTCCCCTGGCAGAGGGAGCAATGGGGTGTGCAGGAGATGTGGCAAGTCTCAGGGAGGGTGCATAAGGATGCGCGAGAGTGGGTCAGCGAGTCTCGGGGAGGATGCATAGGGCTGTTTAAGTGGCAGGGAGGTGTGGTGAGATTCAAGTGAAGGTGCAAGAGGAAGGCTTGTGGAAGGTTTGCAGGAATGCACAAGAGTGATGTGACAAGGCTTGGGAAGGATGCTCGGGGTTGCGCAAGTTGCAGAGAGGTGCGAGGAGGAGATTGCAAGGGAAGAAAGGCAGGGCTCAGGTTGGGGTTGTGCGAGTGGCCAGGATGGCAAGCCTTGGGGAGGGGAGGGGTGTGCGGGGTTGCACAAGTAGCTGGTGTGGTGCAAGCGCAATGGGGGTGGGGAAGCAGGGATGGATCAGGGAGTTTTACCCTAATGATTTTTGACCTTCCCTGCCAGCATCCCCATTGACTTTCTGGAGAAGCTAGTGGGGAAAGGAGCAAATGGTGATTACATGATTGTGGGGCACTGCAACTGGTTTTAAGTGTGAGCAAGTTGCCAAGTTCCCAGATTGTAATCATGTGACCGGGTGGATATTGGGACAGCTGGAACTTCAAGGACCAATGGTAACCACCATTCGTTCAGCACTGTCATTACTTCAAATAGTCATTGAATGAATAGCTGTAAGTTGAGGACTGCTTGTAAAAGATAGCAAGGTGACAGAAACAGGACTGGAATGAAAAAAAGAAACACACCTACACAAACCAAAGGGGCTTTACTCACCCACACTAAAGGCCTGTTACAATCCTTCTTTTAGCTATAGCTGTGCATATCGTGGTTAAAATAATAGAAGCAGGTAGCAACCTATTTGCTCCATCGGAGGGAGCAAGTGTATTTTGCATCCTACATGACAGGGAACAAAATGTTTTGCATCTGTGATTCTATACGGAAAGTATGTTTCCTTAAGCAATAGAACATTTTTTTTTTTTAAAAAAAATACCTTCTGAAGTTGCCTTTAATGCTGTTTTTAACTGTTCCACTTCTACGGTTAGCTTCTCATTTGTTACCAAACACAAATGTTCACCGGTAGAATGTTTCATTTCTTTCAATGACTGCCAAAAGGAGGGAAAAAAATAACACATCAGTTCTCTGTTTCACGTTTTCCATAATCCTGCCCCTATTCACATTTAGTGGGACAGTGGGAGAAGGCAGTTGTTTACCTTGGAGATGCCTTTAGGTTAAGTAATTAACCTTATTAACCAAACCGTGACACTGGAGGTAATGCCTTTAGCCAAAGCTGGGACATTGCATAAATGTCTAATTTTGATAAATTAATTTTGATAAATTCTATAAATGCTAATTTTGAATATCCATCCTTCTGAGGTCAGTAAAATGAGGGCCCAGATTAGCAATAGCAATAGCACTTAGACTTATATACCGCTTCATAGTGCTTTTACAGCCCTCTCTAAGCGGTTCACCGAGTCAGCATATTGCCCCCAACAATCTGGGTCCTCATTGTTGGGGGCAATGTGGTGACTCTGTAAATTGCTCAGAGAGGGTTGAAGTGGTATATAAGTCTTAGTGCTATTGCTATTTTTTCATTGGTATTAATTTACAGCAAGTATTTTTATTAAAGGACGGAGGCCCTGTAAAAGCAGACGTGGCTGATGAACTAAGAAGCTGTGGTGGGGCAGTGGTTAGAATGCAGTATTGCAAGCGAATTCTGCCCACAGACAGGACTTCGTTTCTCAGTGGCTCAATGTTGACTCAGCCTTCCATCCTTCCGAGGTGGGTAAAATGAGGACCCAGATTTTTGGGGGCAATAGGCTGACGCTTAGAGGGCTGTAAAACACTATGAAGCGGTATATAAGTCTAAGCGCTATTGTTCTAAGTGCTATTATGTCTTGTAACATTATCTAAGAAACATAAGAAACAGAGGCCATGACAGGGAAGTCTATGAATGAAACTGATATGAAAGAGATAGGCAATTAATACAGGAAAACAACAACTGGTGAGCCAGGAAACATACCATTTGCAATTTTTCGTTTTCTTCTAAGCATTTCCGGGCAACTTCATTGCTGTTTGCTACTTCTATTTTCAGAATATTCTCCGTTTCCATCTCATTTGCCAATATAGTGATAAGAGAAACAAGACGTCTCAATACACTATGGAAAACAAAAACAATAACTGATTCACGGCATAACCAAAGGATCAACTGAGAATCATTTATATAACTTTCTAATAAGCAAAGGAAATTTCACTTTTTATCATTTTTAAAAGTGATTTAAAATTACAAAAGCTATATTTTAGTTTTTTTAAAAAATCAGACTTTACTGCTGTGCAGTATCCTGAATTGTTCAAATGCTCCAGAAATTATTTGTTACAACTTTAGAGAAACTTCTGATGAATTACAATGTATTTGCCATTAAATTTAGATGGAAATTTTGAAATTTTGATACCTTCAATTTTGGCTTAGGTCTGCAAACCAAATTCTGAACAAGTTTGATCCATATGCAGATATAAATATGGGGTACAGGTAGGCCTTGACTTACAACCATATTGAGCCCATAATTTCTGTTGCTAAGCAACAGAGTTGTTAAATGAATGTGCCCCATTTTATGACCTTTCTTGCCACAGTTGTTAAGTGAATCCCTGCAGTTATTAAGTTAGTAACCCAGTTGTTAAGTGAATCTGGCTTCCCCCTTGACTTTGCTTGTTAGAAGGTGGCAAAAGATGGTCACATGACCCTGGGGCACCGTGACTATCATAAATAAATGTCACTTGCCAAGCATCCGAATTTAGATTACATCAAGCATGAAAAATTGTCGTAAGTCACTTTTTTCAGTGCTGCTGTAACTTTGAAAGGTCACTAAATGAAACGTTAAGTCAACGATTACCTGTATAGATAAAATGGCTGTTGAATTCAAAGGATGCTCAATCCATGAGGAAAAAATCCAATATATTAAAAAATGTGGACTGAAGGATAAAATACAGTAAAACCCGCATTCCTTGCCTGAGTCTCTCACTCACACATCTCAAAAGCTTTATATCGGACAGTCCAATATATGGAAACCCCTGTAGAATTATTTACTTGAAAGCAGCATGAAGATTTATTTCCTTTCAAGAAATTTAATGGCAAGTCTTCCAAACATAGGGAAACTAAATATAGCATGAGCAGTCTTTTCAATCAATTGTTCTATCACTGCCTTCTGAAACAGAACAGTATTATTCTAAGAAAGGCAGGATCCTTTTTAAAAGCTAAAAGGTCAAGAATAATTTTCTTTTAATATAATCCGTTTTATTAATATGTATTAGTTTTATCCATGAAAATCTGCTGTTCTTTATTTTACTTTATCCAATTCATATATTTTATGTTTTTAGAAAATGTTAACCCATGGTATTCTTATACTTACAGCCAAAGAAAGAGGGAAAATCCTGATATATAAAGATTTCGTTGTGATCTAAAGAGTTTCATGTGAATGTGATCGATTGCGGAATGGGTTGAATGGGGGTTGTCTTCATTTAATTGAACAGTTGAGTATTTCCTCACTTCTCTTACTGCATCTGGGAGCATAAATACATACATACATAAATTGTACCTGCTTTCTATTATCTCTTGTTATTTACTAGTTCAATATAGATCTATACTGCCTATACCAGTGATGGCTATCCTTTTTGCCAGTGTGCCAGGAGTGGGGGCTGGGGGGGGGTCGTGCGCGTGCGTGTCCACACCCATAATTCTAGGTGCCCCGCCCCCACGCATGACCCCCACCACCATGCTCCTGGAACGCGATGTCCCAGTAGGCCCATTTTTCTCTCTCACCTGGCTCCAGAGCCTTTCTAGGAGTCTGGGGAGGGCGAAAATAGCCTTCCCCACCCCCCGGAGGCCCAACATCATAACTGAAATAAAAGCAATATAATATTTAGCAATAATTTTAAAATGGTCCTTAAACAAAAATAAAACAGCAAAAAAAGTTTTGTACAGTCTTCTAAAACAATTTTTCCCAACCTGATGCTTTCTAAATATTATGGACAATGCATATCTTAATTCTAGCTACCCAAAATGCTGGTAGTATCTGATGAGACTTGCAATGCAAATTTCTAGACACACTACATTGATTGTCTTAAAGAAATCCATCTCCAGAAACTCTAGTTTTTCTCATAAAAATTCAAAAGTAACTACTGTACAGTAGAAAGATAGAGTGCCACCTGCTGATCCTTTAAAAAACACTTCTTGCCATAAATATAATAGATGTTTTATGCCAATCTTATTTAAGTTTTACTATCAGATAATGAGAAAACACCACTTGCCTCTTGATCAATTGATTTGTAACATATATTTCCTTATCTGCAACAAAATCAATCTTTAGGTAGTAAATACAATCCCCAACACTTTTGCTTTCACATCCTGTTCATATTGCCACATGCAAAATTGATTTTCTACTTACCAAGAAATAAAACAATTAATATAACTATAATAGTAAGGAATGTCTTGTTCCAATAGCTTGCGATTCTATTCCATACAGAGATCATAAAAATCTTATTCCATCTATAAAAGAAACAAATTTCAAAAAAGTCAATGTATGAACGCTCCATTAGGTAAGCATCTTAAGCGTATGCACAAAATTACCCAATTTACTTTTCAAGCACTTGCCAATACAGGTAGTCCTTGACTTACGACCACAATTGAGTCCAAAATTTATGTTGTTAAGCGAGACATTAAGCCAGCTGGGGAAATATTTGGTTTAAATCAGTCAGATTAGGTCTGTAAAATTTATAAGGCGGACATCTGCATTTTGACCTGCTCTGCTTAAAAACCAGCAGAAACTTACCACAAATAAATTGTACATAGTCCTCAATGTATGACAATTGAGCCCAAAATTTCTGTTGCTAAGTGAGACAGCTGTTAAGTCAAGTTTGCACCCATTTTGCGACCTTCCTTGCCACAATTGTTAAGTGAATCACTGCAGTTGTTAAGTTAGTAACACAGTTGTAAAATGAATACCCTCATTGACTTTGCTTGTCAGAAGGTCAGAAAAGGAGATCCTGGGACACTGTTAACTGTCCTAATTATTAGTCAGTTGCCAAGCATCTGAATTTTGATCACATGACTATGGGGAAGCTGCAAGAGTCGTAAGTGTGAAAACGGTCATAGGTCACTTTTTTCATGACATTGTAACTTCAAACGGTCATTAAATGAACTATTTTAATTTCAAACTTTCATTAAATGAACTCTTGCAAGTCGAGGACTTCCTGTACTGCCCACAATAGCTGTTAAAATGTAGAGAGTTTAAGTGAGAACATTTCTATTTTCATAATGTATATAGGTCATAGCCCCAGTATCAATGGGGTCTCTAAATAACCATAAAATATACTAATTAGTTTATGCCAAAGCCGACTTTGCAGAGATATAAGAACTGCAAAAGATGCAAAGGACAAACTGCCGACAACTTATTTGTTAGGAGAGGGGAAGTTCTTTCAGAGGAAGATAATCTTAGAAATGGAGAAGTATGCTTGAGTGTATGTGTATGTGTATGTGTAGTGTATGTGTAGTGTATGTGAGTATGTTAGCCAGAGCAAAATTCAGTTGGAAATCAATGGTGACCATTAACTTGAAAAGCCAATTCATGCAATCATTTTTCAATTGATTTTGCCCCTAAAATACATTTGGATATTTTTGTCTATTGCAAATGGAACAAAGATTGCGGGTGGCCCATTTACCAAAATATAAATCATACATTGATTGGTGTCTTGAAATGTATTAAAAATAGATATGAAAGAAACACAAAACTCAAAAAAAACATGTTCATTATTCATGTAGGACCACTACAAGTAGTCCTTGACTTACAATCACAGTTGAACAAATGGTTATAAGTCGGGGACTACCTTCAAATTCATCTTGTCATCCTGAAACATTTTAAAAATAGGAAGGAAATACAAAAGACAAAAAAAGCATGTGCATTATTCGTGTAGGGCCATTACAGGAAGTCCCTGACTTATAAACATTTGCAGCAACTTGGCTGCCTGGCAACTGACTTGTATTAATCACTGTTGCTGTGTCCTGGGGTCATTTTGAGATCTTCTGACTAGCAAAGTCAACGGGGAAGCCAGATTCACTTAACAACCCTGTTTGTTACATGTAGTCCTCAACTTACAACAGTTCATTTAGTGACCGCTTGAAGCTATAATAGCACTGAAAAAAAGTGACTTATGACATCCCCATGGTCACGTGAGCAAAAGTCAGGTGTTTGGCAATCGACTCATATTGACGATGATTGCGGTGTCTCAGGGCAAGCAAAGTCAATGAGGGAAGCCAGTTTCACTTAATAACAGTGTTACTAATTTAACAACTGCAGTGATTCACTTAATAACTGTGGCAAGTAAGGTGGTAAAACAGGGCAAAATTCTGTCGCTTAGCAACAGAAATTTTGGGCTCCATTAAGTCGAGAACTACCTGTACTAATTTAACAATTGCAGCGATTCACTAAACAAGCTGCAAAATGGAGCCAAACTCACTTAACAACTGTCTCGCTTAGCAACAGAAACGTTGCTAGTGGTCATAAGTTGAGGACTACCTGGTATATGACAAACTATATTTCCTGATGGATTTGGGGAACTTCCAGGCACCTGTTGAGCTTGCAAAAAGCTACAAGTGGCCTCTTGCTACAGCAAAGCCTTGGAACCACAGCCACGCATAACAGACCATGATCAAGCCACCATTTTAAAAGCCCCCGCAAATAAACCCATATTTATAGCCAAATAAAGGCTTTTCTCCTTTAACCCTTCTACCCTTCCTCCCGAAAAAACAATTAAGTTTACTGTCAACCAGCCTGTGTCCCTCTGGGAAAAAAACTATATGAGAGGTTTACAGGCACTCCTCAACTTAGGACCACAACTGAGTCCAAAATCCATGTTGCCAAGTGAGAAGTTTCTTGAGTTTTTGCCCTGTTTTATGACTTCCCTTGCCACATTTGTTAAGCGAATCGCTGCCGTTATTAAATCAGGTTTCCCCACTGACTTTGCTTGCCCGAAGGTCGCAAAAAGGGATAACAAGCCCCCACCCCTCCCTCAGGACACTGCAACCGTCACATCTGTGAGTCAATTGTCAAAAGCATCCGAATGTCAATCATGCGACCATGGGGAAGCGGCGACGGTCGTTAGGTGCGAAAAAAACGGTCGCAGGTCACTTTCTCACTTCGAACGGTCCCTAAACGAACTGTTGTAAGTCGAGGACTACCTGCATATTTCCCCGATGGCTTTGTTGAGGCTCCAGGCACCTGGCTTGGACTTCCAAAGAAGCTACAAGCCTTGATGGAGCCAATCCTTGGGAGCCCCAGCCACTCCTGGCCCAACAGACCATGATCAAGCCACCATTTAAAAAGCCCCTGCAAACAAACCTACATCAACCGCTTCTCTCCTTACTCCTTACTCCCCCCCCAAACAAACAAACAAACAAATAAACCCCAATTAAGTCAACCAGCCTGTGTACTTTTTGGGGAAAAAAAGAAAAACTGGATGAGTTTATTTCCCCCTAACAAAAACTATATGAGGGGTTTATTTTCCCTGAATGAAAAACGGCATGAGGGGTTTATTTCTCCCTAAGAAAAACTGAATGAGGGGTTTATTTCCTCAGAATAAAAACTACAGGAGGGATTTATTTCTCCCTAAGAAAAACAGCAAGGGTTTATTTCCTCAGAATGAAAACTAAATGAGGGGCTTATTTCCCCCTAAGAAAATGGCATGAAGGGTTTATTTCCCCCCCCCAAATAAAAACCGACTTTATTTCTCCTGAATAAAAACTACATGAAGAGTTTATTCCCCCTAAATGGCAAATATTTCCCAAGAAAAGGGCAAATATCTAACAAAAACTATATGAAGGGTTTATTTTCCCTGAATAAAAAAACTGTATGAAGGGTTTATTTCCCCCTAAGAAAAGTGCATGAGGGCTTTATTTCCCCCTAACAAAAACTATATGAGGGGTTTATTTTCTCTGAATGAAAAACTGCATGAGGGGCTTATTCCCCCCCCCCGCTCAGAATAAAAACATGAGGAGTTTATTTTCCCCTAAGAAAACTGTATGAGGGGTTTATTTTCCCTGCATAAAAAACTGTATGAGGGCTTTATTTCCCCCTAACAAAAACTATTTGAGGGGTTTATTTTCCCTGAATGAAAAACTGCATGAGGGGCTTATTCCCCCCCACCCCCAAGAAAACGGCATGAGGGGTTTATTTCCCCACCCCACGAATAAAAACTGACTTTATTTCCCCCGAATAAAAAGTATATGAAGAGTTTATCCCTCCCCACACACACACGAATAAAAACTATACGAGGGTTTTTATTTTCCCCTGAAGAAAAACTTCCCTCATAAGAGCAGGCCCGGCCCGGCCCCGATTTACCTCACGGGCGAGACGAGCGGCAGGCAGAGCAGGAGCAACAAGGCGATTTCGCCGTAGAGAAAGGCGGCCACGACGCTCCACTGGTAGGTCATGGCGCCTCTGAGGGGGACCCTCCTCCGCCGCTGCTCCTGAGGAGGGAAGCCCCGTTAGCTCCGTCTCAACCGGGGGAAAAAAAATCCTCTCCTCAGACCGGGACAGACACCCGACTCGCCGGGTCAACGGCCCCCAACCCGGCCGGGGAAGACGACGCGGCCAGACCCGGAGGAGCCACCGGCGTCGCTACCCGCACTTCTCCCGCGCCATCCCGGCCCAGGGAAGCGTCACCCGGGGCGACTCCTCCGCCGCGCGGCCCAGGCTTTTCTGTCAGGCGGCCCGAGGAAAGTCGTTATATCCCGGCAGGGGAGGAAAGCCGCGGTCTCCTTCGCTCCTTCAGGCCGGGAAGCCGCCGTCCAGTCTTCCAGCCGGCCTCCCTCAAGCCGGGGAGGGATTTTTTAAAATATATTTTTACCTCAGGCTTCCCCCTCAGAGGGTGCTTCGGTTTAGGTTCGGCGAACGGGGACGGTTGGGTGGGCGTGTAACGTGTGAACTCGGCCCACGTGGCTGGGAAACTCGGGTTGTGGAGTGGGGGGGGGGGCGGATCAGTGCAGGATACGAACCCCGCACCTGTATGCTAGGCTTTTCTTTCTTTCTTTCTTTCTTTCTTTCTTTCTTTCTTTCTTTCTTTCTTTCTTTCTTTCTTTCTTTCTTTCTTTCTATCATCTATCTAATTTATCTCTATCATATCTCTATCTCTATTTTCTATCTAATCTCTCTCTCTCTTCTATCTAATCTATCTCTATCCCTCTATGTCTAACATCTATCTATCTATCTATCTATCTATCTATCTATCTATCTCTATATCATATCTCTATATCTTCTATCTAATCTCTCTCTCTCTTCTGTCTAATCTATCTCTATCTATCTCTAACATCTATCATCTCTCGATCATATCTCTCATCTAATTTATCTCTCTCTCTCTCTCTCTCTTCTATCTAATCTATCTCTATCCCTCTATCTCTAACATTGTCTGTCTGTCTGTCTGTCTCTCTCATCTATCTAATATTTCTATATCTCTATATCTTCTATCTACTCTCTCTCTCTTCTATCTAATCTCTATCTCTAACATCTATCTCGATCATATCTCTCATCTAATTTATCTCTATATCATCTCTATCTATCTTCTATCTAATCTCTCTCTCATATCTATCTCTATCTTCTAATCTATCTCTATATCTATCATCTGTCTGTCTGTCTGTCTATCTATCTACTATCTAATCTATATCTTCTATCTAATCTATATATCTGTCTGTCTGTCTGTCTGTCTGTCTGTCTGTCTGTCTGTCTATCTATCTATCTATCTATCTATCTATCTATCTATCTATCTATCTATCTATCTATCTATCTAGATATAGATATATTAAATTTTATTTTAGTACAAATAATCCATCTTCCATTGAACAGTGTGTCATCTGAATGCCAACGTTTGTGCCATAACAAGTTAAAATTGACAATCCTATTCATTTATTTAATCTATTCTTAACTTAATACCGATACATGAAATATCTAATACTTGACATCCTCTTCTTAATTTGCTTAACTCTATTAATTAACTATTTTCTATATTTTACTCATCTACTTTCTAGTTTTTATATTTGTCCTCTAAAATTATCGATAAAATGTTTCCCATATCGAATGCTTGGCCGCAGCTTCCCTTTGCAGACTCTTATAGAGGGGTGTTGCTTTCATACGTGCAATAGGGGATCTGAGGGAATCCAGTGGATTACAACTCATGGGGGGGGGGGCTGCTGTGTGGGTTATCAGTTTGCAAAGCTGGCTTGCAGGCTTCCCTCCATGAAAGGGAAGAGAGAGACAGAGAGCTGACCCAGTTGCCCTAAATTGTGAGATTTTACACTTTTGTGGGAAGCCCCCTCCTCCTCCTCCTTTAAGAAATATTTTGGTGCAGAAATATTATATTTCCCCTAAAGGAGAAATGGAGAAACATGTTCTTGGGAGGCAGAAAACAGCCCTCAGTCTTTCTTAATAGTCCACAGCAGATGCCAGCGCTTAAGGAGATAAGGAGCTTATTGAAAGAGGACACCAACTATCTAGATGGCTCCATTCATAAGCAAAGCAAATAATGGGGTGAGATGAGTCTGCCTATCGAGATGAGCTGGACCGATTGCTTTCGTGGTGTGGAGACAATAACTTGGTCCTTAACACCAATAGGACCAAGGAGCTTATAGCAGACTACAGAAGGAATAGATCAGACATCCAGCCCTTGGTTATCAATGGAGATGGAATGGAGCAAGTGGCCAGTTTTAAGTTTCTGGGTATTATCCTAAAAGAGGACCTGACCTGGGGCGCTCACATTGCAGCACTGGTCAAAAGGGCCCAGCAGAGATTATACTACCTGAGACTTTTCAGGAAACAACAGCTGAATGAAAAACTGCAGGTGACCTTCTACTGCTGCACCATAGAGACTATTTTAACTTACTGCATCTGGGTATGGTTTGCCAATTGCACAGTGGCAGATAGGACAGCGCTCCAGAGGGTTAACATCATTGCCCAGAGAATCATTGGTTGCCCTCTCCCCTCTTTGGAAGAGCTTTATGGCTCCTGCTGCCTTAAGAAAGTTCAAAGATCCATCTCATCCTGGGCACCCTTTTTTTGAACTATTACCATCTGGCAGACGGTACAGGATAATAATAACAAGGACAAATAGGCTGAAAAACAGCTTCTATCCCAGGGCAATAACCATATTGAATTCTATGGTATAGTGCAATATTGGGTTTTCAATTTCAATTATATAGAATGTAAAGGATGTATGTTTGTGTTTTTATTTTTATAGTTATAACGTACACTGAAGACGGCATTTAATTTCGTTGTACCATGTGCAATGACAATAAACTAAATACTGCCAGAAGTCCATTCAAGACAGGATGTTTCGAAACCCCCTTACAGCAGGTGTTCCCAACCTGGGCGTGCGAGACGATATTCCAAGGGGTGAGAAAACTTGGGTTTAGAAGTTTCAAAATTATAGTCGTGCATATGCGTAATTATATGCAAATTATATGCATATAATTTATTTTTGTAAGGGGTGTGAGAATATATCAGAAGCGTTCTAGGGGTCCGGGGTATAGAAAAAGTTGGGAACCCCTGCCTTTACAGCAAAGTTTAACAGCTAACAAAAGCCAAATAATAGGATGATAACAAGCAGTCCCTCACCCAAAATCTAGCACAGGACATAAGCCATCAACCACAAAGCCCAACACCCTCTTTAGAAACACAAAGCCCATATTGCACAAATCCCAAACTTCAAAAAAAATCCCACAGAACCATATAAGAACCCTTTCTCTCACTCAGCTAGTTGTTCAGCTGACCCAAAACTGCATGCTGTATTTGTTTGCATGTTGTTCTGTTTATCAATAAACTTTCTTTCCAATCAGCCTCCATGTTGTTTCCAGCGTCTTTCTCCCAGCTTGGAAATGAACCAGATGGATTTTCCTTCAAACACTTCGAAAGCTGGCTAGATCAAGCTAAGTAGCTTCAAACTAGAACTGAACTAGCTTGAGCAAAATTGGCATTCCTCCCAATTTTGAGAGCATTTTTACCAACTATTATAGCACAATTACATTTCAGAAAACCTACCAATTTTCAGTGATGTTGAAAAAAATACAGGGTCCTAACACTGTTGTAAGGACTGCATATGTATTATTTATGTATTCATCACAGTTGGTATGATGAATAAATCTATCTACACCATTTGGAATATTATTTTAAGGAGTGTGGACAATTGCTGAATAACATCCCAAAAATCTGTTTTTTTGTATTTGAAACTAGCTGACTTTGTCCACAAAATTAGATGTTGAAAAACATCTGAGAAGGCAAATCTTGCTATGGAAACATGGATGTCTACACAAAATCGCCAGAAGTCAAGATCAACCTGCTTCTACCTTCAGGAGGGTTGACAACAGCTTCATTATTATTATTTTTTAATTTTTCCCATTTCTATACCTGTTCTTATTTAATAGTTCCACTACCTTAATCAAATAGGAAATTCTAGATGGCTTGTATTCAAAGGAATAAATAGGGCAGTCATAATAAACAACAAATGATACATTTTTGCAACCCTCTAGCAAAAGTCAAAATAAACAAGCACTAATAGTTATTCCAATCATCAACAACCATTTGATTTAAAGGTATTTGTAAAACTAGAAGTCTAAGTGCTATTGCTATCCAAAACAAGATTGTTTTAAATTGATTTTATCTGAGGGGTCCTTGGTCCTCTGAGCTTGCTTGTTTTCTTGCAGAGGTTTCATTAACCCAAACTAGGTAACATCAAAGTCAGTTAAATTATTCTTATGACCAATTTTCACTTACCCACTATTACTCCCCATACTATAGTTATTTATAGCTTCTCTATAGCTTTCTATCGTCCACCCATTTTCCCTGGCCCCATAAAGTTATAGGTTATTTCTCTTAGTGGATTGGGATCACATACCCTGGTGTAGTCCAATTGGTAAAGATGAGGACTAGTAGCTTGAAATCTGAGTTGCTGAATGGGAATATGTAGGGCGGCAACAACAAGAGCAGAATTGTTCCCAAACTAGTAATCCTGGATTGGTGCAATTAAAACTAAACTATTTCTGGTGCACCTTTATTAATTATATCTCTCCATCCACAAGCTTTAATCAACCTGATGTTCCATATATACTAGTTGTAAATTACTCCACCCAGAAACACATATAGAAAACTTAGGACCCCTGCCTTAAATTACAAATACAGGTAGTCCTTGCCTTACAATTGAACCCCAAATTTCGTTGATAAACAAGACAGTTAACTAAGTTTTGGCCCATTTTACGACCTTTCTTGCCACAGTTGTTAAGTGAACCATTGCAGTTGTTAAGTTATTAAAATGGTTGTTAAGTGAATCTAGCTTTGCTCGTCAGGAGGTTGCAAAAGGTGATGCCATAACCTTGGGGCAGTGAAACTGTCATAATTACATGTCAGTTGCCAAGCATCTGAATTTTGATCATGTGACTATGGAGCTGCTGCAATGGTTGTAAGCGTGAAAAACAGTCATAAGTCACTTTTTTCAGTGCCGTAACTTCAAATGGCACTAAACAAATGGTTGTGAGTCTAGGACTACCTGTACAACAGGATTATTCCAAGATTAAGAGGTGTGGCATATACGTGAAGCAATTTTGAACGGATGTAGGTTGATAAATACAATCTCATGCATGTTTGTTTTTTAATAAGTCTCATGAACTTACGTCTGACTTTTGCAAGCAGGGATAAAACTGTAGAATAAAGGCTTCAGGACGGTCTCCGACTCCGACTTGATATTTCTTCAGAAAACTACTATATTTCTTCAGAAACCTACTATATTTCTTTAGAAATCTACTATATTCACTATAGCATGATGTCCATGGAGATTCTCAGTCATCCAGGTCATAGTTGTCCCAAAGGTGCTTTTTTCAAGAGGCAACTGGACTTTCTTGATTTATTTTTTTTTTGAAGACATTTCGCTTCTCATCCAAGAAGGTTCTTCAGCTCTCTGACGAACTACAGTCGGAGCTGAAGAAGCTTCTTGGATGAGAAGCGAAACGTCTTCAAAGAAAAATCAGAAAGTCCAGTTGCCTCTTGAAAAAAGCACCTTTGGGACTATAGCATGATCAAAGATGTTCAGCAAGCTATGATCATTCAAATATATACCAAAAGTACACTCCTTCTAAAGAATGGTTATTATCTGGAATGATTAATAGGGGAAGTTTTTAATCAGTTTGTAGATATTAATCTCTGCTGAAAGGAATGCCGGATACTGGAAGAGGAGGAGGAGAATTACAGGTATTCCTCAATTTACAACCATTTGTTTATTGACAATTTGTAGTTAACTACGGCACTGAAAAAAGTGATTTACGATTGTTTTTCAGTTTTATGAACATCGCATTACCCTATGGTCACATGTTCAAAATTCGGATGTTGGCAACTGGCTCAGATTTATGACGGTTGCAACGTCCCGGGGACATGGGATCCCCTTTTGCATCCTTCAGACAAGCAACGGGAAAACCAGATTCACTTAAGAACCGTGTTGCTAACTTAAGAACTGCCGTGATTCATTTAACAGCTGTGGCAAGAAAGGTCCTAAAATGGGGCAAAACTCACTTAACCACTGTCTTGTTTAGCAACATAAATTCTGAGCTCAATTGTGGTCCTACGTCGAGGACTTCCTGTATATGTTTTTGTAATCAGCATCTTTCTTTATTAAAACCATATAATATATATATATATATATATATATATATATATATATATATATATATATATATATATATATATATATATATATATAATATATTATAGCCATATAATAGCGCTTGGTCTGAACAAACCAACTTGAGATTATGGTTCACAGTTTGCACCTATCAAGGTATATAGTTTGCCTGATGAGGGCTGAATAAACCTATGGACCAGTGGGGGGTTTCAATTTTTTTTATTACCGGTTCTGTGGGTGTGGCTTGGTGGGCGTGGCTTGGTGGGCATGGCAGGGGAAGGATACTGTAAAATCTCCATTCCCACCCCACTCCAAGGGAAGGATACTGTAAAATCTCCATTCCCTCCCTAATCCAGGGGAAGGTTACCGCAAAATCCCCATTTCCTCCCGATCAGCTGGGACATGGGTGGCAGAAAATAGATGGGGAATTTTTACTACCGGTTCTCCAAATTACTCAAAAATTCCACTACCGGTTCTCCAGAACTGGTCAGAACCTGCTGCAACCCACCTCTGCTATGAACGCTTGCTGCTTTTATTCACAATTTGCTCATAAGAAAATGCTAGCATCGTATAAATGCACATACTGAAATCCTTGAGTAGAAAAAAACAATCGTAGACGTCCACAATTTTAAAATAAATATGGTCTTCTCACGATTAAATATATCTAGGAGGCTACCGAACGCCATAATTATCTCTAAGGTAGTCCAAAACAGCAGACGTACTTGATAAAACATTAAAAATCTTCTTTTCTTGCTTCGAAGTCACTCTCTCCAGCATGTACATTAAATGATGATGGAAGCAGGTAAAAGGGGTACCTTGCTCGAGGGCTATGTTCACCCAATCCTGGACACACTGCAGAGGTGTGTCTTCATATCCTGCAAATAAAGCCGGATTGGCTAAAAGCCCTCTCGCAACCATGACACCTACCAAAGGAATAGAAATATATTTTCAGAAAACCACAAAGACGTACTTCAATTTTATCTTAAAACTAGAATAGATAATTTTTTTGGTATCCACTGATAGTGTCCACAGTTGTACTATTTTGAGGAGTAGGGCAGAACAGGAAAAGGAGAGGCGTTGATGGAAAAATATTGGACCGTGTTTTTTGATTCTTTCTTTCCTGAGTCTAAATCTTTCTCAAATCTTGGCAACTTGAAGACGGCAGACTTCAAATCCTCAAAATGCAAAAATGTATAATGCCAACTTTGGACAAGAGGAGGCTGGAGAGATCACAAAATGGGAAGGGGTGGGTGAACATGGCTTGCTCATCAATCTCTTGAGGGTGATGCATGTTTCAAAGAGCTGGAGAAGTTGCGTGACCTACTTAAAGAGCGTCATAATTTCTTATTTATTAAAAAGTTCCAGGATGCTGGCTATTCACCGAATGGGAGCGAGAGGAATTGATTAACGGTAATATTGAAGATACTAGAAGCAAAAGGCGAAAGATTTATACGATCTGAAGAGTATTTGAGCACTATTATCTTTAAATGTTTTGAAATTAAATTTAGCTTTAAGAAACAATATCAAATAAAAGACAAGTAATAATGCATGTAGATGTATATATATATATATATATATATATCTGCACCAATGAACCGAAAATGTATTGAATGTATCACTATATGTTATAATAAAAATCAAATTAAAAAAAAAAAGATACTAGAAGCAGAAAGGCAGCATTCTGGAAGATTCAGATGATTAACAGAGGGAGACAGTTTTGACTAAATTTCAATCGGGTCTTAGAAACTTAGGAGAAAGACCCATTTAACCCAGTGAAAAATATTTCTTAGACTATGAGCTTACACCGTATAACATGAGCTCCTTGTGTAGCTATTTAAAAGAGGAGAGAGTAGTGGTTTCTAACCGTAGCCATTTTAAGATGGGTGGACCCAGGGGTGGGCTGCTGGGGGTTCGTAGGGGTTCGGGAGAACCTCTAGCTAAGATTCTGTGCAGTTCGGAGAACCCTCAAATCCCACTCCTGGCTGCCTCACCCCACCCCTCCCCTCACAGGAATCCCCACATGGCCCATTTTGGATGCAGATAAGTGCAGGGCACGCACGGAGGCTCAGGGACGGCGAAAAACGGGCTTACTGGAAATTTGGGAAGAGCCAGAAACGGGCCTGTTTCTGGCCTCCAGAGCCTGGGGAAGCCGTTTTCGCCCTCCTGGAGGCTCAAGAAAAGCCTCCGGAGCCTGGGGAGGGCAAAAACGCCCCCCCCCCCATGGTGCAGGAGGCCAATTTAGGCCACGCCCACCATGGCCACACCCACCCAGCAACCGGGCAGAGAACCCCTTGCTAAAATTTTTGAAGCCCACCTTTGGGTGGACTCCAGCTCCCAGAACAGCCTAGCCAGCATTGCTGGAAACAAGCATCGGGGAGAAAAAACTCAGAAGAACCAAGGTTGTCCTCACCATCAGCTCCTGTTCTTTGATGAATGGCCTCCACATCTTTCAGGGATTTCACGTCACCGTTGGCTACCACCGGTATGGAGACGCTGTCTTTAATTGTCTTAATTGCATCGTAGTGCACCGGCTGGTGTCTTTCCTCTACACTTCTGCCATGTACACTGATCCAGGATACGCCGGCTGACTCTGCTTTTTGGCAGAGGTCTACAGTTCTTTTTAGATCTTCATGGATCCTTCCGTTCCATGCGAGAGAGAGAAATGGTAACTCAGCAGGTGAAAATATTTTCTCAGCGTGAAAATATAGTGAAGAATTAAGAACGGGGAGGGAGGGAGAAACATATACATATATGTATGTATGTACAGGTAGTTCAATGCCACTGCCAGAAGTTCGATCCTGACTGGCTCAAGGTTGACTCAGCCTTCCATCCTTCCGCGGTCGATAAAATGAGGACCCAGATTGTTGGGAGGCAATAAACTGACTCTGTAAAGCTGGCTCAGAGAGGGCTATAAAGTACTGTGAAGGGGTATATAAGTCTAAGTGCTATTGCCCTTCCTTCCTTCCTTCCTTCCTTCCTTCCTTCCTTCCTTCCTTCCTTCCTTCCTTCCTTCCTTCCTTCCTTCCTTCCTTTCTTCCTGACCTAGGCTTCCTGAGTCAGTAAAACACACGAGTTGTCCCAAAAACCTCTTTTATTGCAACAGCTGTGAATTCTGTTCATTCACAGATGAGTCCCAAATAGTTGTCAAGAGTCCTTCGGGATAAGGCTGATAATCACCCACCTTTATCTCCCTTGACACGCTGCCAAAGACCTAATTGGCAAAGCCACACGGAGTCCAGAATCAAACAGAGCTTCAGACTTTAAACTGCACAGAATTAACAATGTTGTTTCCTGCAAAGGCCCACGTGCCTTTGCTCCTTTTTTAAGTCTTATGGGAGGGGCCAATCATCTCCAAGCCCTACTCCTGAGTCGTCCCTTTTGTTTTAACTGTTCTTGCCTTCTGGCAGCTCTGCGCATGCGCGCATTGGGAACAGGCTCCCCCTGTTCCTCAGCCTCGCTGAGGTCCGACTCTGGAGGCTCCAGAGGCAGCACATACCTCCCAGATGGCCCTTTCTCTGCCTCCGACGCAGAGCCCTCGTCCGAGCCTTCCCCAGACTCCAGGACTGGCCCATGTTCCTCCCCAGTCTCCTCACTGTCCGACTCTGCTGCCAGCTCCACAAGCTGCTGGCGGACCACTCCTTCCTTCCTTCCTTCCTTCCTTCCTTCCTTCCCTCCCACCTTCCCTCCCAGTGGTTAGAATGCAGTATTATGGGTTAACTCTGCCCAGTGTGAGTAGTTCGATCCTGACCGGCTCAAGGTTGATTCAACCTTCCATCCTTCCGCGGTTGGTAAAATGAAGACCTAGATTGTTGGGGGGGGCAATAAGCTGACATTTGTGAAGCGCTACGAAGCGGTATATAAGTCTAAGTGCTATTGCTCTTGTGGCATTATTCCTGAATCATACAAATGCCTTGATTTTTTCACTGAATCATATGGTTACGAATTAAAGACAGCTTCTTAATGGATAATTTGCAATACCTTTTTATGTAGGCAATAAATAAAATACGTTTTATTTATTTTTTTCCTGCTGCCCACCACATCTATAAGGCAATTCACACACACACATACATATATATCTATAAAGGACTTACCGTATCTTAATAGATACTGAAAATGTGGGGTTTTCCACTTGATTTCTTACTGATCTCACCATCTCTTGTATCAGTTGTGGTTTGTTTATTAAGCAAGCACCATAGCCTTCTGCCATGGCCCATCTGGAAGAAAACAATAGAGGACGTATGGCGAGTACTTCAGAGAGAGAGCAACCCTGATGTCCCACTGACAAGGTCCCCAACCAATCCAGAAGAGAATGGACTGCCATCTGTCAGAAACGATGTAAGGTCACCTGCTTGGATGGGGGGGTGGGTGGGGGGGTTGGACTAGATGACCTACAAGGTCCCTTCCAACTCTGTTGGAAGGGACAACTCTCTGTTGGAATCTGTCCCCCTTTAAATACCTTTTGTGGCCATGGACCAGCAAGACTTAACTCAAGATTTAAATCACAACATTTCTTCATGCTTTTGTGGTCCGTGGACCACAGGTTGAGTACCTCTGACCTACCATGTTTATACTAAAAAGACAATTTAATCAGACATTTAAACAAAAAAAAACATATAAAGCTCCAATTTCTTTGCAGCTTTACCTATTTTGAAATGTAAAGGAAGCAAATAATAGCGTACAGAAAATCAGTACAACAGCACTTGCCTTAAGAAATGATTCTCCATATTTTGTTTCAGGTCTCTTACCTTTGCGGACAACCACAGTTTAAATCTACGCCATCTGCAAACGGACTAACAAGGCCAGCTGCGTCTGCTAAAACTTGTGCTTCTTTAGCAGCAAACTGAACAATCAAAGGATGGTCACCTGTAAAAAAATGAATTGCAATAAATAAATAAAAATCCTTGTTATTTAGGGAAGGTGCGTTCTAGAAACATCAATGAGAGAACCCAGGTGGTGTATTGGCTAGCACTGAATTCCAGCTAGGGAGAACTTGGCTGAATGAAGCCAATCATGGTTTTATTCAGGATGGATGGAACAAACCAGGATTTAGTGGGAATCTGCGGTCCTATGCACTAAACTTTCTTTAATCTGTTGCCCTCCACGTATCTTGAGTTTGAAATTGTTCTTCCATCTACTTCTACTTGTTCAACTCAGCTGCTTTAAATTCAATGGATATCTTTGACTAGAAGCTACTTCCAGTGCCAGCTATTTTACAAATTTCCTGGTATATGGAGATCCATATTTGGGGGGATTTCTAGAGGAAAACATCTTAGAAATCTACTAAAGGAATAAAGCCTTGATCGAAGGATAATTTAACTTGAAAGAAATAGACTGAAGAAATATTTCAAATTTGGTGGGAAACAAATTGAAGGTTTACTTCCTAGGACTACAAGCTGTTAAATTGATTCCTCTATCACACTAAAATTACATTTAAATTAAATGAATAAACTGGGCCTGGTGGCTCAGCAGACTAATAGCATTGTGATTAACACCAGCTGTCTGCAATTACTGTAAGTTCGAATCTCACCAGGCTCAAGGTTGACTCAGCCTTCCATCCTTTCTAAGGTAGGTAAATTGAGGACCCAGTTTGTGGGGGCAATAAGCTGACTTTGTATAAACATACAAAAGTATGAAGGCTATTGCTTAATGCATTGTAAGCCGCCCTGACTCCCCAAAGAAAGGCGGCATATAAATCAAATAATAATAAAAAAAAATTAAATTAAAGGGACGTGGTGGCTCAGCGGCTAAGATGCTGAGCTTGTCGATCGAAAGGTTGGCAGTTCAGCAATTCAAATCCCTAGTGCCACGTAACGGGGTGGGCTCCCATTCCTTGTCCCAGCTTCTGCCAACCTAGCAGTTCGAAAGCAGGTAAAAAATGCAAATAGAAAAATAGGGACCACCTTTGGTGGGAAGGGAACAGCGTTCCGTGCGCCTTTGGCGTTGAGTCATGCCCGCCACATGACCACGGAGACATCTTCAGACAGCACTGGCTCTTCGGCTTTGAAACGGAGATGAGCACTGCCCCCTAGAGTCGGGAACGACTAGCACATATGTGCGAGGGGAACCTTTACCCTTATCACGTTCCGTCATTCTTACTGAATTAATCACTCGTGCCTTCCTTCTAACAACATACCAGGCCAAAACCAAGCATATTATTTCAAGCAATGGGTGGAAACTAATCAAGGAGAGAAGCAATTTAGGACTAAGGAGAAATTTCCTGACAGTTAGAACAATTAACAAGTGGAACAACTTGCCTCTAGAAGTTGTGAATGCTCCAACACTGGAAGTTTTTAAGAAGATGTTGGATAACCATTTGTTTGAAGTGGTGTAGGGTTTCCTGCCTGGGCAGGGGGTTGGACTAGAAGACCTCCGAGGTCCCTTCCAACTCTGTTTATTCTATTCTATTCTATTCTATTCTATTCTATTCTATTCTATTCTATTCTATTCTATTCTATTCTATTCTATTCTATTCTATTCTATTCTATTCTATTCTATTCTATTCTATTCCATTCCATTCCACTCCATTCCATTCCATTCCATCTCTGTGCAATGATTTGATCCTAATCAGTGTCTTCCTGAGCTATAAATTAGATTGTCTGTAAGTTTTAAAAAGATATTTTGAGGACAACTAACTGAGCATTAAAAACAGGATTTTAAAAGCTCCAGAGGGGTGAGAAAATGTATACGCAACCTACCTTGATTTGTTGTAAATTCACTGTGCCTCGCTTTCAAAGATCTGACAAAATCAGCCGCTATGATCATTGGCGTGTAGCATAAATCACAATCGTATTTCCTGACTAAAGTTCTGAAGGATAATCTACAAATATAAAAGCATTCAAAATAAGGACATTTTTCATAGGTTGCCATAGGTTTGCCATCATGGCAGGGGTGAAATCCAGCAGGTTCTGACAGGTTCTGGAGAACCGGTAAGCGGAAATTTTGAGTAGTTCGGAGAACCGGCAAATACCACCTCTGCCTGGCTCCAGAGTGGGGTGGGAATGGAGATTTTGCAATATCCTTCCCCCAGGAGTGGGGAGGGAATGGGGATTTTTGCAGCATCCTTCCCCTGGAGTGGGGTGGGAATGGAGATTTTGCAGTATCCTTCCTCTGCCACGCCCACAGAACCGGTAGTAAAAAAAAAATTTGGATTTCACCACTGCATCACGGTACTAGAGGATGATATCCTTGATAAAACACGGCTTGCAAATGGAACAAAAGAGTCATTATTGGGTGAAGGCACGCATGACGCTGACGGATTTAGGCAGAGCGCGAAAACAGCACTTACTTTGAATACCTAACCATAGGAGCACAGATTTTCATGACGGGTTCTGAACGAAACAAATCAACTGGGTTGCTTAGCGGGGACCGTCCCATTTGCCTGGGGAGACTGCAGTCATCAATGTTATCAGGCCACATCTACGAAAACAAAATTTTAAGACGAGAATGTAATAACCATTTTCCTAATTTCCATCGCCCTCTAATTCGATGATGAACTGAATGCTCACAATCTCGAGTTTGATTCTGACGGCTGCAGCTCCCTCTGGCGAACAGTCTCAAAATGTCTTAATTACACCTTTTAAAAAACAAAAAACAAAAACAAAAGAGAAACCTGAAAAAGGGGGGGGGCGCACATCCGAAAGAGATTCATAAGGATTAAAAATAATTATTGATCACTTTGTTTAATAAAGGAGGAATCAAAAACAAAACCGAGAAAATAGTCATGAAATTACATAAATCTCAAGGACAGCGTTCTGAAATAAAAGGGCCGTCTTTTATCCTATAATTAAGCCCCAAATTCAGTGCAACAGTCCAAGAGCAGCATTTCTCGACCCTGACTTTATAAAGGGTGGACTTCCACTCCCAGAATCCCCTGCTGCCTGGTGGATTCTGGGAGTGGAAGTCCACCCATCACAAAATTGGCAAGGTTGAGAAACGCTGGATTATATGCAGACCACATACAACTCCAAGAATTCCCCAGCCAGCAATGCTCGCTGGGGAATTCTGGGAGTTGAAGTCCACAAGTCTTTTAAATTGCCAAAGGTTGAGAAATGCTGGAAGCCTTCAATCCCAGCCTGAGCATATATCTTTCTCTTCTCTTTCTTTCTTTCTTTCTTTCTTTCTTTCTTTCTTTCTTTCTTTCTTCTTTCTTTCTTTCTTCTTTCTTTCTTTCTTTCTCTTTCTTTCTCTTTCTGCCACCTCCCCCCTCCCTCTTTCTTTCTTTTTCTTCCCCTTCCCCCTCCCTCCTTTTTTTCTTTTCCTTTCTTTCTCTTTCTGCCCCCACCCCCTTCCTCTTTCTCTCTATCCTTTTTCTTTCTTTCTTCCCCTTCCCCCTCCCTCCTCTTTCTTTCTTTCTTTCTCTTTCTGGCCCCTCTTCCTCCCACTTTCTCTCTCTTCCTTTCTTTTTCTTTCTGCCCCCTCCCTCCCTCCCTCTTTCTTTCTTTTTTTCTTTCTCTTTCTGCCCCCTCCCTCTTTCTCTCTCTCTTCTTTCTTTCTTTCTTTTTCTTTCTCTTTCTGCCACTCCCCCTCCCTCTTTTTTTCCTCTTTCTTTCTTTCTTTCTTTCTGCCCCCCCTCCCTCTTTCTTTCTTTCTTTTTCTGCCCCCTCCCTCTTTCTCTCTCTTCTTTCTTTCTTTCTTTTCTTTTTCTTTCTCTCTCTCTCTCTTTCTCTTTCTGCCCCCTCCCTCTTTCTCTCTCCTCTTCCTTCCTTCCTTCCTTTCTTTCTGCCCCTCCCCCCCTCTCTCTTGAAAAAAGCAACAACAGCAACAGGGGTAACAAAAGCTCTGCGGTCACCTTTTGCAACACCAACCTCTGCATTATCACCAATGCCGTGTATTCACACGTGAACAATACACACGAATGCAAAATGCTGCCTTACTCTTTAGGCTCCGTCCAACCTCCCCCCAAAAATCTGCCTGCGCGGTAGAGAGGGAAGAGAGACGCAGCCTTTGCCCCGATTTTAAGAGAATAAATAATAAACTTACTGTACAAAGGGATGCACGACCTTAATTTCTGCTAAAAACTGAAGACAGCTCCAGTTCTCGACTCCTTTGCAGCTCTTTGCTGAAAATGCGCCCTATTGGACAGCGCCTAATCCTTAATTCCCGTGCATGGAAGAGACCATGAGCTCCTTGCTCTATTTTTCTCTCTCTACGAAGGGTCCCCTTGAATTGCTGCCGCTTTGGCCGATTGGGGAAAATCAGATTCACACGTGCTGCCTTGACTTTCGAGTCCCTGATTCGCCCAGCAGGGTTCCTTCAATCTCCTCCGGGATGGGAGAGGCGATGAGGCTTTGCCTGAATGAATCATAAAAGTCGGAATTTGGCTTTTTGAGCTGGAGAGGGATCTTCAAGTGTGGGTGTGGAATTTCTGCACAGGACCGGGTGGATTTAGACTTGAAGGATTCAAAGATTTTTGCAAGCCCCTGCAGCACCTCTGTCCTGCTCCAAGTTGCCACTTCCAATATTATGCATTTATCCATCCCTCCTTTTTTCCAAGAACTATATGATAGATAGATAGATAGATAGATAGATAGATAGATAGATAGATAGATACAGTGGTGGGATACAGCCAGTTTGCCCCACTTCGGGAGAACCGGTTGTGAACTTTCTGAGCAGTTTGGCAAACTGGTTGTTGGAAGAAATCATTAGGGCAGAGAACCGGTTGTTAAATTACTTGAATCCCACCACTGGATAGATAGATATAGATAGATAGATAGATAGATAGATAGATAGATAGATAGATAGATAGATAGATAGATAGATAGATAATAAATTGATGGATGATAGATATATAGATGATACATAGATGCGATCGATAGATGAAATTGATACATGATAGATATAGATAAATAGATAGGTAGATAGATAGATAGATAGATGATAGAGATGATGGATGGATGGATGGATAGATAGATAGGTAGATAGATGATAGAGATGATAGATAGATAGATAGATAGATAGATAGATAGATAGATAGATAGATAGATAGATGAAATAGATTGATGATTGATATAGATAGATAGATAGATAATAAATTGATGGATGATAGATATATAGAAGATACATAGATGCGATCGATAGATGAAATTGATACATGATAGATATAGATAAATAAATAGGTAGATAGATAGATGGATAGGTAGATAGATGATAGAGATGATAGACGATAGAGATGATGGATGGATGGATGGATGGATAGATAGATAGATAAATAGATAGATAAATAGATAGATAGATAGATGAAATAGATTGATGATAGATATAGATAGATAGGTAGATAGATAGATAGATAGATAATAAATTGATGGATGATAGATATATGGAAGATACATAGATGCAATCGATAGATGAAATTGATAGATGATAGATATAGATAAATAGATAGGTAGATAGATGATAGAGATTATAGATAGATAGACAGATAGATAGAATGAATGAATGAATTCTGGGATTTGACGTCCACACATCTTAAAAGTTGCTACGATTGAAAAACACTGAAGAACCCCCCCCAACTCCCCCCCCCGTTTTGGCATCTCTTACCTGAAGTCGGGGCTCAGCTTCTACCGGAATACATGATCCCATTTAAACCTAATTTAAATTTTTTTTCCCTCTAAAGTTCCCTAAAGTTTTTTTCCGCCCCTATGGGGCCACTCTCTGTCGAGTTCTTCTAGTGCGCAGGCGCAGAATTCTCCAGGAGGAACTCGGAAGCGCCGCATTCCCCGCTCAGAAAGCCTGTTATACACCTCTACAGCGGCGTCTCTCTCTCTCTCTCTCTCTCTCTCTCTCTCCGCATTTCCCGTTCACCCTTCTAACCCGGCAGCTTCCGGCCACGCCCACCCACCCCCCACCCCCGTCGGCGCGAGCGACTTCCGGTCCCCAGAGTGCCCTAGGCCGAATCATGGACCACAATGGTGAGCGGGGGAGATGCGGGGGAGCTCCGTTTGAAACCCACCCCGGCCGCGTTCCGTCGTCCAGGCCGGCCGAGTTTTCCCCTTCCGAGCGGGGGGAATGGCGCGGGGTTTCGGGCGCTGAGGCCTAGCGCGCTGAGGCGGGGAAAGACCCCGGAGTCGAGTGCGGCCTACCTCGGCCTGGCTCCGGATGGGCCCAAAGTGGCCTTTTCCCCCCTTATGGAAGCCGCCTCGTCGGGTTGTGTCAGTGAGGGCCGCCTTCTGGGGATCACCAGGCCCGTCCCTGGCGGCCTGGCTCCTTCCCTTCCCCTCACACAGGCTTGGTTGGCCCGAGGTGGGAAGGGGGGGGGCTCTTCATGGACCCCCCCCTGCTCCCCCCTTCCCCTCCTCCCTCTTTTTGACAGGCCTTCCCCGTTTTCTTGAGCGCTTTTCTCCAATCTGGGTGTGGACTACAACTCCCAGAATTCCCCCATGCTGGCTGGGGAGGGGAAATCAAGCAAGAATGGAGCTGGAAGAGGGGACCTTGGAGGTCCTCTAGTCTGACCCCCCCTGCCCAAGTAGGAGACCCTGTACCCTTTTGAGACAAGTGGCTCTCCAGTCTCTTCTTAAAAGACCTCCAGTGAAATTTATTCAAACAATCAAATCAGAATAGGACTGGAAGGGACTTGGGAGGGCCTCTAGTCCAGCCCCCCGCTCAAGCAGGAGACCCTGTACAAGTTGAGACAAGTGACTGTCCAGTCTCTTCTTAAAAATCTACAATTAAATTTATTCAAATTAGTTAATCAGGATAGAGCTGTAAGGGGACCTTGGAGGTCCTCTAGTCTGACCCCCTGTCCAAGCAGGAGACCCTGTGCTATTTGAGACTGCCCAGACTCTTCTTAAAAGACCTACAGTGAGATGTATTCAATCGATCGATCAATCAGGATGGAGCTGGAAGAGGGGACCTTGGAGGTCCTCTAGTCTGACCCCCTGTCCAAGCAGGAGACCCTGTACTATTTGAGACTGCCTAGACTCTTCTTAAAAGACCTACAGTGAAATTTATTCAATCGATCGATCAATCAATCAATCAATCAGGATAGAGCTGGAAAGGGGACCTTGGAGGTCCTCTAGTCTGACCCCCCCCCCCCACTGCCCAAGCAGGAGACCCTGTACCATTTGAGAGAGACAAGTGGCTGCCCAGGCTCTTCTTAAAAGACCTACAGTGAAATTTATTCAATCGATCAATCAATCAATCAGGATGGAGCTGGAAGAGGGGACCTTGGAGGTCCTCTAGTCTGACCCCCTGTCCAAGCAGGAGACCCTGTACCATTTGAGACTTCTCAGACTCTTCTTAAAAGACCTACAGTGAAATTCATTCAATCGAGCAGTCAATCAGGATAGAGCTGGAAAGGGGACCTTGGAGGTCCTCTAATCCGGCCCCTTGCTCAAGCAGGAAACTCCATCCAAAAAAAAAAAGCCTGACTAGGTGGCTCAGTGGCTAAGACACTTGAGCTTGTCGGCAGTTTGGTGGTTCGAATCCCTAGTACAGGTCTCCTCCGTGATCAGGTGGTTGGACTAAGTCCCTTCCAACTCTGTTACTGTTATATTAATTTCAGACAAGTGACTGTCCAGTCTCTTCTTAAAAGCCTCCAGTGAAATTCATTCATTCATTCAATCAATCAATCGAAATGGAGCTGGAAGGGACTTCGGAGGTCCTCTAGTCCAGCCCCCTTCTCAAGCAGGAGACCCTGTACAAGTTGAGACAAGTGACTGTCCAGTCTCTTCTTAAAAGTATCCAGTGAAATTCAATCTAATCAATCAATCAAAATCAGAGCTGGAAGCGGCCTTGCAGGAGACCCTGTAGTATCCCATTCCGATGGTTGTCCAATCTCTTCTTAAAAGCCTCGAGTGATGGAGCATCTACAGCTTCTGGTGGCAAGATGTTCCCCTGGTTAATTGTTCTCCCTGTCTCCTTAATTCTAGGTTGCTTCTCTCCATGTTTAAGTTTCCATCTGTTGTTTCTTAGTCTTGCCTTCAGGTGCTTTGGAGAACAGGGTGACACCCCCCCTCCCCGCTCTTCTTTGTGGCGGCCCCTCAAATATTAGGACTCTGCTATCATATCAGCCTAGTCCTTCTTTTCATGAAGCTAGGCATACCCAATTCCTGTTCTTTATATGTTTTAGTCTCTGAATGCCTTACTTCTAAAAGTTGCCAAAATTGAGAAAGACCGACAGGTAGTCCTCGACCTAAGATCACAGTGCAGTCCAAAATTTCCGTTGCTAAGCGAGATAGTGAAGTGTATTGTGCCTCATTTTGTGACCTTTTTTGCTACAGTTCTTAGGTGAATCACTCCAGTTATTAAATGAATCGGGAGGGGGTGGGGTTTCGTTAAGTGAATCTGGCTTCCCCCATTGACTTTGGTTATTTGGAAAGTTGGAAACTTTGGAAAGTTACAAAGAGTGATCCCATAACCCTGGGCGAGGCGGGTGCAACCGTCATAAATACATGCCAGTTGCCAAGCGTCCAAATTTTGATCACGTGACTGTGGGGATGCTACCGTGAAGTGTGAAAAACGGTTGTAAGCCACTCTTTTTCAGTGCGGTTGTAACTTTGAATGGTCATTAAATGAATCGTCGTAAGTCGAGGACTACCTGTACTTGAAAGAGACTCACCTGCTCTGCAGATCCACCCCTTACGGGGAAAGTTTGAAGGAAAGGCTCTCTTTGATTTTGCTTGCCGCCTTTACCCTGGCTTGCTCCCTTATTTACGATTTTAGAATATCGCAATCTGCCAAAAAACCCAGTGTGACATCACACTGTTCTTCCTCTTTTCTCCAACATGCTCCTATCGGGTGAGTTTGATTCAGAGGTGGGTTTCAGCAGGTTCTGGAGAACCGGTAGCAGAAATTTTGAGTAGTTCGGAGAACCCGGTAGTAAAAATTCTGACTGACCCCGCCCCCATCTATTCTCTGCCTCCCGAGTCCCAGCTGATCGGGAGGAAATGGGGATTTTGCAGTAACCTTCCCCTGGAGTGGGGAGGGAATGGAGATTTTACAGTATTCTTCCCCTGGGCATCAACTTGCATGCTGTGACAGCCTTCTGCTAGGACATTTATGTTGCCTGCAAAACTTGGGCAACTGAAGACCTACGCTCAGAATTTGGGAGAGGAAAACAATTATTACCTTTGCAAAAGTGGCTTTTTTTTTGCCTACCCTAAATACAAATTACCAAGTAATTCAGGCAAAGCCAAAAAAAAAAAAGTATTTATTTAAGGAGAATGAATATTTTTATAGAGTACAGAAATCACTCCAGGAGCCTTGGTAGTACAGTGGTTTAATGCACCCTGTTATTAACACAGCTGCCTGCAATTTCTGCAGGTTCGAATCTTACCAGGCTCAAGGTTGACTCAGCCTTCCATCCTTTCTAAGGTAGGTAAAATGAGGACCCAGATTATGGGGGCAATAAGCTGACTTTGTATAAATATACAAAAAGGATGAAGGCTATTGCTTAACGCATTGTAAGCCGCCCTGAGTCTCCGGAGAAGGGCGGCATATAAATCAAATAAAAAATAAAAAATAAACGATACAGTTTGGTATCTGTGATAGAAAAGCATTAGATCAAGAAGGCATTGATGACATGTGAGGTTTGGACAATACTAAACGCTGATTCTAGATAAGGTTCCACGAGGGGCAAAATTTGTGGGTTACGTTTGCTCTCTTTCCCAGCTGGGTTTGTATCTTTTTTAGACTTGCAAGTGTGTTCAAGGACATTTCAGGATACACTTTCTATCGTTTAATTGCTGGACAAACAAGTTCTTGCATACCAAAAGGAATGGCCTTGGCTCAGAAGAAAAACATGCTTTATTTCCTAAAATTAGAAAAGAGATCTAGATGGCCATGCTAACATCATCTTTTAAAATGCAATAAAGATAAAGGTTCCCCTCGCACATATGTGCTAGTCGTTCCTGACTCTAGGGGGCGGTGCTCATCTCCGTTTCAAAGCCGAAGAGCCAGCACTGTCCGAAGACGTCTCCGTGGTCATGTGGCCTGCATGACTCAACGCCAAAGGCGCACGGAACGCTGTTACCTTCCCACCAAAGGTGGTCCCTATTTTTCTACTTGCATTTATTTTTACGTGCTTTTGAATTGCTAGGTTGGCAGAAGCTGGGACAAGTCACGGGAGCTCACCCCATTACGCGGCACTCGGGATTCGAACCGCTGAAGTGCCGACTTTTCGATCGACAAGCTCAGCATCTTAGCCACTGAGCCACAGTGTCCCTAATACAGGATGGCAAATTACTTTGTGAGAGAGAAATCTTTCATTGCTATAGTTTATTTGGAAGGCTTATGAATAACTTAAGAAAACTCTCTCCTAGCGCTTCTTTTAATGTCTGGCACACACACAAAAAAACTTTGTGTTAGAGTTTTAATATTGTTTAGTTCGGAGTCTTTTTCTTTGAAGTTGATGTGAATTTAGTTGCATTTCTTTGCTTTCCGGTAAATGACTTTTAATAGTTTCCAGTGGGATAGGCCTGTTAATCTGTTACAGCAAAACCGGTCAGGAATCTATGATATCTTAAAAAATTAAAACATTTTACAAGAGCATATAGTAATATATTTGTTGGGGGATTTATTTTTTTTTTTTGGTAGTGTTATTAGGCTAGTCATTTCCCATTTACTCCTGTTCTTACTGTAGCACATTAAAAAAAAACCCTATATTCAGAGAATTTCTTTTGGCCTATTCATAATATTAAAAAAAATAAAATAAAGCTTTTTCCATTGCAAAATGTGAGGAGGGATAATATAAATGCTATCAACTGTCACCTAAATGGCGGTTAGGTGATTAATTGTCAGCATTCCACTCCACTGAACAGAGAGGAGTTTAAAATGGCCATAGCATCTTTTTGCCAGCGAGGGTTGATTTCAAACCGTTTTGAAGAAACTCCGTGAATTTCTAGTGAAACAGCAGGCAAATTCGTTGTTGCCCACAGCACGACCCAGAAGTCATGTGACCGATGTAAATATAAACTTGACAAGTTGGCTTTGAAATTGAGAATACGAGAAGCCATTTGAACGGTGACATGATCCCGTATAAATATTCTGTCGGTGAGTTATTTGATTTACTACAGGGTTCAGATAGCTGAAATTGTCTGGTATGCTCTTAAATGATGGAAACTCGTTTTTTGGCAGTTTTAAGATCCTTCGAATAAGCCCTGAGAACTTTTTGCCGGTTGATTTGTTGCATTTCATGTTCCAGCTACATGACATCTATGTACCAGCTGATTAAAATTCTCTTCTCCTATCTTGTCTTGATCAGAAAGAATTGTATATCTTCTTACAAGCTGCTGCATTAAAGTACACGATAAAGTATATAGAATAGACTAGACTAGACTAGACTAGACTAGACTAGAATAGAATAGAATAGAATAGAATAGAATAGAATAGAATAGAATAGAATAGAATAGAATAGAAAATATGGAATGGAATAGAATAGAAAATATGGAATGGAATGGAATATAGAATAGAATAGAAGAATAGAATAGAATAGAATAGAATAGAATAGAATAGAATAGAATAGAATAGAATAGAATAGAATAGAATAGAATAGAATAGAATAGAATAGAATAGAATAATAGAATAGGAATAGGAATAGGAATAAGAATAACAGAGTTGGAAGGGACCTTGGAGGTCTTCTAGTCCAACCCCCTGTTTAGGCAGGAAACCCTACACCACTTCAGACAAATGGTTATCCAAAATCTTCTTAAAAACTTCCAGTGTTGGAGTGTTCACAACTTCTGGAGGCAGAATATGATCAATAATTTTCTTTAGTCACTTTTATAACTTTATATACATCAGCAGGGATTGCGGCTCTGCTGCTGTTATTGATGGACTGGTTCAAAAGTATAATATGTATTTTAAAATGTTAGAAATTTGAAGGTCCTCTGGGGTGAGAATCCCTTATGATTGGACAACGCATGTCATGAATTAAATTCTCAGTTGTTTTGATTCACAACATATATTTCCCCATCTATAGTACTAGTGTTAAGTTTTAGGGCTTAACTTTCTTTTGGAGTTTGGGATGTGTTGATGCCAAAATAGATTTTATTTGTCGTTGACTCAGCTTTCCATCCTTGCAAGATGGGTAAAATGAGGACCCAGTTTGTTGGGGACAATAGGCGGACTCCGTAAACTGCTTAGAGACGGCTGTAAAAGCACTACTGTGTTTCCCTGAAAATAAGACCCTGTCTTATATTTTTTTGAACCCTGAAATAAGCGCTTGGCCTTATTGCCATGCGCTCAAAAGCCCAATTGGGCTTATTATCAGGGGAAACAAGTCTTATTTTGGGGGAAACAGGGTATGAAGCGGTATATAAGTCTAAGTGCTATTGCTATTATTAATAGATAAGTTTCTCATTATATATCTTGAACAGGAATAACTTTTATACATGCTAAAAAAGCACCCTCACATTCTTTTTTTGTTAGTGAAGCAACAAATGGCTCTGGAAAGTAAAGGAGAGTTGGTTGCGCTCAAAAGCCCGATTGGTCTTATTATCGGGATGTCTTATTTTAGGGAAAACAGTGTAGTAACATGGTTTTTAAGTGACTCTGGCTTCTGTTGTGATCCGCCAGCAGCCTGCGGAGTTGGCAGCGGAGTCAGACAGCGATGAGGCTGAGGAAGAACAGGGGCCAGTCCTGGAGGCTGGGGAAGGCCCGGATGAGGGCTCTGCATTGGAGGCAGAGATGGGGGCAGGACTGTCTGATAGTTATCAGCTGCCTTCGGAATCGGACATCAATGGGGCAGAAGAACAGCATGAGCCTGTTCCCAGTGTGTGCATGCGCAGAGCTGCCAGGAGACAGGAACAATTAAGGAAACAGGGTCGACTTGGGAGTAAGGCTTGGAGATGATTGGCCTCTCCCACAAAACATAAAAGAGGAGGGAACGGGACGTGAGCTTTTGCAGGAAGCAATTAGTTCATCTGGCCAATTGAAGATTTGAAACTTCCGTTTTTGACTCTGTGCCAAGTTTGGCCTTGCCCTGTGTCTGGAAATTAGGTGGGTGTTGATCACCTTCCTCTGAAAGACTGTTTTATCAAGTCTGTTTCCAGTGTGTGCATGTGCAGAGCTGCCAGGAGAAGGGAACAGCTAAGGAATAAAGGTCAACTCAGGAGTAAAGCCATAGGTGGACAATGAATGCCCCCCCTCCCCCCAGGCAATAAAAGAGGAGCGAAAGGGGAGGGGAGTTTGCAGGAGACAATTAGTTCTCTTAATTGGTTCGTGACTCCTTGCCAAGTTTTGAAGATATCGGCCTGGCAGCTCTCCAAGCCAGAGAAGGTCTGTGACTGTAAATTCTCCCTTGAAAGGCTTTGCTGGATGTGAATGAGAGGAATTCACAGTCACTTAATAAAAAGGTTTTTTTGTCGGGACAAGGAGTCTTGGGAAGCCTAGGTCAGAACAAGGTTGTAAAATAGTCTATAGACTTGGGAAGAGGTTCCAGTGCTGCATCAGACCTGAGGAACTGGAAACTTACGTATCATGTTGTTTGTGCGTTTGTTTGTTTGTTTGTTTGATGCAGACAATGACTTGCAAGGGACAAATAGTTCTGGAACTTTGGGCGGTCTCGATGTGCGTCGGCGGATTCCGATAAAGCTGATCTCCAAACAGACCATCAAAGCCAAACCGACCCCACCTCGTCCCACCAGAAATATGAACAGGGTCCCTTCCAAGGCTGGCGAAGAAGGTAAACCGATTCGGGCAACGTTCTGAAAAAATATATATATATATTGGCTTTTTCTGACATCCATTCACAATCGAAGAGATGGATAGACGTTTCAGCTAAATACAAAGACAGAGTAGAATCCTCTTGTTTCTGTGTGGGTATACAGGCAGTCCTCAACCTACGACCAGAATTGAGCCAAAAATCTAGGTTGATCAGTGAGAAATTTGTTATGTGAGTTTTGTCCCCATTTGACGACTTTCCTTGCCACGTTCGTTAAACGAATCACTGCAGTTGTTAAGTTAGTAACCCGGTTCTTAAGTGAATCTCATTGACTTGGCTTGTCAGGAGGTCGCAAAAGGGGATCACAGGACCACACAGACCTGGCAACCGTCATAAATGTGAATCAGTTGTCAAGCATCCAAATGTAAGTCACATGACCATGGGGATTTGCAATGGTCATAAGTGTGAAAAACAGTCCTAAGAGTCCTTTTTTCAGTGCCGCTGTAACTTCCAACGGTCGCTAAGTGAACTGTTGTAAGTCGAGGACTACCTGCATATGTTGTGTGTGTTGTGATGCCTTTATAACAGAGTGGTCTTTTAGATACACACCTTGTCATTAAAAATCACCTCAATTCAGCAGGTGATTCTCCTATCTTAGTTAATATTCACATAGGTCCGTGATGGCGAACCTATGGAACGCGTGCCACAGGTGGCACGTGTAGCCATACCGGTGGGCACGCGAGCTCAGGTCTGGTGCGCCGGCTAGCTGATTTTTGGGCCTTCTGGGCCCACCAGAAGTAGAGAAACAGGCTGTTTCCTGCCTCCGGAGGGCCTCGGAGGGTGGTGGGGAAGGCCCATTTTTCTCTCTCCCCAGGCTCCAGAGCCTTTCTAGGAGTCTGGGGAGGGAGAAAACAGCCTCCCCCCCCCCCCGGGAGGCCCTCTGGAGACCGGGAACGGCCCGTTTGCCAATTTATAGAAAGGCGCTCGAGCCTGGGGAGAGCAAAAAAATGGGCCTTCCGATCCCACCGGAAGTTGGCAAACGGGCTGTTTCCTGCCTCCGGGATGGTGGGGAAGGCCATTTTTGCCCTCCCCAGACTCCTAGAAAGGCTCTGGAGCCTGGGGAGAGAGAAAAACGGCCCCACCGGGCCATCACGTGCCAGGAGTGGGGTGGTGAGGCGCATAGAATTATGGGAGTGGGCAGGCGTGCACGCTCTCCCCACTCCTGGCACACGATGACAAAAAGGTTAGGCATCACTGACATAGGTGCAGGTAGTCTATGTTTAGTGACTGACTTGTTCAGTGACCGTTCACAGCTAAGACTGGTGATGAGAAAGTATCTTTGCAACCAGCCCTCACCTGTACAATCTTTGCAGGTTTGTAAGCAAAGGAAAGCAGAAGTTTAGATCATCGCCACAAATTGGCGGTTTCACTTAGCAACCGCTTCACTTAACGGCCGGTCTAAATTTTAGTTGCTCAATGAGGACTGCCTGCACTTACCGTATTTTTCGGACTATGAGACGCACCGGAGTATAAGACGCACCTAGATTTCGAAGAGGAAAACAAGAAAAAAAAAAAAAACAGTTTTTGGCCTCCGCGCGTCCGGTTTTTGCCCTCCCCGGGCCCCAGGAGCACTCTGCAGGCCTCCCAAACCCTTTACATTTTTGGGAAAACGGGACATGGGGGGTGTCGGGAGGCCAAAAACGACTGTAAAGACGCACAGACATTTCCACCTACTTTGGGGGGGAAAGTGCGTATTATAGTCCAAAAAATACAGTATATACCATCTTTCAAATATTGTTGGCATTAGCCTTTTCATTATATTGATGATAACGGTACCCATTTTATAGGACGTGTCCAATTTTTCAATTTTCAATTTTGCAAACGTTAGGGGTGCTTCAAAGTTGAGACGCGCCTTGGGAATCGTAAAGATATTCTGGATACTTTAATATAATTTAGATATGCTTGGTAAACAGCTTACATAAATATCATACCTTTTAAACACTTCGTTTGTTTCCTTTAGCATGTATTTTTCATTACAGAGAAAACACTTCAGTTGTCTCCGTCTATTTTTCTGAAAGTGCTGTGCAGCTCTTACTTACAGTTCGATTGTGACATTCGAATTAATTGTAAGGCTGGAGTTTTACCAATTAGGGTGAAAGCTAATGCCCAAATTTTTATTTGGACTTTGTTTTCCATAAGAGTTTGACTACAATGAAGAAGAACGATACGAGTGCAAGGGAGCCGATGTGTTTAGCAACCAGCGAAGATTCTCTGGACACCTCTTCTGGGATTTCAAGGTATGGGAATTGCCTCAACATTTAAATACATGTTAGCTTGCTTACAAAAATTCAGATTGTTTTCCACAGAGGTTCGCTACCCTTTAAAAAAACAACAACAGTGGGAGTTGTATGTTAATAAACGTTGCAGTAGTGAGCTAACAAAATGATATTGAAAAATTTAAGAACATCCAGTTATAGAAATGGCTACTATGTATTACTATGTAAAAGTTAAAAAATTGAGCCTGAAATATTATTTTTATTTTTCTGCGCTAAAAAAAGTTGGAAGTTAGTGCTCCTCTTTTTCCCAAAGGTGCTTTTTTAAGAGAGAACTGTTTGTTTGTTTGTTTGTTTTATTAGATTTATATACCGCCCTACTCCTGAAGGACTCAGGGCGGCGAACAGGCACAAAATAAAATACATAAATACAAATCTTAAAAGCAGAAATAAAACCAGATTAAACAATTTAGCCCGAGACAAATTTAAAACATCCCAATAATTTAAAAACAGATTTAAAATTTTCGATTTAAAAGAAAAGGGGGAAAAAAGGTTAGGCCAGGCCAGCTTGCTGGAATAGGAAGGTCTTAAGAGCGTGGCGGAAAGTGCGCAGATCCGGGATCCTCCGTATCTCTGGGGGGAGCTCGTTCCAGATAGTGGGTGCTCCCACAGAGAAGGCTGTGGGCTTTCTCTTTGAAGACATTTTGCTTCTCATTCAAGAAGCTTCTTCAGTTCTGACTGGATGGTGGGGGAATGGAAGGATTTATATTCCTTGCAGACAGCTGGTCATTTGCATCCTTTTAGAGGGTCGTTGAGGCCACTTGGAGGTTTCTCTGTGTCCTCAGGTGTCCTTAACGACTCTCTAAATTAATGCAAATGACCAGCTGTCTGCAAGGAATATAAATCCTTCCATTCCCCACCATCTAGTCAGAACTGAAGAAGCTTCTTGGATGAGAAGCGAAATGTCTTCAAAGAAAAAAACAGAAAGTCCAGTTGCCTCTTGAAAAAAGCACCTTTGGGACAACCATGGCCTGGCTGACGGAGAATCTCCATAGATAATTTTTCTTTTTCTTTCCTCTTTTATCCTACACTTTTTTCTCTTCCCCATTGCCTCCCTTACTATGCCTTTACTTTCATTTTTCTCCGTGTTTTATATTTCGAGAACCTAATAAAATTTGTAAAAGCTGTGAACCTTTTAAGGAAAGCGGGTTTTCTAAAGATGCATTCAGTTAAGTATGTAAGCACAAGAGTGATGATCAGCTAATGAAAATATAATATTTGTATTTTTGATAGATAAATTTACTCGGAGAGAAGGATGACACCCCGGTCCATTTCTGTGACAAATGCGGGTTACCCATTAAAATGTACGGGCGCATGGTAAGTCAAAGGATTTGATGCCTTCCATCATAGTCCTGATACATATTGCAGAATGGTGTCTTTTCGTTCTGAAAAACGGTACCGTATTTCTATGTGCCAGGGCCCTGTTGAACAGGATGTTGTGTGAGATAAAGTCAACACACACAAACTACTGCAGAGTTGGCAGCAGATTCGGACAGTGAGGAGGTTGGGGAGGAACGTGGGCCAGTCCTGGAGTCTGGGGAAGGCTCGGACGAGGGCTCTGAGTCGGAGGCAGAGAGGGGGCCAAGGCCATCTGGTAGTTCTTTGCTGCCTCTGGAATCTCCGGAGTCTGACATCAGCAAGGCAGAAAAACAGTGTGAGCCTGTTCCCAGTGTGCGTCTGTGCAGAGCTGCCAGGAGACAGGAACAATTAAGGAAACAGGGTCGACTTGGGAGTAAGGCTTGGAGATGATTGGCTCCTCCCATAAGACATAAAAGAGAAGCCAACGGGACGTGAGCTTTTGCAGGAAGCAATCAGTTCATCGGGCCGATTCAAGATTTGAAACTTCTGTTTGTGACTCTGTGCCAAGTTTGGCCTTGCCCTGCGTCTGGAAATTAGCTCTTTGGCAGCGTTCCACGTGAAATAGGTGGGTGTTGATAACCTTCCTCTGAAAGACTCTATATCAAGCCTTGCTGACGGTAAATGAAAGTAATTTACAGCCGTACAAATTAAAGAAGTTTGCCGAGACTACATTTATGCTGTTTAATTTCTAAGGAAGCCTAGGTCAGAACAATCTTAAAGATGCCAAGGTTGAGAAAGAAGACTAAAAGAAAAGAACTGATCCATCCAGCATTTCAGCTTGAAGTTGCCGGGACAAAAAAACCCTTCCATTTCTTCAGACTTTTGATTGGGGATATGCAAAACATTTTGTTTCCAAACGAGTCAAATATGAAAATTCAGATAGCTATCTGGCTCAGGCATTCCGGGAACATTTCAAGCTTAGAGGTTCACAAGCTAAAAATGCGTACAGCTGCCTCGTTTCACGCTAGGACATCATTTTCATGCTCAAAAGTTGGATGCACTCTGAAATTTATGCTGCTCGTTTTTTGAAATGAAACGCTTTGATATATTTTGCTTTAGAGAGGAGTCTGTAGAATTGTTGGTTGATGCATTTATCTCAGAGTTGTATTTCTCCTCCCTTCCAGGTTATAGATTAAGATCAAAATGACCCAGAGATCATCCCAATATTATTTTTAAAGGATGTCTGGCTATATATAGTCCATCCAGTCTTTGTCTCTCTGCCATTTTTTGTATAATGCATTTCAAGTAAAAGGTTTTGTACAACCTTTGTATGTCCAACAGAACCAGTTAAATAGTATATACAGTTGTGGCCAAAATTGTAGAAACCTTTTGGGGAAAGTGTATTTTTGAGGTTTGATGGCTAATAACACCACTTTTTTTTTTTGGAGTTTCAAGATAATCCTATTCCATTGCTGGAATGACCTGGGAATAGCCCAGATCTTCTTAACCCAATTGAAAATCTAGGGAGCCGACTAAAGAAACTTGTTAGTCAGAAGCAACCCAGCAATAAAACCCAGTTAATAGAAGCAATCATTCAATCTTGGTTTCACATTATAACAGCTGCAGAACTAAAAGACTTGGTTCACTCCATGGGAAGACGTTGTAAGGCCGTCATTCATACTAAAGGTTACCCAACTAAGTATTAACTAACATGGTGATCTTTTTTGTATATCTCATTTTTTCTATGGTGATCATGTTTGTATATCTTGTTTTTTCTACGTGTTTCCCTTTTCTTATTTATCCTGTTACTGCAAATCTAATAGCAAATCTTTAACAAAAGTTATTGCATTACATTCTTGATTCAATTATCTTTCCATTGATATATAATTTTATGATACTACTCCCAAAAAATGTGGTATTACTAGTTAGTTTTAGAAAATACACTTTTCCCAAAAGGTTTCCACAATTGTGGCCATTACTGTAAATACATTTTCATTGTCCTGTTCTTTTGAACAAGAACAGGCACAGGAATTTTTATTTCCAGGCCATTTTATTTGTTTCGCTATTATTAATTTAAATTCATTGTTTCTCAGTTGCTAAAATTTCTTAATGTTTTCTTTTTTAAACTTGAATGTAAAATCGAAATGTAAAATAAGAAAATACTGTCCCGTCCTTTTTTTTAAAGGGCAGATTTAGCACAGTGTTTATTCATTCCATTCATTTAAGCAATTAAAAGAGTTGTCTATTTTTCTCTTTTACTAGATACCCTGCAAGCATGTTTTCTGCTACGAGTGTGCTCTCTTACATGAGAAGAAAGGTGACAAGATGTGTCCAGGGTAAGAGGGGCGTTTTTGTGGCTAGGTCCATGATGGTGAACCAGTGGCATGCATGCCACCTGCGGCAGGCGTAACCATATTGGTGGGCACGCAAGCTCAGCTGATTTTCGGGCCTTCTGGGCCCACCAAAAGTTGTTGTAGCCCGTCAGCGGCCTGTGCAAATTGTAGCTGATTCCGACAACGAGGAGGCTGGTGTGGTGCTGCGTCAGCAGCCTGTGCAGCTGGCACTCGAGTCAGACAGTGAGGAGACTGGAGAAGATGTGGTGCCAGAGGCGGGGATTCAGCCAGGGCCTTCAGAACCTCCAGAAGCTCCTTTAAGTGAAGAGGACGAAGAGGAGGAGCCTCTTCTCGATGCACGGGCGCGCAGAGCTGCCAAAAGGCAGGAGTGGCTCCTCAGGAGGAGGTCTCGAGAGTAAGGCTTGGGGCTAATTGGCCACTCCCTTAGCCTATTTAAGAAAGAACACCACTTTCAGCAAGCTGTAGAGAACAACTTTAGTTCACTCTCTTTCGTGTCTGCAAAATTGTTTCTGGGCTTTCTGCCAACTCTAGTAAGACTGTGATTACCTTATCTTAGAATTCTGGTAGGCTGTTAAGACAGTTTATTAACAGCCTTTGGTTGATAAAGACTTAAGTTATTTGAGTAAAATAAGCTTTGTATAGAGTTTGTGTGTGCTGCATTTTTTGGGGTCCGTAGCTGGGGCAGAACAAAAGTAGGGAAACAGTCTGTTTCCTGCCTCTGGAGGGCCTCGGGGTATGGTGGGGAAGGCCTGTTTTTCTCTCTCCCCAGGCTCCAGAGCCTTTCTAGGAGTCTGGGGAGGGCGAAAATGGTCTCCCCTCCCTCCCCCCGGAAGCTGGAAACGGCCAGTTTGCCAGTTTCTGGTAGGACCGGAAGGCCTGTTTTTTGCTGTCCCCAGGCTCCAGAGCCTTTCTAGGAGTCTGGGGAGGGTGAAAACTGCCTTCCCCACCCCGCCAGAGGCCCTCTGGAGGCTGAAAATGGCCCGTTTGCTAACTTCCAACTTGCCAAGAAAGGCTCTGGAACCTGGAGAGAGAGCAAAACGGGCCCACCGAGCCATTGCGTGCCAGGAGTGGGGGGGAGCGGGAGGGGTCGCACGTGCATACATGGGGGCAAGGGGCATAGAATTATGGGTGTGGACACGCACACACATGACCACTACCACCCCGTGCTCTCCCCGCTCCTGGCACACGATGGCAAAAAGGTTAGTCATCCTTTTTCCTGATCTTTATCAAAGTTCGACTCCATCTCGCAGCAACCTTCATCAGGAATCAGGTCTCTTCTGGAGCCAAGAAGAAAAGATGTTTGTGGTTGGATCCCATTTGCTTTGTGTTTGGATGGCACTGGACACATGGAAAGATATTCTCATTTTAGGATTAGCAGTGGGACTCCTACTCCACAAAAAGTTTTAGAAGATAAATGATCAGAATATCTAATGTGGCTCCTTAGACCCAATGGCGTTATGGAATTGTAGCTATAATGCGTTGTTTATTATCTTCCTATATCTCAAAACAGTCCAGTGTGCAAACTCTAGATCAGAACAAAGAGCCAATGCAGAAGACAATAATTGTACTTAAACGATATAGGCAGTCCTCAATTTACGACTACAATTGAGCCCCACGTTTTCTGTCGTTAAGTGAAACATTCGTTAAGGGAGTTTTGCCCCCTTTTACGATCTTTCTTGCCACGGTTGTTAAGTGAATCTGGCTTTCCCCTTGACTTTGCTTGTGAGAAGGTCACAAAAGGGGATCACATGACCCCGGGACACCGCAACCGCCATAAATCTGAGTCGCCAAGCCTCTGAATTTGGATCACAAGATTGTAGGGATGCTGCAAAGCCGTCACTATGAAAAACGATCCTAAATAATAATAATAATAATAATAATAATAATAATAATAATAATAATAATAATAATAATAATAATAATTTTATTTCTATACCGCCCTTCTCCCGAAGGACTCAGGGCGGTGTACAGCCTATTTAAAAACACAAGACAAACATCAATTTAAAATTTAAAATTATTAAATAAATCACATTTTTCAGTGTCCGTTGTAACTTTGAAGGGTCACTCAACAAACTGTTGTAAATTGACTACCTATATACAGGTAGTCCTTGACTTACAACCATTCACTTAGCCACAATTTGAAGTCACAGTGGCACCGAGGGGTGGGGTGGGGAAAATCGGCCCTTATATTTAAGCCGTCACAGCGTCCCTAGTCACATGATCAAAATTTGGGCACTGGGCAACCTGTTTACAGCATCCTGAGGGGTCAGGTGATTGCCAGTTGCGACCTTCCCAGCTAGTTTCCCACAAGCAGGGTCCATGGGGGAAGCTGGTTTCGCTTAACGACCACACGCTCCACTTAAACTACAGCAATTCCCCATGGCCGAAAAAAGCCGTAAAATCGAGCACACATCAATGTCCGCCTTGCTTAGCAACGGAAATTCTGGTCCCCACTTGTAGTTAAGTTGAGGACTGTACCGTCCCTTCTGGTTTGATTTGAGTAATGATGGTGTCTCTAAATCCCGTTTCTTTTCTCCAAACTAGCTGTAACGATCCAGTGCAGAGAATCGAGCAGTGCATCCGGGGGTCCCTCTTCATGTGCAGCATCGTGCAAGGGTGCAAGAGAACATACCTGTCTCAGAGAGACTTGCAGGCTCATATCAACCACCGGCACATGAGGGCTGGCAAGCCGGTGGCGCGTCCTCCGCTGGAACCCGTCCACCCTCCTATCGCTCCTCCTCCGGCTGACATCCCGGAACGGTTCATCATGCCACCCGACAAGCATCACCTGAGCCACCTCCCGCCGAAGCAGCACATCCTGATGCCGCCACCGCCACCGCTCCAGCACGTGCCCCACGAGCATTACAACCCGCCCCACGACGACATCCGGGCCTCCCCTGCCGAGATGTCCATGGCGCCGCCTCCCCCTCGCCCCGTCAACCAAGACACTTTCCGCATTTCGACCCGGAAGCACAGCAATCTCATCACTGTCCCTATCCAGGACGATTCCAGCTCCGGCGGCCGAGAACCGCCACCGCCTGCCCCAGCCCCTTCGCACCATCACCCTGAATACCAGACCCAGCCAGTGGTGTCCCACCCGCATCACATCATGCCACCCCAGCAACACTATGCTCCTCCCCCTCCTCCTCCGCCTCCCATCAGCCACCCCATGCAGCATCCTCCCCAGGGGGGCGGTACCCCTCATTTGGTTTACAGCCAAGCCCCGCCCCCTCCAATGACCTCCGCTCCTCCCCCTATCACCCCGCCTCCCGGACACATGATTGGACAGCTTCCCCCTTACATGAACCACCCTCCACCCGGGCCACCGCCTCAGCACGGCGGTCCCCCGGTCAATGTCAACGCCCCCCCTCCGCACCATTACAACCCGAACGCTCTGCCGAAATTCAACGAAGACCAAGGAACTCTCAGCCCACCGTTCACTCAGCCAGGAGGGATGAGCCCGGGCATATGGCCGGCTCCGAGGGGGCCGCCACCGCGAATGCAAGGTCCTCCTTCTCAGGCCCCCCTTCCGGGACCACATCACCCCGACCAAGCCAGATACAGGCCGTACTATCAATGATAGTAGTTACGATTGGAACTAAAACTCGATAGAAGGATAACGTTCTGAGCTTTTAACGAATCCGACCGTTTAAAGAACTCTCTCTTCTTTGTTTTTGCTTTGTTTATTGGGGGAAAAGAAAAGTAATGATTTCCGACTGTAATGGTCTCTGGGGATTTAAAGCTTAAATAATAATTATCTTTTTTTTTAAAGAAAACTTTGGTTGTAGGATTCTCTGGTACCCTGTAAGCTGAGTGGCTCCGTAGCGAACGGCAGTGTTTTAAAGACTTTGTATCCCTTGTCCGGCTGAATTATCCCAGATGATAAAACGTTTATAAAAGCCTCCTGACAACAACACTTACTGTACCACTTTAAAGTTATTTTTGTTAAAACCTGATAGTTTCGTTGTGACACTTAAAATTACTTTGTCAACATGTGTATAATTAAATTTAAAATATTGTCCAAAACTGTTTGCTCGTTTACATGAGGATATCGCATTTGTTTGGGGTGGGTGGGTGGGTACTGAGGAGTAAAGAGAAACAAAATGCTTTTCTTATTCTTATTAATCTAAGCAGGGGGTTGGACTAGAAGACCTCCAAGGTCTCTTCTATTATTTTCTATTTCTTCAAGCCGGAAAAAAAACGTGATTTTCTAAGGAGAAAGCTCTGATCGTTTCTGAAAATAAGAACAAAGTGTAGTTACAACAGTCTTTTGCATTGGTCCAACGCATGTTGAAAATCTCCGTATTTATATTTCATAAAGCATCAAAGCAATATGTTATATACCAGTGATGGCTAACCTTTTTGCCATCGAGTGCCAAAAGTAGGGGGAGTGGAGGGTGGTCACCCCCATAATTCTATGCACCCTGCCCCCCCCCCGCGCAAGCACGCGTGATTCCCCCCATGGTCCCCCTGCTTTTGGCATGCGATGGCACGGTGGGCTCAGTAGGCCCGTTTTTTTCCCTCCCCAGGCTCCAGAGGCTTTCTAGGAGCCTGGGGAGGGCGAAAACAGCCTCCCCTCCCCGAGGCCCTCCAGAGGCCAGAAACAGCCCATTTGCCGACTTCCGGTGGGCCCAGAAAGCCCGTTTTTTCGCCCTCCCCAGGCTCCAGAGGCTATCTAGGAGCCTGGGGAGGGCAAAAACAGCCTTCCCTACCCCCACCGGAGACCCTCCAGAGGCCAGAAACAGCCCATTTGCCGACTTCCGATGGGCCTAGAAGGCCCGAAAATCAGCTTCCCGGCATGCACATCCATGCTGGAGCTGAGCTAGGGCGACACTCGCGTGCCCACCAATATGTCTCCGTGTGCCACCTGTGGCACACGTGCCATAGGTTCGCCATCCCGGTTATATATAAACACGTCGGTTATTTTAGCTTTTACGCTTTATTAGATCCGGGCACGTCAAGTAGGAATGGCTAAAGCAGAGAGAAAAAAACTGGAGTTAATATCTAGAGATTAACAGACCAGCCATGAATTACCGCAAATTTACAATCTAATTTGATTAATAGGGAGGGTCACAAAAATTCACGTATCGAAGGGTCTAGCATTGATGATGTTACCAAGTTGGGTAATGAAACGTCTGCAAGAAAATCACCAACCTCCGAGAGCACCAAGGACCTCCTCTCCACGCTCCCTCCTAGCATTGATGATGTTCGCTAGTTGGGTAACAAAACGTCTAGCAAGAAAACCACCAAACTCCGAGAGTGGTCCAAGGATCCCACTGTTTCAACTCTGAACTATAAATCTTTATTGGTTAAAATGTAGTATTGCCATCTTGGAAAACGTGTGATGTATAAGATTGCCTTCCGACCAGCAAAATCAATGGGGCAAATCAAGACTCGTATAACGACCTCGTGATTCGCTTAACAACTTCAATGTTTCGCTGAACGAGGGTGGCAAAAATTGTCTTTAACCTGGGTGTGATTCTAAGTGGTTGCAAGTTGAGGGCTACAGATAAAAGTCTTTTATTTATTCTTTAAAAAGAAAACTTTTATGGAAGGAATATTTACACCATAAAATATAAAGTATTGAAAAAAAATAAAACATTTTGAAGTATGTAAACAATTTACAAACCTGGAAATGTACAATCTTAACCTATAAATGGAATTATTTACAGACCCCGTATACAAATCTGCAGAGAACGTACAATAAAATTGATATTTAACCTTTTGGTACTGCATACCTCAGTGCTCTTTGAGATCACGATTTTCATATAATACGTTATATACACATTTTTATACACGTACATCTGGGTTAAGTGCTTCCTTTTTTTAAAAAAAAAAATCTATTTTTATTCAAAAAAAGTTAAAATACAAAACACCAATATTTTTTTTTCCGGAAAAAACGAACAAAAACAAACCAAACAAAAGATTTTTTAAAAAAAGTTAAATGGCAAAAACGATTGTCTATGGAAGTCCCGCCTTCTTTTGTACAGACGTGTAAATGTATGTGACTCGTGTGCCTGCAGGAGGGGCAGGCCTTCACCTCTGACATCACTCAATGTGGGGTCTTGTTGAAGAACCAACATTTCTCTCTTTTTCTTCACTTTTTCACACTCCGGTGTGGTTCTTCGCCAATCGTCTTTTGTTTTAAAATCTCGTTTCTGTTAATTCCTGTGGGAACGAAACAAACAAACATTTGTGTTTTATTTAGGAAGTAAAGTAACAGCAAGCCACTTTCATACCGTTGCCCCCAAAAAGATTGTAGCCAGTGGTGGGTTGCTACCGGTTCGCCCTGGTAGCGGTGGTGGTGGGAGGCTCCGCCCACCCACCCGGACGTCTCTGTGCATGCACAAAAACTTCTGCACATGTGCAGAAGCGTCACATGCGCGAGCGAGCGCCCACGCGCCCACGAGCAAACCGGTAGTGATGGGATTTGAATCCCACTACAGGTTGTAGCTGAGATGGTCATCAGAAGCCGTCACCAAAATTGGAATTCAATCGAGAATAAAAACATACAGTCCTCGATTTACAAGAGTTCATTCACTGACCGTTCAAAGTTACAAGGACTCAGGAAAAAGTGACTTAGGATTCTTTTTCACATTTATGACCATTGCAGCATCCCCACGGTCATATGATCAAAATTCAGATGCTTGGCAACTGATTCATATTTATGATGATTGCAGAGTCCCGGGGTCGTATGATCCCCTCTTGCGACTGAGAAAGATATTCCAACTGAAGAGGAAATATTACTGAAAATCTTTAACTGCGCAGAAATGGACAGACTCACTTTGGAACTCAAGGATAAAGGCGAAACTAAGTACTACAAAATCTGGGAACAATTTTATGATTGGATAGATAACAAGAGGGTAGCCAAGACAAATATATAGTGTTAGAACAAAAATATAGATGTTATTAAAGATAAGTGTATGTTTAAGAGATGAATAAATATACAGAAATAAGGGAAAAAAGTATAAATATTATATCATATTATGTTTAAATAATGAACAAAGCTAAAGAACTATATGTTTATATGAGTACTAATATTATTGTAAAGTGACGGAGGATGTTTGGAACCAGTGATGGCATATCTATGTCCAATGTTTTTTTAATTTTGTATTATTAATATTTTTTTTTTAAAAAAAACAACATTCAGACCCCCTCAGGCCTTCTGGGAGAGCTACATTCAAGAGTCTCTCGTAAGCTCTTAATTTTATTGATGATATTCAAGACAGAGAAGAGAGCCTTACCGTTGGTTCACGATTGCGCAATCCTCCGCTTGTGTTAATTATATAGTGATTGTTGTTTTGATTATCCTGTAATGGAATAAACGTTCGGTGTGTTAACAATGGATTCTCTCATTTTAATTTTTTAAAAAAATCTCTTGTTGATTTATAGCAAGTTAATCCTACGGCGATCTCAGTTGGACTCCCTATGTTTTACCGACTACGTTACGTGAAGTCCTTGGTCCCTAAATTATGGTCGAAAATATGTTAGATGGCAGCCACATGAAAAAAAAGGTGAAATGTGAATTAGATCCAGAAAAAAACATAGAGGTAGTCTTTCACTTACAACAGTTCATTTAGTGACCGAACGGCACTGAAAAAAGTGACTTAGGATTGTGTTTCACACTTACGACCGTTGCAGCATCCCCCATGGTCACCTGATTAAAATTCAGAGGTTTGGCAACTGATTCGTATTTATGACCGTTGCTCTTTCCCAAGGTTGTGTGATTACCTTTTGCGGCCTTCTAACAAGCAAAGTCAGTGGGGAACCTAGATTCACTTAACAACCAGGTTATTAATTATCAACGACAGTGATTCACTTAACAACGGTGGCAAAGGTCACCTAATAAATGTCTTGCTCAGTTGTGGTCATAAGTCCAGGAGTACCTGTAAAATTTTGGAAGTCTAAGGGGAAAACAGGAACCCCAATATAGCAATAGCACTTAGACTTATATACCGCTTCACAGTGCTTTACAGCCTTCTCTAAGCAGTTTACAGAGTCAGCCTCTTGCCCCCAACACTCTGGGTCCTCATTTGACCCACTTCGAAAGGACGGAAGGCTGAGTCAGCCTTGAGCCTGGTGAGATTCGAACTGCCAAATTGCAGGCAGCCGGCAGGCAGCAGAAGTAGCCTGCAGTACTGCACTCTAACCACTGGAGCCATTGTGGCTCTATATCCGTGATATCGAACCTATGGCACATGTGCCACGCAGAGCCATATCAGTGGGCACGTGAGCTCAGCTCCGTTTGGGCCTTCTGGGCCCACCGGAAGTAGGGAAACAGACTGGTTCCTGCCTCCAGAGGGCCTGGGAGGGAGGAAGGCCCGTTTTTTGCTCTCCCCAGGCTCCAGAGCCTTTCTAGGAGCTTGGGGAGGGCGAAAACGGCCTTCCCCATCCCCGGGAGGCTGGAAAAGGCCCGTTTGCCAACTTCCGGTGGGACCGGAAGGCCTGTTTTTTTTGCTCTCCCCAGGCTCCAGAGCCTTTGTAGGAATCTGAGGAGGGCGAAAACAGCCTTCCCCACCTCCTGAGATAACAGGCCATTTCTGGCCTCCGGAGGGCCTCCGGGGGGGCGGGAACACTGTTTTCGCCCTCCTCAGGCTTCTAGAAAGGCTCTGGAGCCTGGGGAGAGTACAAAACGAGCCTACCGGGCCCACCGTGCCATCAGGTGACAAAAGCGGGGGGAGTGCGGGGGGAGGCATGCACGCATGCGTGGGGGTGGGGTGCATAAAATTATAGGTGTGGGCACACACGCACACGACCCCTTCACGCCCACCCCGTTTTTGGCACGCGATGGCAAAAAGGTTAGCCATCACTGCTCTATATTTATTTATTTATTTATTTATTTATTTATTTATTTATTTATTTATTTATTTATTTATTTATTTATTTATTTATTTATTTATTTATTTATTTATTTATTTATTTATTTATTTATTTTATTCAATATATGCTCTTATCATCCCGATAATTCTTGGTTGCAAAGGTCCAGTCGTCCTTAAATGTTGCTTTTGCTCTCATATTCCCACTATGCATGATTTTAAATTCTGCTTTTGAAATATATACGAATAAATGTACAGCCTCACCGTAATGTCTTTGAGTTTTGATGAAGGGATGATCACATCCTTCTTCATCAAAATATATAAAAGCGCGTCGTGGATGGTCAGAAAAAAGATGGATGGCTTAATTTCCTCATCGAAAAATCCACATCTCTGTAGCTTCTCCAGTAGGCCATCTTTTGCGGGGGGGGGGGGGGGGGTGTAGATTGGGAGGAAAAAAGGGAAGAGGGAAGAAAGGTGGAAGAGGGAGAGAGAGATACAGAATTACAAGCCTAGAAAATGATGCAGCTAATTCTTAAATGCTCCAGGTACTCTTTGACATACAGCCATTCATTCAACGGCCACTGGAATTTACAAACAGCACTGAAAAAAGTGACTTCTAACCAGAGGTGGTATTCAGCCGGTTCGTACCAGTTCAGGCGAACTGGTAGCGGAGATCGCGGGTGGGCCGATCGATCTGCCCCGGTTCTATGCCGTCCTATTTAGGCATATTTTCAAGGCCAGGCGCATGCGCGGAAGGCAAGGAAGGCGCGCAAGCAAGCAAAGTGCATGCACGGAAGGCCGGGCGCATGCATGGAATGAGCGTGTGCGAAGCAAGCGTGCACGAGCGGGGCGAACCAGTGGTAAGAATATTGGAAACCCACCGCTGCTTATGACCGTTTTTCACACTTATGACCAGTCCAGCATCCCCATGGTCACGTGTTCAAAATTCAGATGCCTGGCAACCGACTCATATTTACGACGGTTGCAGTGTCCCCGGGTCATGTGATCCCCTTTTGCGACCTTCTGGCAAGCAATGGGGAAGGTGGATTCATTTAACAACTGTGTTACTAATTTCACAACTGGGGCAAGAATGGTCATAAAATGGCCTAAAACTCACTTAACAACCGTTTTCTGTTTAGGAAGAGACATTTTGTACTCAATTGTGGTCATATGTGGGGGACTATCTGTATCATTTAATTTGTTCCACATGTTTACTTTTGGATTCAGTATCTCCTTTGCAGGAGTGCCGTGATTTACTATTTTTTAAAGCAGCTTTTTAAACACACACACAGAGTATTGTTTTCCATGGGCATCTGTATCATCTCCTTTTAACGATCCCATAATCCCTCGTGGGGTGAGTCTGGGGAACTGAATGGAGCTGAATGTTTACTGGCCGGATGCCCTTCCTGTTGCCAATGAGGAGTTTTGTTCAGCAGATATATTCTCAATGTGAGCGAAATATCTGCCTCTACCTAGGATCAAACTCACAGCCTCCTGATTGTGAGGCGAGAGCTCCACCTCTAGGCCACCACACCACTCACATGGGCATCTGAATGGAGATCACAAAGTCAATAAGAAAGACCCTTACCATATGCGCCCACAATATAGACTTCAACGTCAATCCGGATGAATTCTCTCAAAGTCTGTAAAAAAGAGGAATGAGTGATATTTAACTCTAGGCAGGCAAAGGCATATACAATAATTTAGAATGCGATAATAACTTGGCATCATCACTATATAAATAAGATAATAATAATAATTACAAGAAATAGTCAGGGACGGGAAGGGTTTTGTGGCTCCCGGTGTTTTTTTTTTCTGTGGGAAACGGTCCAAATGGCTCTTTGAGTGTTTAAGGTTGCCGAGCCCTGTTTAAGGGACTCTGGCTTCCCCAGTGATTTTGCTAGTCAGGTCACAAAAAGGGATCGCACAACCCCAGGACACTGCAACCGGCATAAATAGGAGTCAGTTGCCAAGCGTCTGAATTTTGATCACATGGCCTTCGGGATGCTACAACGGTCGTAAGTGTGAAAAAGGGTCGTAAGTCACTTTTTCAGTGCTGTTGTAACTTTGAGCAGTCACTAAATGAACTGTTATATATTACAGGATTTTTAAAATTTTATATACATATAGAGATAGATAAATAGATAATAGATAATAGATAGATAATAAATAATAGAGATAGAGATAGATAGATTAGATAGATAGATAGATAATAGATAAGAAATAATAGATAATAGATAATAGATAATAGATAATAGATAATAGATAATAGATAATAGGTAAGAGATAAGAGATAAGAGATAAGAGATAGTGATAGATAAATAATAAACAAATAATAGAAAGAGATAGATAAATAATAAATAAATAATAGAGATAGAGATAGATAAATAATAAATAAATAATAGAGATAGAGATAGATAGATAAATAACAAATAAATAATAGATAGAGATAGATAGATTATAGATAATAGAGATAGAAATAGATAGATAATAGATAATAGATATTAGATAGAGATAGAGATAGATAGATAGATAGATAAGAGATAAGAGATAAGAGATAGAGATAGAGATAGATAGATAGATGCCGTAGATAGATAGATGATAGATAGATAGATGATAAATAGATAGATTGATTGATAGATAAATAGATAAATAATAGATAATAGATAGAGATAGATAGATAGATATCATAGATACAGTAGATAGATGATAGATCGATCGATCGATAGATAGATACCATAGATAGATAGATGTTAAATAGATAGAGATAGATATAGAGATAGAGATAGAGATAGAGATAGATAGATAGAAAGATAGATAGAAAGATAGATAGATAGATAGATAGATAGATAGATAGATAGATAGATAGATAGGTAAATAGATAAATAGATGGATGATAGGTAGATAGATAGCTAGTATTTTATATGTATAGAATAAAAAATTATTTGTTTATATGTATAGAATATAAATAGTATATATAATAAATAAAATAAATAAATAATAATAAAAAACCCCTGTACTTGCATTGGGGTGGAGTCAGGGCGACTGAATGGAGTTGAGCGTTTACTGGCCGGATGCCCTTTCTGATGCCCATGGGGAGGTCACAGCAGATATTTTCTCTTTGCACCCAGAGAAAGAAATATCTTCCGCTACCTAGAATCAAACTCACAGTCTCCTGATTGTGAGGTGAGAGCTCCGCCACTAGGCCACCATGCCACTCTCTTGCCATGAAGTCTACATATATTATGTAGAATATAATTTTACCTCTCCGATGATCCTCATGGCTGACACGTCAAGAAACGATACCGCTGAAAAATCAAGAATGACGCTATGAACGTCAATTCTTGGAACTTTGATGTTGGGAGGCAGGTTTGCGTTCCAGTCGATCTGAATTGGAAAATCCTTGGTATTGATGGGCTGATTCAACTCTTCAATCCTGTTGTTGTCCAGCTCTTCCTCCGAATCGGTCACACTAGTGACGGTACAGAGAAAACCTTTCTGAATGAAAAAAAAAAAAAAAAGAAGGAAAATGTTCGGAATGCTTCTTAATCCTGAAAAGAGAAATTGGACCTGTCAGTTCTGAAATTTTAGGTAACTTGTTTCCTTGTACATCAAGAGTAATGCACCCATGTAATGCGCTCTATATGGGGCTGCCCTTGAAGAGCATCCGGAAGCTCCAGTTGGTGCAAAATGTGACGGCCAACATGGTTTTGTGCTGACCTTGGTGTGCCAATGTATCACCCAGTGGTGGGTTCCTCCCGGTTCGGTCCGGTTCGGCCGAGCTGGTAGCGGTGACGATATGACGTCACCGAACCGGTTCTCCCCCCTGCCCTCCCACCCCCCCCACCCACGTTATTCTTACCTTTTATTTGGTCCCACCCCCAATCTATTGCTGCCTCCTGAGTCCCAGCTGATGACTAGAGGGAAAAAAACTGTTTAAACTCTTGCCACGGGGGCTTCAAAGGGCCGCCCTACAGCTGATCAGTGTTAAAAGCAAACAAATGAGTCGGGTTGTAAGTGTGAGGACCTTCCAGAAATGACTCTGACCAGCTAGCCACGCCCACCTAGTCACATGACCTCCAAGCCACACCCACAAAATAAGCCACGCCCACAGAACCGGTAGTAAAAAAAATTAGAACCCACCCCTGGTATCACCTATCCTGCGGGAGCTGCGTTGGTTGCCGATTTGCTTCCGGGTGCAATTCAAGGTGCTGCTTGTCACCTTTAAAGCACTTCACAGCTTGGGACCAGGTGATCTGAGGGACCGTCTCCTGCTGGTCACATCTACCTGACCCACCAGAGCGGGGAGGCAAGGAATGACACGGGTCCCATCCCCTAGAGAGATACACCTGGTGGGACCCAGAAGAAGGGCCTTCTCCGTGGTGGCTCCCTCTCTCTGGAACATCATTCCCTCAGAGATTAGAACGGCCCCCACTCTGACACTCTTCCGGAAGGCGCTGAAGACCTGGTTCTGCCAGCGGGCCTGGGGAACCCAGAGCGGGATGGAGCCCATTAAATGGCTCGTGTGATGTCACCGGGACAGGGGGTGGGGGATTATTTTATTATATTATTAATTTATTCTATGATTCTCTCCTTTATTGGTTTTATTGTTTTTTATATGAGGTTTTTATAGTTTTTTAAACCACCTTGAATTGTCACGTGTGAATAGGTGGCAATATAATTTTATAAATATTAAATTAAATTAAATTAAATTAAATTAAATTAAATTAATAATAAAATAAAATAATAAAATAAAATAAATATTTGTACTGATTTTCTTTTCCAGCCATTGATACCACTGGTGCCATACAAGATCAGTACAATCAGTACAAATATAGATGAAAGAAAATAGGGTAGAAAATCTAAAATTGGAAATGAACAAAGAGGAGATGCAAGATTATTTCTAATTTAAAACACCTAAATTGACAATGTATCACTTATATATCAACATACAAAACAACATATACTCTGATGATGACCAAAACATATATGTAAAATATGGTGTGGGTAGGTTGGTGGTGGGAATCTGTTTGTCTTTGTAATGTCTTTGTAATTTTTTTTGTATTGTCTTTATATCTTTGTTTAAACTCCAATAAAAAAATTAAAAAAAATAAAAATAAAATAAAATAAAATAAAATAATAAAATAAAATAATAAAATAAAATAAAATAAAATAAAATAAAATAAAATAAAATAAAATAAAATAAAAATAAAATAAAATAAAATAAAATAAAATAAAATAAAATAAAATAATAAAATAAAATAAAATAAGAGATCGGTCATAAGTTTTCTGCTGCCATTTAAATAATTAAGGATTCTTACCGGCGTTTCTTGAAGCTCCCCTTTTTTTAGCATCTTCTTCATTTTCCTTAGAGCTTTGTTGCGTTTCTGTAACACTCTCAACGGTTTAAAACCAACCTGAAATATGGAATTATTGTTTTTAGCGGATATTGGATTATTATTTTTTTAATCATCTTAGTATGTTCCAAGTTTCTTTTCAAGTGGAGAATACGGACTTGATTTAAAATAGATTCCAGTTATACGTTTAATTGCACTGGTAGTCCTCGACGTGTGACCACAATTGAGCCCAAACATTCGGTCGCTAAGTGAGACAGTTTTAAAGTGAGTTTTGCCCCATTTTGCAACCTTTCTGGCCACAGTTGTTAAGCGAATCACTGCCCTTGTTAAGTTAATTACACGGTTATATATATATATATAAATTTTATTTTTTAAATTATTTTTTAAAATCAATTTTTATTTTAAAATAAAAATAAAACATAAAAACAACATGGTTTAAAAATTAAAAGTTTTGTGGGAAGTCATTTCTGTTAAGATTATAGTTTACGAAATGCTTACCGCAGCAGTCAATTTTTCCTTGAAGAAATCAACATTGGCAAAGAAGATTGGAGATGGGCACCTGAAAATTTTCACTCCTTCTGGCTCATATATCTAGACAGCAAAAATATCCCCTGTTAATTTTGAGGCACTCCGTTGCAAAAATTGTGCATATTAATTTACTCCAATATTTTTTTACGTCGTTTAATGATCCCTGTAGTAATCCCTTGCAGAGTGAAGTCAGGGCAACTGAATGGAGCTGAATGTTTATTGGCCGGATGCCCTTCCTGTCACCAATGCGGAGTTATATTTGGCAGATATATTCTCATTGTGGCCAGAGAATGAAATATCAGCCTCTACCTAGAATCAAACTCACAGCCTCCTGATTGTGAGGCGAGAGCTCCACCTCTAGGCCACCACACCACCCATGTTAAATTACTCCAACACGACGTCGAATTCTTACATCTGAGTAGTCTTTTCTGTTTCTGTAGATGTCGTTCCTTCCAACGTTAGCCAAAAGTGTGCATTTTGGACTGAAAAGAGAAGAAGCAAATGAGCTGATTAATGCAGAATAAAGGGGACCAAATGTTATTCCAACGATGTGAACCTTTGCTTATATCTCTATTATTCCTTAAACAGGGTTGGGATTCAGCCGGTTTGAATCGGTTCGGGCAAACCGGTAGTTCTGGTGAGCAGTTGGCCCCTCCCACCCGCCCCTGCCCTTTCCTGTCCTGTATTTCCCTGTTTTTTAGCTCAGCTGATTCGCACAGCACAGCGGATTGCTGTGTATCAGCTGTTTTACTCACCGGCGCTGACATAGAAGGTAGGTTGTTAAGCTTAAAATGGCCGGTTTTTGAATGCTGCGCGTGCGAATCACACACAAAGCACGCACTCACCGAACCGGTTGTTAAACCAGTTGCATCCCACAACTGCCCTTAAACTACAATCTTATTCAGAATTTGGGAATATTCTTTGCAGGATTCAAAAGTGCTGCCTTCCAGCAAATATAGAGAGAGTTGTTAAATCTTGGTAATAGGTCAATTACGAAATTGACATTCTATAGGCAATCTCTAGCAATACTGTGGGTGTGGCTTGGTAGGCGTGGTGTGGCTTGGGGGGCATGGCTTGTTGGGTGTAGCAGGGGAAGGATATTGTAAAATCTCCATTCCCACCCCACTTTGGGGCCAGCCAGAGGTGGTATTTGCCAGTTTTCCGAACTACTCAAAATTTCCGCTACCGATTCTCTGAACTGCTCAAAATTTCCACTAAGGGTTCTCCAGAACCTGTCAGAACCTGCTGGATTTCACCCCTGTCTAGCAGTCTCCCTTGTATGTAATGGACTTTTTTACTGGAAAAAACATCAGTTTTTGACCAAAAAAAAGTCATAAATCATGGTTATGCAACTACAGAATATTGCAAACGGCCATAAATGTGAGCCAGTTTGCTAAGCAGCCCAAATGTGATCAGGAACTATTTGTAAGAACTTAAAATTCTCAGAGGCTACCACAAAGAAGAGGGAGTCAAGCTATTCTCCAAAGCATCTGAGGGTAGAACAAGAAGCAATGGGTTTAAACTAATCAAGGAGAGAAACAACCTAGAACTAAGGAGGAATTTCCTGACAGTGAGAACAATTAATCAGTGGAACGACTTGCCTCCAGAAGTTGCGAATGCTCCAACACTGGAAGTTTTAAAGAAGATGTTGGATAGCCATTTGTCTGAAGTGGTGTAGGGTTTTCTGCCTAAGGTGGGGGTTGGACTAGAAGACCTCCAAGGTCCCTTCCAACTTTTTTGTTCTGTTCTATTCTGTTCGATTCATCTCTTCCCTCCCTTTCGCTCTCCTGCCCTGCCCTGCCTTGCCCTCCTATCCTATCCTATTCTGTTATCTCTTCTCTTCTCTTCTCTTCTCTTCTCTTCTCTTCTCTTCTCTTCTCTTCTCTTCTCTTCTCTTCTCTTCTCTTCTCTTCTCTTCCCTTCCCTTCCCTTCCCTTCCCTTCCCTTCCCTTCCCTTCCCTTCCCTTCTCTTCTCTTCTCTCTTCTCTCTTCTCTCTTCTCTCTTCTATTCCTCTTCTATTCCTATTCTACTCTCTCTACTCTACTCTACTCTACTCTACTCTACTCTACTCTACTCTACTCTACTCTACTCTACTCTACTCTATTCTATTCTGTTATCTCTCCCTTCCACTCCCCACGAGGGATTCTTCCTCGGAGATACTAAAGAGTCTTTCCAAGAAGAAATATATGGCACATATATTATTCTGCATATTGTCTGCAGTGTATTTACAACAACAACAACAAAAAAGTGGACCATAATGTGATTGATCAATTATTTTACTCCATTTGAAATGACTTGATATCTTTAATCTGCTTCAGGAAGTTGAGCCGACGAAATGAAATAACTATTTACTTACAACTGAACCCGGAATACAACCGTCAGGAGCTCAAATCCAAGGCCGGCAGCTAAACCAAGATCCAATCCCAGTAGAAGGGCAGCCAGGAAAGTCACAATCCAGACAATCTAACAAAAAACAAACAAACAAACAAACAAACATTAAAGGAGATACCATTGATAGAAGCAAAAAGGAGAGAATTTATCAGCAAGGTGTTTCTGACCCTACTCAAAAACAAGATAGGGGAAGCTATGCTAAAGCTAAATGAATCATGTACATTTTTTGTAAATATAGTAGTGGCCAAAATTGCAAAAAACTTTTGGGAAAAGTGTATTTTTGAGGTTTGATGGCTAATAACACTACTTTTTTTTTTTTTTTTTGGAGTTTCAAGAGAATCCTATTCCACTGCTCGAATGGCCTGAGAATAGCCCAGACCTTAACCCAATTGAAAATCTATGGAGCTGACTAAAGAAACTTGTTAGTCAGAAGCGACCCAGCAATAAAACCCAGTTAATAGAAGCCATCCTTCAATCTTGGTTTCACATTATAATAGCTGCAGAACTAAAAGACTTGGTTCACTCCATGGGAAGATGTTGTAAGGCCGTCATTCATGCTAAAGGTGATCCAGCTAAGGATTAACTGACATGGTGACAATTTTTGTATATCTTGTTTTTTCTATGGTGATAATTTTTGTAGATCTCATATTTTCTACGTGTTTCCCTTTTCTTCTTTATACTGTAACTGCTATTCTAATAGCAAATCCTTCATAACAGTTATTGCATTACATTCTTGATTCAATTATCTTTCCATTGATATATAATTTTATGGTACTACTCCAAAAAAAAAAAAAGTGGTGTTATTAGCTAGTTTTAGAAAATACACTTTTCCCAAAAGGTTTCCACAATTTTGACCATTACTGTATTATTGCTGATAAACAAAAGACAACATCCAATGTTTGAGATGGAGACATAATGGCTTTTTGAGTAGGCAGGCAGGGAATTTAGGAGTACAGTTTAGAATGGGAATAAGAGAGGAAGGAAGGAAGGAAGGAAAGAAGGAAAGGAAGGAAGGAAGGAAGGAAGGAAGGAAGGAAGGAATAGCAATAGCACTTAGACTTATATACTGCTTCATAGTGCTTCACAGCCTTCTCTAAGCAGTTTACAGAGTCACCATATTGCCCCCAACAATCTGGGTCCACATTTTACCAACAGAAGGATGGAAGGCTGAGTCAATCTTGAGCCCCATCTGGATCGAACTCCTGGCAGTGGGCAGAATTAGCCTGCAATACTGCATTCTAACCACTGTACCACTAGGGAGAAGAATGAGAATGGGAATAAGAGAAGGAAGAAAGGAAGGAAGGAAGGAAGGAGGGAGGGAGGGAGGGAAGGAGGGGAGGGAAGGGAGGGAGGGAGGGAGGGAGAGAGGGAGGGAGGGAGAGAGGGAGAGAGGGAGGGATAGAAATAGCCCTTAGACTTATATACTGCTTCACAGTGCTTTACAGCCCTCTCTAAGCAGTTTACAAAGTCAGCCTCTTGCCCCCAACAATCTGGGTCTTCATTTTACCAACTGCAGAAGGATGGAAGGCTGAGTCAACCTTGAGCCGGGCAGGATCAAACTCCTGGCAATGGGCAGAATTAGCCTGCAATACTGCATTCTAACCACCGCCCCACCCTGTTTCCTTTTAGAAACTTTTCATGAGGATGAGAGCAGAGTGGGGGAAACACCAACTTCACCAAAGCAGAACAAAATGGCGGATAGCTTCGTTTGCCTTTGGTTTCCCTTTCACCCATGTTCGATGACATTGTTTATGTTTGAATCGCTATTTGCACAGCTGGGTCACTTACACAATCACACTTGTCCTTTTTCCATAAAACTCCAATCTCTTTGAACTGCATCAACATGCCTTTCAAATTTCCCAGGACCAAAGCTGCAAGGACTGACTGTCGATGAAAGAATAACATACGTTTAAAGACAGAAAACCACACTATGAGACATAAAGAGAGACAAGAGGGAGATTTGAATATCTCAGAATACAGGTAGTCCTCGACTTACAACTATTCATTTAGTGACTATTCAAAGTTGCAATGGCACAGAAAAAACGTGACTAACATAACACCTGCAGTGTTTCACTTGACAATTGTGGCAAGAAAGGTCATAAACTGGAGCAAAACTCATTTAACAACTGTCTCATGTAGCAAGAAGTGAGAAATTCTGGGCTCAGTTGTGGGCTCAATTGTCAAGAACTACTTGCTACAGAAAAGGATTCCACCTGTAGAAACCCAACCCAACCCAACTCAACTCAACCCAACCCAACCCAACCAACTCAACCCAATTCAACTCAACTCAACCCAGCCCAGCCCAGCCAGCCCAGCCAAGTCCAGCCCAGCCCAGCCCAACCCAACCCAACCCAACCCAACCCAACCCAACCCAACCCAACCCAACACAACACAACACAACCCAACACAACTCAACTCAACTCAACCCAACCCAACCCAACACAACTCAACCCAATTCAACTCAACTCAACTCAACCCAGCCCAGCCCAGCCAGCCCAGCCAAGTCCAGCCCAGCCCAGCCCAGCCCAACCCAGCCCAGCCCAACCCAACCCAACCCAGCCCAACCCAACCCAACCCAACCCAACACAACTCAACCCAATTCAACTCAACTCAACCCATCCCAGCCCAGCCAGCCCAGCCAAGTCCAGCCCAGCCCAACCCAATACAACCCAGCCCAACCCAACACAACCCAACACAACCCAACACAACTCAACACAACACAACACAACACAATACAACCTAACACAACACAACACAACATAACCCACGCAACCCAGCCCAGCCCAACCCAACCCAACCCAACCCAACCCAATGCAACCCAACCCAACCAGTGTTGGGTTCCTATTGGTTCACTCTGGATCTTGCGAACTGGTAGTAGTGGGGGCGTGAGGCTCCGCCAATCCGCCCAGACATCATCACTGATGCTCTGAACATGCACAGAAGCACTGCGTGCGAGTGAAGGAAGCACGTGCATGCTCCGTTGCGAACTGGTAGCGAAGGTAAGTGGAACCCAACCCTGAAACCCAACACAACCCAACCCAACCCAACCCAACACAACCCAACATAACCCACGCAACCCAGCCCAATGCAACCCTACTCAATGCAACCCAACCCAACACAACCACTAAGCCCCAAAGTTGGTACCTTTTGCAGTGGTTCCAAGAGATATCCAATGGCTAAGATAGCAATCATGACAATGAGAGCCGAGAGGAGTCCAGCGACCTGCAGGACAAAAAAAAAAACCTTGGTTAACACACTTCCTCTAAAATAACTCTGGGTAATTCATTTACCGCAAAAGCTTAAATCACCCAATACCTGCGTCTTCCCTCCGGTGCTTTCTTGCACTCCAGACCTAGAGAGCGAAGTGCTTGCCGCAAATCCTTTGAACACCCCTCCAAAGATGTTGCTGATTCCAAAGGCGACCAATTCCTTTAAAACACACAGATACACAAACACTACAAGGTAATACAGAGAGTTCCCGACTTACAACAGTTTGCTTAGTGACCATTCGAAGTCACAACAGCACTGAAAAAAGTGACTTACGACCAGTTTCCCACACCTTCCCTCCTGTTCGTCCTCTTGTATCCCCATCATATTCAAACCAGATGTTTTCCGAATGGCTGTCCTTAGAATGCAGTTGCATTCTTCTTTCGGACTGGGTGTTCTTGAAGTGTTGTCTCTGGCTGGCACAAACTGCTTAGCGCAGGGGTGTCAAACTCAAGGACTGTGGGCCAAATCTGGCCCACGGGATGCTTAGATCTGGCCAGCGGGGCCACCCTGGAAACAGCAAAGTACTGGCCTGCAATGCCTCTGCCAGCAAAAACAGAACTCGGGAGAGCTGCGCGCAGCCCGTTTTCACTGGCACAACACAGGGCCACCACAGATGTCCAGGGGTGGGCTCCTGGGGGTTCAGCTGGGTTCGGGTGATCCTCTAGCCAAGGATTACCAGTTCGGCGAACCCCCAAATGCCACCCCTGGCTGGCCACGCCCACATGCGCTGCCCCTCCCCTCCCCTCCCCACCCCTCCCACCCCTCTCAGGAGTCTCCATGCGGCCCATTCATCATTCCAAGTAAGTGCAGGGGCCACGCGCAGGATCTGAGAAGGCAAAAAACGGGCCTACCGGAGGTTCCGGAAATCCGGAAGCGGGCCTGTTTCTGGCCTCTGGAGGGCCTCCGGATCCCGGGGGAAGCAGTTTTCACCCTCCCGGAGGCTCAAGGAGAGCCTCCGGAGCATGGGGAGGGGGAAAAACACCTTCCCCACCATGGTGCAGGCGACCAACTAGGCCACGCCAACCATGGCCATGCCCACCCAGCAACGGGGCAGCTAACCCAGTGCTAAAGGATCCAAAACCCACCTCTGTAGACGTCCCTGACACGAGTGACGTGAAGCTGGCCATGCCCACTCTGGCCACGCCCACCCCCAAGGTCAAACAAAACCCCGATGCAGCCCTCAATAAAATCGAGTTTGACACCCTTGGCTTAAAGAATTCCTCCTTCCCTGCTCCCAAGGACTTCCCTCCTTGGATCTACAGCAGGCTGGCACAGAGCAAGGTAAGAAGCAGGAGCGCAGTGGCAGATCCGGCACTTGCTAGATGCTTACCTGGTTGGCATCTATGGAGTAATCATGCTTAATGGAATAAACCTTCGCCACCGAAAAGGCAACGGCAAAGCCGACAATGGCGATAGAGATACTGTCTCCCAGACCACGTTCAAAGTACTTGAGATCGGGAGCCACGGGAGCTTGAAATCTAGAATGAAGGCACAGGAGGAATTTAAAATGGAGACCGTGTGTCGTTTTGCTAACACTGGTTGACTCAATACAGATGGCTAAGTTAGAGAGAGACACTTTTGGACCCGGTTAGTTGATACTTTGTCCCCTGCATTTATGGATCCAGGAAGCTCTGCAGGACATAGTTAAAAAAAAAAATCAAGTTGGTAACTCAATGGTGCAATCCAAGGACTGCTTATTTGGATTAAGATAGCAATAGCCATAACACTTAGATTTATATAACACTTTTCAGTGCTTTTACAGTCCTCTCTAAGCAGTTTACAAAGTCAGCCTCTTGCCCCCAACGATTTGGCTCCTCATTGGACCCACCTCGGAAGGATGGAAGGCTGAGTCAACCTTGAGCCTGGTGAGATTCGAACTGCCAAATTGCAGGCAGCCGGCAGTCAGCAGAAGTAGCCTGCAGTTCTGCACTCTAACCATTGCGCCACTGTGGCTAAGATAAGATTAGTGTCATTTTTTTTTCCCTGTGGGCACCCTGGCACACATTAAAAATGAAATTCTGTTGCCTGCTCTCAAAAGTATACACATACATAACACAGATATAAATGGCAAAGGTTCCACTCGCACATATGTGCTAGTCGTTCCTGACTCTAGGGGGCGGTGCTCATCTCCGTTTCAAAGCCGAAGAGCCAGGGCTGTCTGAAGACGTCTCCGTGGTCATGTGGCCAGCATGACTAAATGCCAAAGGTGAACGAACATTGTTACCTTCCCACCAAAGGTGGTCCCTATTTTTCTACTTGCATTTTTTACGTGCTTTCAAACTGCTAGGTTGGCAGAAGCTGGGACAAGTAACAGGAGCTCACCCTGTTACGCGGCACTAGGGATTCGAACTGCCAAACTGCCGACCTTTCGATCGACAAGCTCAGTGTCTTAGCCACTGAGCCATCGCATCCCACCCTAACATATTAATGCATATAAATATTAATCGCTGATTAATCTTGAATAAGTAGCAGAAAGAAAAAGCTTGAGAATTCACAAGGTTGATGCTACATAGAACAAAATTGTGGCTGAATCTGGATGTTTTGCTTCGGATATCACGAAGCTCCCTCCCAGAAGGTAACAAGGAAGAGGACGTGTAGCGTCCCGGACAATCCTGGGGACCCTGCTCAAGCATCGTTTATATGCAATGTTCTGGATAGAAGGGAGTGAACTACCAATAATCTTTTCTGCTATCCTCACCACTCTCTGCACCGCCTTCCTGTCTGAAGCAGTAAAGCTTCTAGAGGAAGAGCCACTAAAGACCAGCAAATAGATTTGTATGTATTTGCTGCCATCTAGTGGTCATAGTAATGCAATATGACAGGATGCTCTCGATCGTCCCTCAGTTTATAGAAAGTGGTAAGGACAGTGGAAGGGAGATGTACTTTTCTCATGCAACGCAGAAAATGCAGGCGCTGCTGTGCCCGCTTCACCAGATCGCCGTTGAGCGATCAAGCCAGATTGTACCATCAGTGGGGGTGGGGGTGGGGGAGAGAATCACTCTGCAAAAGTCCTTTGAGGGGGTGATTCAAGGGTGTGGGGTCCTTAGTGCTCTCTGGGCTTGGTGGTTTTCCTGCAGACGTTTCATTACCCAACTAAGGAGCCTGGATAGCTCAGGAGACTAATGCATTGTAATTTAATTCCAGCTGTCTGCAATTAGTAAGTTCGAATCTTGCCAGGCTCAAGGTTGACTCAGCCTTCCATCCTTTCTAAGGTAGGTAAATTGAGGACCTAGTTTGTGGGGGCAATAAGCTGACTTTGTAAAAATATACAAAAGTATGAAGGCTATTGCTTAACGCATTGTAAGCTGCCCTGAGTCTCCGGAGAAGGGCGGCATATAAATCTAATTAAAAAAAAAAAAACCTAAGTAACATCATCAGTACAAACCACACTCCCTTCTAGCACTGATGATGTTGCCTAGTTGGGTAATGGACGGGTTGTAAGCAGTGGTGGGCTGCAACCTATTTAATAACCGGTTCTGTGAGCGTGCGTGCAAAGCGTGCGGCTAACGTGCTTACGCGCAGTGTTCAAAATACAGCAATTTGAAGCTCAGCTGCTTACCTTCTAAGGCCGCCCCAGTAAGTAGAACAGCAGAGGTGCAGAAATCAGCTGTGCTGCACGAATCAGCTGAGCCAGAAAGAAGGAAATAAAGGACAGGATGTGGCGGGGGCAGGGAGGAGGAGCCAGCTGATCGTCAGAACTACCGGTTCTCCCGAACCGGTCCAAACCGGTAGCAGCCCACCACTGGTTGTAAGTCAAGGACTACCTTGTATGCTTAAACATACAGCCCATGTGGTGGATTCCATTTACAAAATTGGACTGTGGAAGCTCTTCCAAATTATAACTGTGGCTAAATTTGAGTAAGAAGGGAAAAACAACCTCAAAGCTATCTGTTTCCATTAATATATACAGTATAGTGTCTACTTACCCGACATCTAATTTTCCAACAGTATCTACCTCGAATATTTCTTTGAAATTAAAGCCGTAAGATAGTCCAGCTGCTATTACTGTCTGGAAAGAAGCACAACAAAACAATTTTAAAATAGCTTTACAAATTTTCAAGGGGCTATTCAGGGGTGAAATCCAGCAGGTTCTGACAGGTTCTGGAGAACCGGTAGCGGAAATTTTGAGTAGTTCGGAGAACCAGCAAATACCACCTCTGGCTGGCCCCAGAGTTGGGTAGGGATGGAGATTTTGCAATATCCTTCCCCTGGAGTGGGGTGGGAATGGGGATTTTGCAGTATCCTTCCTCTGGACTGGGGTGGGAATGGGGATTTTGCAGTATCCTTCCCCTGCCATGCCCACCAAGCCACGCCCACAGAACCGGTAGTAAAAAATATTGAATTCCATCACTGGGTCTATTTAAATATTTAGTAAGGTAAAGGTAAAGGTTCCCCTCGCATGTATGTGCTAGTCGTTCCCGACTCTAGGGGGCGGTGCTCATCTCCGTTTCAAAGCCGAAGAGCCAGCGCTGTCCGAAGACGTCTCCGTGGTCATGTGGCTGGCATGACTCAATGCCAAAGGCGCACGGAACGCTGTTACCTTCCCACCAAAGGTGATCCCTATTTTTCTACTTGCATTTTTTACGTGCTTTCGAACTGCTAGGTTGGCAGAAGCTGGGACAAGTCACGGGAGCTCACCCCGTTACGCGGCGCTAGGGATTCGAACCGCTGAACTGCCGACCTTCTGATCTACAAGCTCAGCGTCTTAGCCACTGAGTCCCTATTTGAGTATTTATCATCGCCTTATTGTAAGAGTTATTTAAGAGTGCCAGCTCTTAAAGAAAGACTGATTGCCTATTTAATTTTAGCCTGTCCTTTCACCATGAATGATGGAGCAAAATCGTTAAGGTTTTCATTGTCTTTATGCTTGAAATCCTCTGAAACCTGAACCCAGATTCGTGGGTTTGAATGGATGGAGATGTTTTAACAGTAAGGGTTGATGGGGTCATTTCCTTTTCGTGTCCGTGAGAAAATGAGAGTTCTCCCAACTGAGGAACAAACTAATTTTTCACTATTGAGGAAAATACAATTTGGGTTGATTAAGGTCAGGGTTATAGCATTTATTGGGCCTGGTTGCCTAGCGGTTAAGATGCTGGACTTGTCAACCAGAAGGACGGCAGTTTGAGACCCCAGTGCTGTGTGATGGGGTGAGCTCCTGTTCCTTGCTCCAGCTCTTGCCCACCTAGCAGTTCGAAAGCATGCAAATGCGAGTAGATAAATAGGTACCATTTCAGTGGGAAGGTAACAACATTCATTGTGCCTTAGCGTACTCATGTTGGCCGCATGACCACAAAAAATGTCTTGAGACAATGCTGGCTCCCTTGACCAAGAAACAGAGATGAGCATCGACCCCTAGAATCCGACACAACTCAACAGGGAAGAAACCTTTACCCATTTATCTTTATAGTATCTATTACGCAAGGATCTGATTGACCACTAGATGGCAGCAAATACATACAAAACTATTTGCTGCTCTCTAGGGACTCTTGTGTAAAAACTTTTATCTTGAAGTATATTTTTTAAAGTACAGGGTTTAAGCTCAACATTTAGCCCAAAGGAGCAGCTAAAAATTGCAGGAATGAGACGGTGGTTGCCTTAAGACGTTAGGAGAAAACAGCAAACTTAGGCTGTAATTCACATGGCAACCCAGTAAGGTGCAATCACCTGATGGATTGAAAAGGTAAAGGTTCCCCTTGCACATATGTGCTAGTCGTTCCCGACTCTAGGGGGCGGTGCTCATCTCCGTTTCAAAGCCGAAGAGCCAGCGCTGTCCGAACATGTCTCCGTGGTCCAGGGGTGGGTTCTACTTACCTTTACTACTGGTTTGCAACAGGGCTGTGCTTTGCTCTTTGTGGCCTTCTGGGACCAAAAACGGGCCATGGGGGGCGTGGTGCTCCCCCGTGCCCCGTTTTGAGCCTAGTAGGCCTCCCTGCAGCCTCCTGGGATCAAAATTGGGCCGCAGGGGGTTTGTGCCGCTCCCCCTGCACTCCCCCACCCCCCGCACATGCGTGTGTGACCCTCACCCATGTGTACCTGACTCCTACCCCCCATGCATGCACATGCAACCTCCCTTGCATGTGTGCACATCTCCCGCATGCATCCTGCCCCCCGTGCATGCGTGGCAGAGACCCGAAAATCAGCTGGCCGGTGGGAGGCGCGCGCACATGTGCAGTGGAGCTGAGTTGGGCGAGATGGCTCCTCATGCCAGCTGTGGCACGTGTGCCGTAGGTTCGTCATCACGGTCCTAAATCAAAGAAAAGACCCAGCAGCCCAAGAAGAAAAAGCAGAAGCCATCGACAACATACAGTGCAAGGACTGTAAGTTCTGCCGTGGAGGACAAACAGGCAGAAGAATAGCAGAGCGTAGCCAGGATCACTAACTAGCAAGCAGGAGACATGATTAAAACTCCTTAATTTCTCAACACGTGTACCAACCTAACCGTAGTTTCAACTGGGAAATTTGAACATGGACTAAGCCAAGTCCAAAAATGTGAGACAAAGTCTGGAAGTCTGACATTCAGACAAATCAGAGCCTTGGTAGTACAGTGGTCTAAAGCACCCTCTTATTAAGACCAGCTGCCTGCAATTACTGCAGGTTCGAATCTCGCCAGGCTCAAGGTTGACTCAGCCTTCCATCCTTTCTAAGGTAGGTAAATTGAGGACCCAGTTTGTGGGGGCAATAAGCTGACTTTGTATAAATATACAAAAGAATGAAGGCTATTGCTTAGCGCATTGTAAGCCGCCCTGAGTCTCCGGAGAAGGGCGGCATATAAATCAAATTTAAAAAAAAAATCAGCCATCAACAGGCACAGAGTCATAAACAACATTTACACACCATTCAGAAGAGACAATCAAAAACCCAAAAGGAAACCAAAAGACCAAAAATTTGTCAGCAATCAATGAGCGGAGATGACCACCAATACTAAGCCAACAAACAAGAAGTAAACAATACTCCAGTCAAGAAGCTACCAACTCAGACAAACAAGCTAACAGTAAACAATGGCCTAATTAAGGGACCACCAAGAACATTCCCATCAACACTGGCAGGGCAAACCACTTAAGTAGAAAACAGAGAGCAAACCCAACTCATTTCATTTTAATGTATGCGGATTAGTGTACATTCAAGGTGACAATAACTCCTCTAACTCCTTTCACTGATGATATTACCTAGTTGGGTAATGAAACGTCTTTAAGAAAACAACCAAGTTCTGAGAGCACCAAGGAGCCCACCATTTATTTATAGTCTTATAGCTTGGATCCAGAGGTGGAAAGTGACAATATTCTGGGTTTTTTTTCTTCCACAGGTAGTCAGTTCACATAAATCCAGATGGTGGCCATGACTGAACCCTCATTCCTGTCTTATGTGCTTCATATTAAACAAAAAGCTTCAGTCATGTGATTGTGGTCGCCATCTTGATTTTTTTTTAACCTCACCCCAATCGAGGATGCCATTATTTGAACAAATGATAGACGTGAACCGAACCCAAAATATCTAATTTTTAAAAAATTTAAAATGGTCTACTTTAGCTCACAAAAGAAACGGAGGCGTTCTTACCACAATGACTTCGATAGGAATCGGTACCGGGAGTTTGGCTTTGTAACGGTCGTTCAGTTCCTTGACCACACTCACAACGACTAAGATAATGAGCGCGGTAACTAAATCCGCGATGTTGGTATTGGTGATTTGCTCAAATATACTTTTCAGGGTCTGTTAAAAAGGAAGAAAGGGCTGGGTATTAAGACGATGTAGTTGCAAATGACAAAGGAGCATCACAAATTGTGTTTTGAAGTGTCGGCTTCGTGCGTGTGGGAAGCCACCCCCCCCTCCCAGAAGAATGAAATATTTTAGGAAATATTAAAAAGGCAGAATATTTTATTTCCCTGGATGATAAAAGAAGAAACATATTTTTTGAAGACAGAAAGCAGCTCCCTGTCCACATTTGGTGCCCATTAAGAAAGACTGGGCCAGCCTATCTACAAGACAAAAGACTTTCAGCTCCAGGATGATGGGATTAAGACATGACCCTCCAGGACATAATAGGATGAACCCAGTGGTGAAATCCTACTGATTCTGTCTGGCTCGTGCGAACCAGTAGAAGCAGCGGCGGTGCGTGGTTCGGCAAACTGGTCGTGGCGGCAGCGTGAGGCTCCACCCATCTGCCTGGATGTCATTACTTCCTGGTTTTAACCAGGAAGTAGCCCGTTTTTTACCCTCTGCACATGGCACTTGAATAGCCAAGAGCTTTTGTTGTGGTTGCGGGGAGTCCTTGACTTATGACCACAACTGAGCCCCAAATGTACATTGCTAAGCAGCACGGTTGTTAAGTGAATATAGTCCCATTTTACAACCTTCACTAACAAATGGTTGTGAGTTGACAACTACCTGTGCTTGAAAAACAACGGCAACAATAACGCATAATAACAAATCGGAGACGTTTCCTGAGAAATAAGGATTCGGAGTTTGTAACACTCACCCAGATGAGTCCCAGAGGTGTATTAAACGGCTCAACCGGTAGTTGAAAAATGAACTTCAGTTGAGACACAAAAACGTGTATCGCAGCACCCGTAGTAAATCCACTGATTAATGGCTGAGATAAATAGATGACGATGAAGCCGAAGCGTAAAGCACCCAGGACTAACTGGAACAGAAGAATAAGGACATTAGAGACGGAAAAAGAAACAAGGATCTTGATGATTACTCGGGAAAAACTGAAAATTGAACAGTAGACATTTTTTTTTTGCTGGGATAGAAATCATTTTGTATCAGGAGCGAAAGACAGGTCCACAAGAAAAGGTTCAATTATGCTGATTTATTACTAAAATCCTATGCACTGAAATCTTCTTAACTAACTATTAGTCCCTGCTTGGAATTAGATGCTGGTTAATGTCCCAATGGTGTTTTTTCAGGAGGCAACTGGACTTTCTGGTTTTTTCTTCTGAAGACGTTTCGCTTCTCATCCAAGAAGCTTCTTCAGCTCTGACTGAATGGTGGGGGAATGGAAGGATTGATCATTTGCATCCTTTTTAGAGGGTCGTTGAGGCCACTTGGAGGTTTGTTTGTGTCTTCGGGGTCACCCGAGTAGTGCAAATGGTTTCTGTACTCTGCAATTTTTCCAGCTGCCTGCAAGGAATATAAATCTTTCCATTCCCCGCTGTCCTGTCAGAGTTAAAGAAGCTTCTTGGATGAGAAGCGAAACATCTTCAAAAGAAAAAAAAAAAACAAGAAAGTCCAGTTGCCTCCTGAAAAAGCACCTTTGGGACAACCATGACCTGGATGACTGAGCATCTCTACAGACAATACTGGTTAATGGAATTCAAGGGAGGCTGGATTTGGTCTGTTTGTGACCACGTCACGATTCTAGGCTGATCCCTCTTTTGACTCCATCCCCAGTTTCTGCCATTCCTTCTCCTACATCTCCTACATTTGTAGGATATTACTTAATACAAGATTGCTATTTCAGTAAATAAAAATAATATTTAAATAGTAAATCATAGTGAATAATTTTGTCCTCCTTCCTCCCTGTTTTTTTAAAAAAACAATCAGCTTCTTTTCTATTTCTTTTTAAAATCAATTACTTTTGATCCAACGGAAGGAAGGAAGTTGTGAATTTTGGAGACGGGTAGTCCTCAACTTACGACTATTCCTTTCATGAAATAGTCCTGAAGATTTCGAGATTCTTTTCATACTTCTAACATGCCCTTAGAACTAAGGCAGTGGTGGGCTTCAGCCGGTTCGCACCGGTTCAGGCCAACCGGTTGTTAACTTTTTGCCCAGTTTGGAGAACCGCCTAATCCCACCTCTGGCTGACCTGCCCCTCCCCTCCCAGGAGTCCCCCGGCGGCCCATTTTGGCTTTCAGGATGGTGCAGGAGACTTTCCAGGCCCAAAACTGGGCGCAAGGGGGCATCGTGCCCCCTGGTGCCCCATTTTGACTGGCAGAGTGCTGCAGGACGCTGAGTGCTGTCCCACCCCTGGCCATGCCCACCTGACAACACCCACCCAGATGGTCATTAGGGCAGAGAACCAGCTGTTAAATTATTTGAATCCCACCACTGAATTTAGGGTCCTTTCTCTGCATTGTAGTTACTACTTCCACTGAGGACAGGACAGGAAGATTTTATGATGCTACCTAACAGATACGCATCTGAGCTAAAGAGGAGAAGGATAGGACAATGTTTGGACAATTGGTACCAGCTTTGGGATAGTTTTTTTTTTTTTTGGGAGGGGGAAAGATTTTTTGTAAAATCTCCTTCTTCTTTCTTTCCCTTCCCTACCTCCTCCCCTCTCCTACTTTCTTCCTTCCTCCTCTCCTTCCTCTTCCCTACTTCCCCTTACTTTCCCCCCACTCCTCCACTCTTTTCCCCCTTTCTAACCTTCTCTCCTACTCTTTTCCCCTCTCTTTTCTTCCTCTCCTTTCCCCTTTCTTCCATTCCTCTCTCTCCCTCTCCTCTTCTATCTTACCCTCTACTCCTCTCTTCTTTCTTTCCCTTTTGTTGTCCAATATTTCTCCTATTTGGTATCCGAGCATCCCCAATTTTATATTACTATATACTTTCTTTCCAATTTCCTTTCAGTTTTATCTAGTCCAGAGGTCTTCAAACTTGGCAGCTTTAAGACTTGTGGACTTCAACTCCCAGAATTCTCCAGCCAGAGAATTGTGGGAGTTGAAGTCCACAAGTCTTAAAGCTGCCAAGTTTGAAGATCTCTGATCTAGTCTATCATCTCTATCATCATCATTGTACATTTATATTATAACCTTCTATCTCACCCCCACATCCTCTTTTTCCATTTACTCTGGTGTCGTCTGGGTGTCTAATTCTTCTTGTCTTTTCCCTCGTTCATCTTTCGCTTATCTAATTTGTTTATCTATCATCTTTTATTCATATTTCATTTCTAACCATACATAGAATCTTCCCCATGTCTTGAAATACACCGATTCCTCTTTATCTTTTATTCTTAGCGTTAATCTATTCATTTCTGCACAGTCTAAAGAAAGGAGAAGGATAGGACAATATTTGGACAATTGGTACCAGCTTTGGGATAGTTTTAAATGCTAAAAAAAAGAGGATACATTCATACAGAAAACACTTACCTGAAAGATGCCAGCCAGGACAGTGACGGATACCGCCACCATGACTCTTTCCTGGTTTAGCGATGAATTGTTCATTGCGCCATTGGTGTTCCCAGGTTCATCCGGGACCATGTTGATAACTGCTCCTCCTACCATCAGACTCAGGATGGGGAAAGGTCCTGTGTGACATGATTGACTTTACATCAGTGGTGGGATTCAGCCAGTTCTCTCCGGATCACGCGAACCGATAGCGGCGACTGAGGGAGGCTCCGCCCACCTGCCCAGATATAGTGCGCAACTACTGCGGGTGTGGAGAGCCTACCTTTTGCGAACCGGTAAGGAAGGTAAATGAATCCCACCTCTGCTTTACATGATCTGTCTATCAAACAGTTCTTGTGACTTTTATACCACCCAAGCTAGCGAAGGATTATAAAGCTATCACAATCCTGAACAGGATGATGGACGACGGAGAGAGTCCTTGTTGACTCTCGTAGTGATCTGTCTTTAAGGAGATCTCTCAGAGATCTCCCAATGGGGCATTCATGCCCACTGTAGCTAACCATCTTGATCTGGTTCTCTTCTTCTGACAAGAATAGAAGGGCAGAGTTGGAAGGGACCTTGGAGCAGGGGTGAAATGCTCCCGGTTCGGCCGAAGAGGTTGTAGAAAAAAAAATGCTTTTAAAAGCCTCTGACGATCCCAGCTGAGTTGCCTGATCGTCAGAGGCTTTTAAAAGCATTTTTTTTTCTGCAACCTCTTCGACCGAAGAGGTTGTAGAAAAAATGCTTTTAAAAGTAAAAAGAAAAAAAAGTTGGCCACGCCTACCCAGTCACATTAACCTCCCCCCCCACCAAGCCATGCCCACAGAACTGGTAGTAACAAATTTTACATTTCACCACTGCCTTGGAGGTCTTCTAGTCCAACCCCCTGCTTAGGCAGGAAACCCTATACCATTCCAGACATATGGTTATCCAATCTCTTCTTAAAAACTTCCAGTGGTGGAGAATTCACAACTTCTGGAGATAAGTCGTTCCACTGGTTAATTGTTCTCACTGTCAGGAAATTTCTCCTTAATTTTGGATTGCTTCTCTCCTTGATTAGTTTCCATCCATTATTTCTTGTCCTGCCTTCAGGTGCTTTGGAGAATAGCTTGACTCCCTCTTCTTTGGGGCAGCCCCTGAGATATTGGAATACTGCTATCATGTCTCCCCTAGTCCTTCTTTTCATTAAACTAGACATACTCAATTCCAGCGACCGTTCTTAATACGTTTTAGCCTCCAATCATCCCCTAATCATCTTTGTTGCTCTTCTCTGCACTCTTTCTAGAGTCTCAACATTCCCTTCTCTCCTTCCATCTTCCAGACCATTGGATCTCTTAACCACCGCGCCACAGTCATTAAGGCATCATGGTTAAGCGAACCTATAGTCCGCTATGATGCCATTTTGCCAAAACTCAAAAGTAAGTGCCATCATAACACATGGTCACATGACCACGGGACACTGCAAATGCCCCTAAATGTGACCGAGCACCCTACATTTGGCCCCTTGACCATGGAACTTCAAATCCAAGTCATCAGTGTCCCCCTCTTTTTTTTTTGAGTCAATTAAAACTTTGAACGGTTGCTAAGCAACCGTTCATAAGTGGTGGACTACCTGTAAACCACATCTCCCTCCCCTCGGATGCACCAATCGCTCAACCACAACTTGCTCTACAGCCCAAATGTTAAAATAGGCTTTGTAGAACCTGCATGGAATAATTCCCCGTATGAAAGCAAATAGAACATTTAATCGAGACATGATATTGTTCTGTGCAAGAACATCGGGGTGAGTTTCACTTATCTTTGCTACTGCTTCGCTCGCGCGGGCGCCACTTCTATGCATGTACAGATTGTATTTGATGACGTCCGGGCGGGTGGGCGGAGCCTCCCGCCGCGGCTACTACCGATTCGCCCGAATTGGGGCGAACTGGTAGCAACCCACCACTGTATACACATCTCTATTTGATAGAATTTTAGGTCCTTTCCATGCTTGATAATTCCTCACAGTCATAAAAATCACCCTATGCCACGTATTTATGCCACCTGCCTTGTACGTGATTATGATAAAAAGTTTGTACTGACCCCTGAGCCCATATTTTGTGATTCTTCTCGGCTGCACTTGATCATAAACTATGTCATTTGAGCATCAGTTTGGTGGAGCTGTTCTGCCCCAGCTACGGACCCCAAAGAACGCAGCACACACAAAGTCTGTACAAACCTTAGTTTACTAAATTAAACCAGTCTTTTTCAAACAAAGGCTGTTCATTAACTTTCTTAACAGCCTACAAGAATCCAAAGAATAAATAAACGTAATCTTACTAGGATTGGCAGAAAGCCCAGAAGCAATTTGCAGGAAACTGATAAGAGAACTAAGATCCAGACGCGAAGGAGAGTGAACGAAGTTGTTTCCTGCAAATTGCCTCGGTCGTCGTCCTTCCTTAAATAAGCTAAGGGAGTGGCCAATTAGCCCCAAGCCTTACTCTCAAGGAGACCTCCTCCTGAGGAGCCACTCCTGCCTTTTGGTAGCTCTGCGCGCCCATGCATTGAGAAGAGGCTCCTTCTCTTCGTCCTCTTCACTTAAGGGAGCTTCTGGAGGTTCTGAAGGCCCTGGCTGAATCCCCGCCTCTGGCACCACATCTTCTCCAGCCTCCTCATTATCTGACTCAAGTGCCAGCTGCACAGGCTGCTGGCGCAGCACCACACCAGCCTCCTCACTGTCGGAATCAGCTACTAGCTGCACAGGCCGCTAGTGGGCCACAACAGGAGCATGTTCTATTGTGAGGCTAATTAAAAACTTCGCCCCCAAGTTCAACTGGAATTTAGTTCAACATACCGACTGATATATGTCTGGAAGTGCCGAAGAAGAAATATACAACCACGGGGAAAAAGGCTGCGTAGAGTCCATAACTCGGAGGGACGTTTGCCAATAAAGCGAATGCTAGACCTTCAGGAAAAGAGAGAAAAAAAATTATAATACGAGTGAAAAAATACAGATAGTCCTTGAGTTACAATTGTTCATTTACTGACCGTTTGAAGTTACAACGGCACTGGAAAAAAAATGACATGGCCATTTTTCACACGACCGTTGCAGAAATCCCTAGGATCATGTGATCAAAATGTAGAAGCTTGGCAAATAACATGTACTTATGTTAATGCTAACATGCTTGTGAAGAAGGCACAGAAGAGGCTGTACTTCCTGAGAATGCTCAGGAAGATAAATCTATCTCAGAATCTCCTTCTGTCCTACTATCGCAGCACCATTGAGAGTGTCCTGACATATGGCATTCTTGCATGGTATGGGAGCAGCTCTCTAGCAGACAAAAAAGCTCTACAGAATATCATTGGACTCCAGCTACAAGCCCTGGACGACATCTTCGAATCTCACTGTTTAAGGGAGTTGCATAACATTCTCAGAGACTCTTCCCATCCTGCTTACAATCTTTTTGGACTGTTGCCTTCTGGCAGAAGATACGGAACAATTAAAACTCGGTCCACACGTTTTCCGAATAGTTTTTATCCCAGAGCTATAATTGCACTCAACAATGAACTAAAGGGCCACCATCAGTGAGCTGTTGGACAGTATTACTTGGTCTGTTGTGTGGATGTTTGGGTGGTTTAGGGGTGGGGAATTGTGGTGGATGGGAGTGTGTTTGGGGATTGTTCTGTGTGTTGGACCTGGTCTTTGGGTGTTAAGTGAATTTCGTTGTATGGGTATACTGTGTATACACGTACAATGACAATAAAGTTATTTATTTATATTTATGATGGTTGTAGTGTCCTGCGGGGAGGTCGTGTTACGTGAGATCCCCCTTTGAGACCTACTGACAAGCAAAGTCAATGGGGAAGCCAGATTCACTTAACAACCATGATACCAACTTAACCACTGCAAGAATTCACTTAACAACGGTGGCGAGAAAGGCCGCAGAATGGGGCAGAACTCACTTCAAAAACTCACTTCCTCTTGCTTAGGAAGAGAAATTTTGAGGTCATTCGCGGCCGTAAGTCGAGGTGGTGAGACAGTATCTCGTGCAGAGAAAAAAACCCCCACATTTATTAACCAGAACTTAAAACAGCTACCTTGTAAAATGGCGACCAATCCTGTGCTAATTCCCGAAACGATGTCGCTAAGAAGCCAATTCTTTATCTGATATGCAGGTAACCAGGAAGCCACCGGAAACAAGTGAAGAGCAGCACTTTTGACTCTTTGTGGAGTACACCTGAAAAGCCAACGGAGCATTAATGCAACAATTCGAATATGGACATTTTTCAATCATTTCGATATTCTACTACTGCGAAGACGCTGAGCTTGTCGATCGAAAGGTCGGCAGTTCAGCTGTTCGAATCCCTAGTGCCGTGTAATGGGGGAGCTCCCGTGACTTGTCCCAGCTTCTGCCAACCTAGCAGTTCGAAAGCATGTAAAAAATGCAAGTAGAAAAATAGGGACCACCTTTGGTGGGAAGATAACAGCGTTCCATGGCGTTGAGTCATGCCGGCTACATGACTACGGAGACGTCTTCGGACAGCGCTGGCTCTTTGGCTTTGAAACGGAGATGAGCACCGCCCCCTAGAGTCAGGAATGACTAGCACATAGGTGCGAGGGGAACCTTTGCCTTTACCTTTAGCTGAGACAACTGCAACTGTATTTAGGAGATTGATTAGATTAGAAGACTGGAGGCTAAATCGTACGATGATCAGTTGCCGGAAGTAGGTTTGTCTAGCCTAAGAGAAGGACTAGGGGTGACATGATAGCAACCTTCCAATATGCACAGATGCATGCCCACACCCATAATTCTATGTGCCCCAGCCCTGCGCATGCGACTCCCCCGCTTCCCCATGCTCCTAGCACGTGATGGCAGGGTGGGCCCGGTAGGCCTGTTTTTTGTTCTTCCCCAGCCTCCAGAGCCTTTCTAGGAGCCTGGGGAGGGTGAAAACCGCCTTCCCTACCCCCCCTGGAGGCCCTCTGGAGGCCGGAAATGGCCTGTTTGCCAACATTTGGTGGGATCTCCCTCCTCAGGCTCCTAGAAAGGCTCTGGAGGCTGGGGAGAGCAAAAAACGGGCCTTCCGGACCCACCAGTAGTCAGCAAATGGACCATTTCCAGCCTCCGGTGGGCCTCTGGGGATGGGTAGGCAGGGAAGGCCGTTTTTGCCCTCCCCAAGGTCCTAGAAAGGCTCTAGAGTCTGGGGAGAGAGAAAAATGGGCCTTCCCCACCACGCCCCGAGGGCCTCCGGAAGCAGGAAGCAGCCTGTTTTCCTACTTCCAGTGGGCCCAGAAGGCCCGAAAATCAGCTGGCCGGTGCGCAAGCTCAGCTCGTGTGCCCACCGATATGGCTACATCACTGCTTCCAACTTTGTTATTCTGCATTTTGACAAGGTCAAGGGAAGATCCTCTTCCCTTATGTGATATAATCAAAGGATAGTCCACGATTAACCGATCTCTCGATCAATCAGTTGATCCACTGGCGCTGAATTTCACCCATTTTATGGAACCATCAACTATCCACACTGCCTGGTTTTGTACAATATATGGGCTACAAATTAATCAGCCCCATTTTAACAAAATGAAATTCAATGGTGTAAAAAGGAAGGTTCTACGTTTAGGCAAGAAAAACATAATGCACAGGTACAGTATATGTGGTACCTCGCTCAATAGCTGTGAGAGGGATCTTGGAGTCCTAGTGGGCAACCATTTAAATGTGAGCCAGCCGTGTGCAGCAGCTGCCAAAAAAGCCAACACAGTTCTAGGCTGCATCAACGGAGGGATAGAATCAAGATCACGTGAAGTGTTGATACCACTTTATCATGCCTTGGTAAGTATTCCACACTTGGAATACTGCGTTCATTTTTGGTCGCCACGATGTAAAAAAGATGTGGAGACTCTAGAAAGAGTGCAGAGAAGAGCAACCAAGAGGATTAGGGGATGATTGGAGGCTAAAACATAGGAAGAACGATTGCAGGAACTGGGTATGTCTAGTTTAATGAAAAGAAGGACTAAGGGAGACATGATAGCAGTCTTCCAATATCTCAGGGGCTGCCGCAAAGAAGAGGGAGTCAAGCTATTCTACAAAGCACCTGAAGGCAGGACAAGAAACAACGGATAGAAACTAATCAAGGAGAGAAGCAACCTAGAACTAAGGAGAAACTTCCTGACAGTGAGAACAATTAATCAGTGGAACAACTTGCCTCCAGAAGTTGTGAATGCTCCAACACTGGAAGTTTTTAAGAAGATGTTGGATAATCATTTGTCTGAAGTGGTGTACGGTTTCCTGCCTAAGCAGGGGGTTGGACTAGAAGACCTCCAAGGTCCCTTCCATCTCTGTTATTCTATTCTATTCTATTCTATTCTATTCTATTCTATTCTATTCTATTCTATTCTATTCTATTCTATTCTATTCTACTCTATCCTACCCTACCCTACCCTACCCTACCCTACCCTACCCTACCCTACCCTACCCTACCCTACCCTATTCTATTCTATTCTATTCTATTCTATTCTATTCTATTCTATTCTATTCTATTCTATTCTATTCTATTCTATTCTATTCTATTCTACTCTACCCTACCCTACCCTACCCTACCGTACCCTACCCTACCCTACCCTACCCTACCCTACCCTATTCTATTCTATTCTATTCTATTCTATTCTATTCTATTCTATTCTATTCTATTCTATTCTATTCTATTCTATTCTATTCTCAAGCCACAATATTGTAATAACCAGCCACCCACTTCGATTCATGTTCTGTTCTAAACGCAAAAGTTGCTTCGTCGGACTGCGATGTGTGGTATGAATCTAGACACTGTCATCTGTGGGTTATTTCTGTGTCTTTTGTGCCAATTGAGCCAATTCTATTTTGGTCAGTAAACCCAAATTGAAACCATGGCTTATGGCAGAGGTGGGCAACTGTGGCCCTTTTACAACCTGTGGACTTCAACTCCCAGAATTCCTGAGACAGCCAAGCCAAGCTGTCTCAGGAATTCTGGGAGTTGAAGTCCACAGGTTGTAAAAGGGCTACATTTGCCCACCCTTGGCTTCTGGCAAATGGACGAATCAGGTCAAGGAAAATCTTCGCCCATGTTACCACCGCACAATCGCCCCGACCCGATTTGAAAAAAACCTGACAACGATCAACCCACGATTGTTTCTCGCACGACCGTTTAGAAAAGCAAGCCTCTTACCTAAAGCATAATCTGAGATGATCCACCAAGGTTTTATGGTACCTGTGGACCTTCTGGTGCTCTTCATCGAAGGATAGATCGGAATAAACTGGTCGGGCGACCACGTACTGGTTACTCCCAGGATCCACCATTTCTCTGGCAAACGGGTCCTGCTGGTAGCTGTTGGAGTCCTTCATCTTTTAAACCACTCGAAGCCTTGAGAATAAATAACAGGGTGTGCTTTAAAACATAACTTACTATTCTGAAGACCACAGTTGAGTGAAGCCCTAATTAACTATTACCACCTTTGAAGATCAAACAGAAGAGGAATATAATATTGAAATTAGAGGGTTTTATTCCCCTGGGATGACCTTCCTCCTCCCTCCTCCTCCTCCTCCTCCTCCTCCTCCATCATTTTCACACTTTTTGGACTCTACTCCCAACAAAAACAACCACAGCGATTTTGACAAAAGAGTTAAAATATAAGGCAGCTATCTGGCTTTCTCCGGGTCAATGGTTTCAAAGATTAGCACCATCAAGGCCTTTTTGTGTGTGTGTGCCTTCAGTTATAACGGTGAGAAAAAGGGAAAGGTTTGCGGCTTTCAAAAAAAAAATAAAAAATCAGGCAGGTCCACTTAATTTGAGCCGGTTCTTTCATCCTGAAGGATTGGAGCAGAGCCAAACGTATAAAGGGTTTCATTGTTCTTTACACTTGAGAAAACTGTGGAACCCGAGAGGAGGTTTGCGGGTTTGGGGATTTATATGGATGTTTATAGTCACAGTTACCAGAGATTCATTTCCTTTTAGTGTTCTCTGTGAACTGGGCATCTCAAAACAGGAGAAAGCAGCTCCTCCTCCTCCTCCTCCTCCTCCACCTCCTCCTCCTCCTCCTCCTCCTCCTCCTCCTCCTCCTCCTCCTCCTCCTCCTCCTCCTCCTTCTTCTTCTTCTTCTTCTTCTTCTTCTTCTTCTTCTTCTTCTTCTTCTTCTTCTTCTTCTTCTTCTTCTTCTTCTTCTCCTTCTCCTTCTCCTTCTCCTTCTTCTTCCCCTCCTCCTCCTCTTCTTTCTTTCATATCTATCTATCTATCTATCTATCTATCTATCTATCTATCTATCTATCTATCTATCTATCTATCTATCTATCTTTCTATAAATTTGATTTATATGCCGCCCTTCTCCGGAGACTCAGGGCGGCTTACAAGGCGTTAAGCAATAGCCTTCATACTTTTATATATTTATACAAAGTCAGCTTATTGCCCCCACAAACTGGGTCCTCAATTTACCTACCTTAGAAAGGATGGAAGGCTGAGTCGACCTTGAGCCTTGGAGAGATTCGAACCAGCAGTAATTGCAGGCAGCTGGTGTTAATCACAATGCTATCAGTCTGCTGAGCCACCAGACCCATCTATCTATCTATCTATCTATCTATCTATCTATCTATCTATCTATCTATCTATCTATCTATCTATCTATCTATCTACCTACCTACCTACCTACCTACCTCTCTCTCTCTCCTCCTCCTCCTCCTCCTGCTGTGTCGTTGTAACTTTGAACGGTCACTAAATGAACTGTTGTAAGCTGAGGACTATCGGCATTACTATAGTTCCTCAGTTTGAGAATCTCAACAGAAGCTGCTTTGATATTCATCTAAAAATATGTTCGCCAAATACTTCAGCAAATCGACCCCTTCATAAAATTTCAGATTGTTCATCGCCTGCCCCAAACATTTATTATATGAAACTAATTTTATAAATGCTACTTTAATTACAGTGGTGGGATTCAGCCGGTTCTGTCCGGTTCGGGTGATCCAGTAGCGCCAACTACGCTAGGCCCCGCCCACCTGCCCGGAAGTAATGCTGTCCTATTTAGTCATGTTTTAGAGGCTGTGCGCATGCGCGGAAGTCGTGCGTGTGAGCAAAGAGCATGTGCGGAAGTTGGACGCGCACTCACATTTGCGAACCGGTAGGTGGAATCCCAAAACATCGGGAGATTCTGAAATTTTACCACACGATCCTGGGGACGCTGCAAAGGTCGCAAGTGTGAAACACAGCCATTTTTTTTCATCGCCGTTGGTAACTTTCAACTGTCACTAAACGAAACTGTCGTAAGTCGAGGATGACCTGTGCTGCCATTCTGTTCAACCGCGGGTTTGCAAATTTAAAACACGATCACAATCAATAAAAACCAACGCAATTAAAAACAGAGATAGAAATTCAGGCCCATCCTACAAGGCGTGCGTCGTGACGGATTTGCCCTCAAGGCTGTGTGAGAAAGAGCTTGTTGTATCGAATATGTTGTGCTTATTTGCCTCGTTCCTCTCCCCGCATGTTGTTACGGGAAACATTGTCCTTACACAACAGTTTTGCTCAATTGCTTTGTTTGCTTAGCTCCCCCCCCCTTTTTTTAACTTGATAAAATACGGAAAAGTACAGAAAAAGAACAGTTAATAAGCTTTCTAAGCTCCTGAGAGAGTTTTTGAACTGTTTTTAAATAGTCTCCTTAATCCTGCTACTTCGTCTCTTTTTCTTGTCTGTCTTCTCCTTCTCCCAAACTTGCTTTTTCAGGAGGCAACTGGACTTCCTTATTTTTTTTCCTCTTTTGAAGACATTTCACTTCTCATCCAAGAAGCTTCTTCAGCTCTGACAGGATGGTGGGGAATGGAAGAGCTGAAGAAGCTTCTTGGATGAGAAGTGAAATGTCTTCAAAAGTAAAAAAACAAGAAAGTCCAGTTAGTTTAGTTTAGTTTAGTTTAGTTTAGTTTAGTTTAGTTTAGTTTAGTTTAGTTTAGTTTAGTTTAGTTTAGTTTAGTTTAGTTGATTTATATACCTCCCTACTCCCGAAGGACTCAGGGCGGTGAACAGCCACAAGATAAAAAACACATAAATACAAAATTTAAAAACAGAATAAAACCGAATTAAAGGTTTAATTTAATTCCACAAAACTCAGGGCGGCTTACAATGCGTTAAGCAATAGCCTTCATACTTTTGTATATTTATACAAAGTCTTCCTATCTCCTTCTCTCTTTCTCCCCCACTTTCTCTCCCTCCCCTCCCTCTCCCTCTTTCTCTTTGTCTTTCTCTCCTCTCTCCCTCTTTCTCTTTCTCTCTCTCCTCCTCCCTCTCCCCCTCTCTTTCCCTCTTTCCCTCTCTCCCTTTCCCTCCCTTTCTCTCTCCCCCTCTCTCCTCTCTCTCTCTCTCCTTCTTCTCCCTTCCTATCTCTCTCTGTCTTTCTCCCTTCCTCTCTCCCTGTCTCTGTCTCTCTCTTTCACACACACACACAAATGAGCGTACATGTATATGCATTTGTGTGTGTGCAGCCACCCATCCACACACAGATTTACAGGTAGTCCTTAACTTATAATCATTCATTTAGGGACCATCCGAAGTTACAACGGTACTGGAAAAAAAAGTAACTTACGACCAGTCCTCGCTCTTACAACGGATGCAGCATCCGATTCAAATTTGGGCACTTGGTAACCAGCCTGATCCTAGAGTCACCTCAACTCCATTTGCAATCTTCCCAGCCGGATTACAACAAGGAAAATCAGTGTGGGTGCCATGCCAAGATAAGGTTGTGTGAGGGGAAGTGGGGCTTACTCAAAACATTTTAACGTCCCACATCCAGACAGTGGCAAACCATTTCTGAAAAGCCTTTGAAGAAAACTGACTTTTGAGCTGACTTAAACAGGGATGCGGTGGCTCAGTGGCTAAGACGTTGAGCTTGTCGATCAGAAAGGTCGGCAGTTCAGCGGTTCGAATCCCTAGTGCTGCGTAAGGGGGTGAGTGCCCGTTACTTGTCCCAGCTTCTGCCAACCTAGCAGTTCGAAAGCATGTAAAAAATGCAAGTAGAAAAATAGGGACCACCTTTGGTGGGAAGGGAACAGCGTTCCATGCGCCTTTGACGTTTAGTCATGCCGGCCACATGACCACGGAGATGTCTTCAGACAGCGCTGGCTCTTCTTCGGCTTTGAAACAGAGATGAGCACCGCCCCCTAGAGTCAGGAACGACTAGCACATATGTGCGAGAGGAACCTTTACCTTTTTAAACTGACTTAAAATTACCAAAACAACAACCGCCGATGTTTGAGCCCGTTATCATCACCATCCCATGCATATTTGCTCAAAGGTATGTTCTCCTCAGTTTTCTGGAGCATATTTCCTGAAACGTAGACCAAACAATCGCACGCTAAATGACCTCTTGATACCTACTCCGATGGGGACATGCCAATGGGGTCCCAGAAAACTTCTCAGGCAAGTAGTATAGAGGTTTTGATTGGCTGATGAGCTGCACTTCGGTGCATCCCTCCGAGACGACAAAGAATGGTACACTCCTGTGTAACTGTGAGTGGCAACTAGGTGTCCTGGTGGACTACCACTTAAGTATGAGTGTGATGAAGCTGTCACAAAAAGCCAATTCGGTCCTAGGCTGCATCAACAGAGAGATCAAGCATCAAGATCACAAGAAGTGATAGTACCACTCTATACCCAACTAATGCCACAATTGGAATGACTATGGAGATTCTCCGTCATCCAGGCCAGGTGCTTTTTCAAGATACAACTGGACTTTCTGGTTTTTCTTGGAAGACGTTTCGCTTCTCACCCAAGAAGCTTCTTCACCTTTCCCCACCGTCCAGTCAGAGCTGAAGGAGCTTCTTGGATGAGAAGCAAAACGTCTTCCAAGAAAAACCAGATAGTCCGTTGCACTAGTGAAATCCAATTTTTTTTGCTACCAGTTCTATGGGCGTGGCTTGGTGGGCGTGGCAGGGAAAGGATACTGCCAAATCTCCATTCCCACCCCACTCTGGGGCCAGCCAGAGGTGGTATTTGCCGGTTCTCTGAACTACTCAAAATTTCCGCTACCGGTTCTCCAAACTGCTCAAAATATCTGCTACTGGTTCTCCAGAACCTGTCAGGATCTTCTGGATTTCACCCCTGAAAAATCACCTTTGGGACACACTTGGAATACTGTGTCCTGTTCTGATCATCATGATATTAAAAAAAATGCTGAGGCACTCTAAAAAGAGTGCAGAGAAGAGCAACAAAGATGATAAGAGGTAGGAAGGCCAAACTTTATGAAGAACGGTTAAGAGAACTAGGTATGTTTAGCCTAATGAAGAGGAGGTTTAGGGATGACATGATAGCTGTCTTCCAATACTTGAGGGGCTGTTCCAAGGAAGAGGGGGTTGGCTTATTCTCCAAAGTACCAGAGGACAGGACGAGAAGCAATGACTGGAAGCTTGTTTTGAAGAGACATCCAATCTGGAACTAAGGAGAAATTTCCTGACAGTAAGAACAATGGGACAGCTTGACTCCTGGAATTATGGGTGCACCATCGCTGGAGGTTTGAAGAAAAACTTGGACAATCTTGTTTAGGATACTTTATAAGAATGCTTGCCTTGGGCAGGAGATTGGTTTTGAAGATCTCCTCAGTTCCTTCCAGTCCTATGATTCTACATTTCTCAAGGAACCAACGCAGATGGACCATGCGTCTTCAGTAATGGTTCCAGCTCAGCTTCAGCCTAACACAGGTTGAAAGATCTGTTGACCATGTCTATGAGAAGCTCCAAATCCAAGGGTTCCACAGAGCAGGAATCCTTCTAGATTGTGCCTTCTAGATTTATTCAGAATATCCATTTCGCTTGACTTCTGGTTCTTTGAAAGGTTTAGCTGCCGTGCAGAACGTATCTACAGCAATCAACAACGTTGGTCCCATGAAGTTCCATCATACTTACAAAAGATATATTTTTTAAAATATGAATATAACTCCTGTGGTTGTGCAGAAAAGATTGTGCAGACCTCCTTGAGTTCCTGATAGAAAGAGAATTCTAAATATACTGTAGATAATAACAATAGTATTGTTGCAGGAGTAGCTCCTATATATCTCTCATTATAAAATAGAATAGAATAACAGAGTTGGAAGGGACCTTGGAGGTCTTCTAGTCTAACCCCCTGCTTAGGCAGGAAACTCTCCACCACTTCAGACAAATGGTTATCCAACATCTTCTTAAAAACTTCCAGTATTGGAGCATTCACAACTTCTGGAGGCAAGTCGTTCCACTGATTAATTGTTCTAACTGTCAGGAAATTTCTCCTTAGTTCTAAGTTGCTTTTCTCCTTGATTAATTTCCACCCATTGCTTCTTGTCCTGCCTTCAGGTGCTTTGGAGAATAACTTGACTCCCTCTTTTTTGTGGCAGCCCCTGAGATATTGGAAGACTGCTATAATGTCTCCCCTAGTCCTTCTTTTCATCAAACTAGACATACCCAGTTCCTGCAACCGTTCTTCATATGTTTTAGCCTCCAATCATCCCCTAATCCTCTTTGTTGCTCTTCTCTGCACTCTTTCTAGAGTCCCAACATCGTTTTTTACATCGTGGCGACCAAAATTGGATGCAGGATTCCAAGTGTGGCTTTACTAAGGCATCATAAAGTGGTATTAACACTTCACATGATCTCGATTCTATCCCTCTGTTGATGCAGTTTATGCATAGATTCTTTATAGTTATACAGTACTTTGTAAACAGATCTCTTTCTTACCCTGGACGAGTCCTCAGTGAGCCCTGTGGAGCAGAAGATGCATCTACTTAGAGATTTTGTCCCCAGCGGAGAAAGACAGAAGCAGTTCAAGATAGGACTCTGTCCATTTAAACGCTTCCCTTTATATAGCTGCGGAAAACACAATGTGTGCGGCTTTAATCGTTAACTTCCATTAACTTTTACAGGGCATGAAGATTTCATGATGGCCTTGACCATTGAGCCTGTGATCAATAAGGATGATAAGGATGGTTCCTTGAAGTTCCCTTCAGGGTTGCTTAACGCCCGTTAGGCAAATTGCAAGATTGGTTTGCGCAGGTGCCTCTCCAGGACTTGGTGGTGAAGAAGAGCAGAGAGGAAGGCAGAGAGGGATACGTTGGTGTGCATCCCAATCTAGAGAAGATCAAAGGGAGGAGAAGGACGATGCTTACTTGGCCAAGACAAAGAGGTGGTTCTCCTGCTAAAGACAGAGAGGGAAGGGCTCCTGGGATTCCATGGACACATTTATGAAGTTTTCTTGGAAAGAATGTGTAAGCGTGGACACCATCAAAGCTGACGTCAGCCAGAGTATAGAACAACTCAGAGAAGCAGTGGAAGTTGTGGAGAGATGTGGTCCATAGAACCGCCAAAACTTGGATGGACATGTCTGAATGGATGTTGTCATCATCGTCATCGTCATTGTCTTCTTCTTCTTCTTCTTCTTCTTCTTCTTCTTCTTCTTCTTCTTCTTCTTCTTCTTCTTCTTCTTCTTCTTCTTCTTCTTCTTCTTCTTCTTCTTCTTCTTCTTCTTCCTTCCATCTTCATCTATCTATCTATCTATCTATCTATCTATCTATCTATCTATCTATCTATCTATCTATCTATCTATCTATCTATCTTCTTCTCTTCTCAAATTTTGAGTCTCATGGCATAAGGTATTTTATTGCAGTTAGAGGAATGGAGGACTCTTCTCGTAAAATATCTCTGGACTCTCTCGATTGTATTTATGTCTGATACGCAGTGCGGGTTCCAGACAGATGAACTGTATTCAAGAACTGGTCTAGCAAAGGTTTTGTATGCTCTTAGTTAGCAGTACAATATTACCAGAGAAGAAGCTACGCAAGATTAGGTTAACAAGTCTTAATGCCTTTTTGGCAATGTGGTTACAGTGGGCTCGGGCACTTAGATCTTTAGAAATGAGTACTCCAAGGTCCTTGACAGAGTGAGAGTCATCTACAAGGTCATATCCATCTAATTTGTATTTTATGTTTTGTTTTGTTTTTTGGCCAATGTGCAAGACAGAGCAGTTGTTGGTTGAGATTTGAAGTTGCCACTTGTTAATTAATTGAGTCACCACAGTTAGTTTAGAATTCATTTATTGACCTATTACAGTTATTTCAAGACAGCATATATGGATGAGCTTTGTTTCTCCCCCCGAATTATCCTGTCACAGTAACCCACCATCAAAATTTAGGATAAAAACACAGCAAAGGAATTAATTTCTTTCACTAAGCCCAATTTTGGAATACAGGAAGTTCTCGACTTACAACAGTTCATCTAGTGACCATTCGAAGTTACCACAGCACTGAAAAGAAGTGACTTACCACCATTTTTCACACTTACGACTGTTGCAGCCTCCCCGTGGTCACGTGATTTACATTCGTATGCTTGACAATTAACTCGCATTTATGACTGTTGCAGTCTCCCAGAAATGTGTGATTTCCTTTGGCGACCTTCTGACAAGCAAAATCAATGGGGAAGTCAAGATTCACTTAACAACCGTTTTACTAACTTAAGAGCTCAGTGATTCACTTAACAAACGAAGCGAGAAAATAGCAACAGCACTTAGACTTCTATACCGCTTCACACTGCTTTACAGCCCTCTCTAAGCGGTTTACAGAGTCAGCCTCTTGCCCCCAACAATCTGGGTCCTCATTTTACCGACCTCGGAAAGACGGAAGGCTGAGTCTACCTTGACCCTAGTGAGATTTGAACTACAAATTGCAGGCAGCCGGCAGTCAGCTGAAGTAGCCTGCAGTACTGCACTCTAACCACTGCGCCACTGTGGCTCAGTCGTAACATGGGGCAAAACTAGCTTAACAAATTTCTCACTTTGCGACATGAAATTTGGGCTCAATTCTGATCGTAAGTTGAGGACTACCTGTCCCAAAGGTGCTGTTTCTTTTCTTTTTTAAAGAAGTTTTTTTTATTTTTATATTTAAACAAATAATACATCGTTAGTTATTCAGTGTGTCATCTGAATACATATTTTGTGTCATCATATTCCCTGTTTACCATCATTTTCTTACTACATTTCTATCTTACTTTTACATTTTAATTTAATTTATTACACTTTTTCCAAAATTCTTGCATTTATATTAATTTTTATTATATCTCATCTCTATCCATTGATAGAATTGCCCCCATACCCTATAATACTCTGGTTCTTCCTTTCCCTTAATTGCCAATGTTAGTCTATTCATTTCTGCACATTCCAATATTTTCTTAATTACTTCTCCCTCTATAGGGATCAAAGGTGCTGTTTCAAGAGGCCACTGGAGTTTCTGGATTTTTCTTTGAGGATGTTTCGCTTCTCATCCAAGAAGCCTCTTCAGCTCTGACTATAGTTAGTTAGTTGGTTGGTTGTTCATTTGGAGCTATATTTAAAACTTAATTCTTTCCAGTCTATATCTGGCACATAGAATTCCATTTTGCTGAAAGTAGAGTTGTCTCACGGATAGGAAATAAACGGCATTCGTCAGCTGTTGCTATCCTTTTGTCGCTGCTACGCCCACAACGTAGTCATGAAGGAAGCGACGGCGAAATATTTCATTGGGTGATTTTCTATCTAAAGGGGGTCCTTGATGCTCTTTGAGCTTGTTTGTTTCCTTAGAGACATTTCATTACTAAAGCTAAGCATCCCCAACAGATTATCTACCTCTTATGCCATTTCAAAGATTTAAAAAAACTGAATAACCAAGGGGGGAAAACCCAGCAATTCTGTGACTAAAACCGCTATGAGTAGCGGTTCCTTAAAAATGAAGACATTTAGAAATACCTAGAAATACCTAGATTGAATAGCCAAGAAGCAGAGGCAGACAAAGTTAAAGATTCAAGAGAGGAATTTGAGAGGCAAGTCAAAAAAAAAACATAGCAATTAAAGTATTGAAGCGGGCAAGAGGCGATGGATAGATGATTTCTTCTTTCTGTGGTTGTTCTGATTTGCTTTTCTTTCTCTCTTCTTTTTTAGGTAGGTGACATGACTAGAAGTTAGGTAGGATAGAAAGAAAACGTCTTTTAATAAAGATTAAAAGTTAGAATTAAGTGACAGAAGCAAGAGAAGGGGGAATATTAGTGTATACCCTTTTATATAATAAAATAAAAGTAATAATAAGAGAAAACGTGGAATAATTGAATAATGACAGATTGCAACTTAATATAAATGTGCATTATTATTAGAAATATGTAAGTTGACTGAATGTAATAACCATGAATTAGTTTTATTTGTATTAGAATGTATGACACCCAGATACCAGTCTGTTCACGCATTGATATGTTGTTGTGGCCCGTCAGTGGCCTGTGCAGCTAGTAGCTGATTCCGACAGCGAGGAGGCTGGTGTGGTGCTGCGCCAGCAGCCTGTGCAGCTGGCACTCAAGTCAGACAATGAGGAGGCTGGAGAAGATGTGGTGCCAGAGGCGGGGATTCAGCCAGAGCCTTCAGAACCTCCAGCAGCTTCCTTAAGTGAAGAGGAGGAGCTCTTCTCGATGCACGGGCGCGCAGAGCTGCCAAAAGGCAGGAGTGGCTCCTCAGGAGGAGGTCTCCTTGAGAGTAAGGCTTGGGGCTAATTGGCCGCTCCCTTAGCCTATTTAAGGAAGGACGACGACTGAGGCAATTTGCAGGGAACAACTTCATTCACTCTCCTTCCCGTCTGGATCTTAGTTCTCTTATCAGTTTCCTGCAAATTGCTTCTGGGCTTTCTGCCAACCATAGTAAGATTACGATTATTTATTCTTTGGATTCTCGTAGGCTGTTAAGAAAGTTAATGAACAGCCTTTGTTTGAAAAAGACTGATTTAATTTAGTAAACTAAGGTTTGTACAGACTTTGTGTGTGCTGCGTTCTTTGGGGTCCGTAGCTGGGGCAGAACATATGTTTGGTAAAGAATAAAAAAAATAAAAAATGTGTAAAAACAAACAAACAAACAAAAAAGAAGACATTTATTGCCAGCGACCCTTTTGGACTACAATCCATTTCACACAGATGAATCCTAAGCATGACATCGAAGAGAATACAGTTAGTCCTCGACTTATGACCACAACGGAGCCCCAGATTTTTGTTGCTCAGTGAAACATCGGCTACGTGAATTTTGCCCCATTTTTGCGAGTTTTCCTGCCACAGTTCTTAAGTGAACCGCCGCAGTTGTTAAGTTAGTTATAAAATGAATCTGGCTTCCCTCATTGACTTTGTTTGTCAGTGAGGTCTCCTGCAGTGGTGGGTTTCAAAATTTTTTACTACCTGTTCTGTGGGTGTGGCTTGGTGGGTGTGGCATGGCTTGGTGGGCGTGGCTTGGTAGGCGTGGCAGGGGAAGGATACTGCAAAATCCCCATTTGCTCCCAATCAGCTGGGACTCAGGAGGCAGAGAATAGATGGGGGCGGGACCAGCCAGAATTTTTACTACCTGTTCTCTGAACTATTCAAACTTTCCGCAACCGGTTCACCAGAACCGGTCAGAATCTGCTGAAAACCACCTCTGGTGTCCTGCCTTGAGCAGTGGGTTGGACTAGAACAGCAGTCACCAACTGTTGGTCTGTGAACCATTGGTGGTCCGCAAGAAAATTTTGGTGGTCCGCAGAAAAATTATTTGCATTTTTTTATATTGCACTAAATCAGGGGTACTCATTTGTGTCCAGGAGTGGGATTCAGCCAGTTCAGATCGGTTCGGGAGGACCGGTAGTTGCGATCTGCAGGTGGGCTTGACGACCTGCCCGGGCGCAATCCCATCCTATATCGCTGTGTTTTTTGATGCTACGCACATGCACGGACAGCGCCTGCAGATGGCCGTGCTTTTTGACAGTGCACATGTATAGATGGCGCGCATGAGCAAATTGCTGTGTTTTTGACAAATCTCTCTCTCATATTTTCGATTCTGGGTGAACCAGTTGTTAAATTATGTGATGCCCATAACTTCTAATATCACACTGCTTCTTTGAGTTGTTCTATGCCAGTGATGGGCTAACCTTTTTGCCATCACGTGCCAAAAGCGAGGGGAGTGCGGGGGGGGGCATGTGTGCCCACTCCCATAATTCAATGTGCCCTGTCTCCCACGCATGTGCATGTGACCCAGGTTTGAAATGCTCCCAGTTCGGACCGGATTGCCCGATCCGGTAGCGACGGCAGCGGATGATTCGGAGAACCGGTACCAAAAATCCCTGTGGGCCCCCACCATTCCCAGCTGAGCCGCACGATCATCAGAGGCTTTTTTTTTTTACTTTTAAAAGCATTTTTTCTACAACCTCTTCTGACGAAAAAATGCTTTTAAAAGTAAAAATAAAGCCTCTGATGATCGCGCAGCTCAGCTGGGATCGTCAGAGGCTTTTCAAAGCATTTTTTTCTGCAACCTCTTCGGCCGAAGAGGTTGTAGAAAAAAGGCTTTGAAATGTTAAAAAAAAAAAAAAAAAAGTTGGCCACGCCCACCCAGTCACATTACCCCCCCCCACCACCAAGTCATGCCCACAGAACCGGTAGTAACAAATTTTACATTTCAGGCCTGATGTGACCCCCTGTGCTCCCCCCGCTTTTGGCACATGATGGCACAGTGGGCCCAGTAGGCCCGTTTTTCGCTCTCCCCAGGCTCCAGAGACTTTCTAGGAGCCTGGGGAGTGCAAAAATGGCCTTCCCCACCCCCCTAGAGGCCCTCCGGAGGCCGGAAACATCCTGTTTCCCAACTTCCGGTGGGCCCGGAAGGCCCGAAAATCAGCTGGCCGGTGCCTGCATGCACACTGGAGCTGAGCTAGGGCAATGCTCGCGTGCCCACCGATATGTCTCCGTGTGCCACCTGTTCGCCATCTCACTTCTATGCTCTGGCTAGTGTCACCTTTGATGGTGTATGTTCTACCTAGTAGGCGATAAGTCTACATTGTCTGCAGAGTTAATAAAAAACAGTTAATAAAGTGAATCTCGGATTTTCCTGAGCTTTGTTTGTGTGAATTTCTTCCTAAGACTCTTTGTGCCAGATCATCCTTTAACTCTCTTTTTTTTTATTATTTACATTGCCATTAACAACGGTGTAATGAGTGTGTTATAAACTCGGGGAAACAATATTAATCCTGCCAACTTGTGAAATTATTATACAGGAAACCTTGTTGCCCTTTAACCCAACCTTCCAGATTCTTTTAGTTAGGTGAGCAATACGCCCTCCTGATCATTGATCAGATTTTATTGGAGTCAGAGTGACAGACAGCTGATAAGTAGATTGGCTTTCCTTGTAAGAAACTCAGGTACAGCTTGTTTCTCACTTTGATTTGACAGGTCGCGTATGCCTGCCTACTTATCAGCTGTCTATCACTCTGACTCCAATAAAATCTGATCAAGGGACATAATTTTGTGCCAAGAGAATAGACAAAAGCAGAAGTACCTGGGCAAGATCCCTAAAGATTTTTCTGGACACCGAACAGCATAGAGGTGGGTTTCAGCCAGTTCTGACCAGTTCTGGAGAACCGGTAGCGGAAATTTTGAGTAGTTCGGAGAACCGGCAAATACCGCCTCTGACTGGCCCCACCCCCATCTATTCTTCTGAATCCCAGCTGATCGGGAGGAAATGGGGATTTTGCAGTAACCTTCCCCTGGAGTGGGGAGGGAATGGAGATTTTACAGTATCTTTCCCCTGGAGTGGGGTGGGAGTGGAGATTTTGCAGTATCCTTCCCCTGCCACGCCCACCAAGCCACACCCACCCAAGCCTTGCCCACAGAACCGGTAGTAAATTTTTTTGAATCCCACCACTGAAAAAACATGCTGAGTTGGTAGAATTTCAATTCTAGATATTTTGGAATGGAACGGAACGGAACGGAACGGAACAGAACAGAACAGAACAGAACAGAACAGAACAGAATAGAAAATATGGAACGGAATGGAATGGAACGGAACGGAATGGAACGGAATGGAACGGAATGGAACGGAATGGAACGGAATGGAACGGAATGGAACGGAATGGAATAGAATAGAATAGAGTAGAATAGAAAATATGGAATGGAATGGAATGGAATGGGATAGGATGGGATGGGATGGGATGGGATGGGATGGGATGGGATGGGATGGGATGGGATAGGATAGAATAGAATAGAATAGAATAGAATAGAATAGAATAGAATAGAATAGAATAGAATAGAATAGAATAGAATAGAATAGAATAGAATAGAATATCTTTATAGACCAAGTCTGATCGGACACACAAGGAATTTGTCTCCGGTGCATAGACTCTCAGTGCACATATAAACATCAAGTCATAGAATAATGAAGTTGGAAAGGAACTTGGAGGTCTTCTAGTCCAACCCCCTGATCAGGCAGGAAACCCTATGCCATTTCAGACAAATGGCTCTCCAACCTCTTCTTAAAAACTTCCAGTGTTGGAGCATTCACAACTTCCGGTGGCAAGCAGTTCCATTGATTAATTGTCCTCCCTGTCAAGAAATTCCTCCTTAGTTCTAGGCTGCTTCTCTCCTTGATTAAGTTTCCATCCGTGGCTTCTTGTCCTGCCCTATATTGCTAGTTTATGTATGCAGGATCTGCCCTACGCTGAATAAATGAACTGGAATTCTTCCCCATTCCAGATCATCCTGAATATGAACTAAGAAGGTTGATGGGACTTTGATCGACTTTGAAAGCTGACGGCCAAGGAAGTCGATGGGACATTTTAAAAGTGGGTTTCTCTTGTCCCATCTTTGAAGACTGTATAAAGCTGTTGTTTTTTCCTCCTCCTTTTTTTTTCACAAGGAGTGCCACTTGCTGAGAACAGGGCTGGCTGTTAATAATTGCTCCGTGCCCGCCTTCGGAGAGGACACCTATTCAAATCCTGTCCCCGGAGTGACCTGGAAACTTGGCTGAACTTCTTAGAAAAAGGAAACGGGTGGCACGCAGAAACTCCAAAGGGCTTTTGCCACTGGACACAAAAGTGGGACAAACAAGTCCCTTCTTCCTCTCTGCCCCCATGAGAGAGTTGAAATTTTTCCAGTACAAGCGGCTCAGTTCAGGTAGTCCTCGACTTACGACCGCAGTTGATCCCAAAATTTCTGTCGCTAGGTGAGACAGTTCTTTTGCCCCATTTTCAGTGGTGGGATTCAGCCGGTTCGAGCCGATTTGGGTGAACCAATAGTTAAATTGCTGGTTGGCCCCTCCCCTCCCCTCCCCTCCCCTCCCCTCCCCCTTGGAGGGGCTGTACACAAAACCACACCCCAGCTCCTTCATTTATCTATTAATCGCCCGGTTCCTTGAAATCCAGCTGATGACAAGCCATTATCAGAGATTGCATAGCATTGAGCAGGGAATATTGGCCTGATCTTTTTATTACCTAGAGACGAAAGCTAATGAACTCTGAATATTGACTAATTTTGATACGGCGAGTAATATATATATATATTTTTGAGATAACCCACACAGGCATTTGGTATGTCTGGTTGGTTGTATGCCTGCGTGTAGCTGCTATCACCTCCCTTATTAGAAGTCTTTAAAACCTACTTTCTGTAAATTAATAACGGGGTTATCACAGCATGATTGTTAAGAGCTATCCAGTTGTCTCTTTGTAAGAATTGTGAGAAAGTCAACTTTTCAAAACCCCAGAGGGCTTTTTGTTAGGGCAGGAGATTCCCTCTTTAGCTTTTATAGAGAAAGTCTTCGTCTTGTTGTAACTTCGTCGGTCACAGAGGAGGGATGCCCATATGGAAGTAAAGCCAGGAAAGGTGCAAAAGACCAGGTGCACGTACGAAGGTCCAATTAAACTGCTTCATTGATAAAACGGGTTTATATTCCTTGCAGACAGCTGGAAAAATTGCAGACTACAGGAACCAGGAGCACCACTCAGGTGACCCTGAGAACACAGATAAACCTCCAAGTGGCCTCAATGACCCTCTAAAAAGGATGCAAATGACCAGCTGTCTGCAAGGAGTATAAATCCTTCCATCCCCCCCACCATTTAGTCCAGGAGTCAGCAACCCGCAGCTCTGGAGCCGCATGTGGCTCTTTCATCCCTCTGCCGTGGCTCCCTGTTGCCGGTCGGCTCCACAATTGGTAAGGCTTTCGGTTAGGACAGGTAGAGGAAAAAGGACGCCTCGCTAGGAGGAGACTCTATGGTGGAAGAACCAGACTTCCGGTTGGCAGAGGAAAAAGGACGCCTCGCTAGGAGGAGACTCTATGGTGGAAGAACCAGACTTCCGGTTGGCAGAGGAAAAAGGGCACCTCGCTAGGAGGAGACTCTATGGTGGGGGAACTGGACTTCCGGTCGGCTCCAGAATTGAATGGGAGGCTTCTGGTTAGGACCTTTGTGGCTCTTTGAGTGTTTAAGGTTGCCGACCCCTGATTTAGTCAGAGCTGATGAAGCTTCTTGGATGAGAAGTGAAACATCTTCAAAGCAAAAACAAAAAAAAACACAATATCCAGTTGCCTCCTGAAAAAACACCTTTGAGGACATTTGAATTTAGTATTCTTAAGGAAAAAAGTAGTTGTTGCAATTGTTGTGTGTGCAAACTTATGCACAGGAGTGTATTAGGAGCAGATGAGAAGATCACAAAACTAGGAAGGGGCCCCAGCAGTAGTGGGATTCAAATTTTTCTACTACCGGTTCTGTGGGTGTGGCTTAGTGGGCGTGGCTTGATGAGGCGGCACCTTGCTGTGAGTGACATCGAGTTGGCCATGTCGACTCAGTCACATGACCACCCCCAAGCCACGCCCCCCCCAAGCCACACCCACAGAACTGGCAGAAAAGCCAGCTCCTGCGGCCTGTTCCTTTATGGTCCCCACCACGTCGAAGTACCTTAAAGGGATACCGCAGTCTGGCTGCCTTCCAAGCAGCTCTATTGCAGTGCCGTCCCTCCGGCACATCAGGCCGTACCCCTGGCCGGGTCTGGCAATGTGGTATGGCCGCACATGCTCACCGGCAGGCAATGGGGCGAGCGGGGGCGGGGCCAACCAGAGGTAGTATTTGCCAGTTCAGCAAACCAGTTAAAATTTCCGCTACCGATTTGCCCAAACCGGTCTGAACCAGCTGAATACCACCTCTGATCCTCAGCTGTGGTAAAGGAAATTGATCCTAGATTGTAACTGGAACAAGCGCTGCCCACATCTTAGCCACAAAAGCTTGGCAGATCTCATTTGTGCAGATGACGCAAGGTAGCCTTTGCCTAAATTTATACATCGTGTTTTAAAAACTTGCCTTTATTCGGACTCCAGTCTACCTCTGAATTTCTTTTCTTTCTTTAAGGAGCCAATATGGCCAGGTAAATAATTAACTGGGAAGATTCTTTTACTGGAACCTAATAATATTAACAACATATCTTGAGCAATCTTCACATGGAATCTTCTTGAGGCATGAGGGTTATTACCTCGAATCTACAGGTGTGGTCGAGCGTGCTGATATACATATTATGCCTGAAACTACACCTATGGTACAAGAATAGCTTTTTGAAAGAACCCAATCTCTGCTCAACCCAGGAGTGAATGAGAAGCTCTTAGCTTTTCTGGAAATTGAACAGAGTCATCCATGATACCCACCAGCCAATTTAATATAATTTAACGAATTAGCAAAGTTGGGAGGGACCTTGGAGGTCTTCTTGTCCAACCCCCTGCTCAAGCAGAAGACCCTATGAAGACCCTATCAGAGAAATGACTTTCCAACCTCCCATGATGGAGCACCCACAAGATTAGTGTAGATTTAAAGTGACAATAAAATTCTATTCTATTCTATTCTACCCTAGTATTCTATGCTATGCCATGCCATTGTTTCTATTCTATTCTATTCTATTCTATTCTATTCTATTCTATTCTATTCTATTCTATTCTATTCTATTCTATTCTATTCTATTCTATTCTATTCTGTTCTATTTTCTATTCTGTTCTGTTCTATTCTATTCTATTCTATTCTATTCTATTCTATTCTATTCATTTCCATTTCCATTTCCATTTCCATTTCCATTTCCATTTCCATTTCTATTCTTATACTTATTTTTTCTTTTTCTATTCTATTCTATTCTATTCTATTCTATTCTATTCTATTCTATTCTATTCTATTCTATTCCATTCCATTCCATTCCATTCCATTCCATTCCATTCCATTCCATTCCATTCCATTCCTATTTCCATTTCCATTTCCATTTCCATTTCCATTTCCATTTCCATTTCCATTTCTATTCTTATACTTATTTTTTCTTTTTCTATTCTATTCTATTCTATTCTATTCTATTCTATTCTATTCTATTCTATTCTATTCTATTCTATTCTATTCTATTCTATTCTATTCTATTCTATTCTATTCCATTCCATTCCATTCCATTCCATTCCATTCCATTCCATTCCATTCCTATTTCCATTTCCATTTCCATTTCCATTTCTATTCTTATACTTATTTTTTTCTTTTTCTCTTCTCTTCTCTTCTCTTCTCTTCTCTTCTCTTCTCTTCTCTTCTCTTCTCTTCTCTTCTCTTCTCTTCTTTTCTGTTCTACTCTACTCTACTCCTTTCATTTCCATTTCCATTTCCATTTCTATTCTTATACTTATTGTTTTCTTATTCTATTCTATTCTATTCTATTCTATTCTATTCTATTCTATTCTATTCTATTCTATTCTATTCTATTCTATTCTATTCTATTCTATTTATTTATTTATTTATTTATTTATTTATTTATTTATTTATTTATTTATTTATTTATTTATTGGTTCGATTTATTTCTCCGGAGACTCAGGGCGGCTTACAATGCGTTAAGCAATAGCCTTCATACTTTTATATATACCTGCTTAGTAGGGCTTTTGGCCCCCCCAAGCGGTGTTCTTTTTTATACAAAGTCATCTTATTCTATTCTATTCTATTCTGTTCTGTTCTGTTCTGTTCTGTTCTGTTCTGTTCTGTTCTATTCTATTCTATTCTATTCTATTCTATTCTATTCTATTCTATTCTATTCTATTCTATTCTATTCTATTCTATTCTATTCTATTCATCTCATTGTCCTATTCTATCTGTTCCAGTGGTTGATTGTCAGTAAAGTTCTCCTTACTTCTTCCATACATGATGCTAATTGCCCAATAAATCCTGACAATAGGGATCTATGCATGTACACTTGACATACAAACTGTTGTGACACCAAGTCTTTTTTTTAAGAGTGCAAGTAGCCCTCAATTGATGGCCACAGTTTAGCCCAAAATATTTTTTGCTAAGCGAGACAATAGTTCAGTAAATTTTGCCCTATTTTACAACCTTCCTTGCCAATTTTTTTTTTAAACGAATCACTGTAGTTGCTAAGTTAGTAACATGGTTGTTAAGTGAATCAGGCTGCCCCGTTGATTTTGCTGGTCAATGGAGAAGGTCGCAAAAGGAAAATCACATGATCCCCTAGGACACTTCAACTGTCATAAATATAAGTCAGTTGCCAAGCATCTGATTATGGGGAGGCTGCAAACTCTGACGACTTCTTTCTGGAGAGCAAATGCTATTTAAGATTGTGCTTTATTTAAAAGGGGTTAAGAAATAATAACGGTAAAATGAATAAATGAAAAACCCTTTATTCAAATAAGATGTTTCAGTTGGAGGGCATTTGGTCCTGTCTATCATTACACATGGCACGGTTGTTTTAACTCTTTGTCCTGAATTTTTCTTGAAAGAGAGTGAGAAAGAGAGAGGGAGGGAGGGAGGGAGGGAGGGAGGAAGAGAAAGAAAGAGAGGGAGAGGGAGACAGAGAGAGAGAGAAAGTGAGAGAAAGAGAGAGAGGGAGGGAGGGAGAGAAAGGGAGAAAGAGAGAGAGGGAAGGAAAGAGAGAGAAAGTGAGAGAAAGAGAGAGAGGGAGGGAGGGAGAGAAAGGGAGAAAGAGAGAGAGGGAAGGAAAGAGAGAGAAAGTGAGAGAAAGAGAGAGCGGGAAAGAGGGAGGGAGGGAGAGAGAAAGGGAGAGAAAGAGAGAGGGAGAGAGGGAGAGAGAGAGGGAAGAAGAGAGAGAAAAATGGAGAGAAAGAGAGAGAGGGAGGGAGAGAAAGGGAGAAAGAGAGAGAGGGAAGGAAAGAGAGAAAGTGAGAGAAAGAGAGGGAAAGAGGGAGGGAGAGAGAGAGAAAGGGAGAGAAAGAGAGAGGGAGAGAGGAAGAGAGAGAGGGAAGAAGAGAGAGAAAAAGGGAGAGAAAGAGAGGGAGGGAGGGAGAGAAAGAGAAAGAGAGGGAAAGAGAGAGAGGGAAAGAGAGGGAAAGAGAGAGAGGGAAAGAGAAAGGGAGAGAAAAAGAGAGAGAGAGGGAGAGAGAGAAAGGGAGAGAGAGAGAAAGGGAGAGAAAGAGAGGGAGGAAGAGAGAGAAAGGGGAAGAGAAAGAGAGAGAGGGAGGAAGAGAGAGAAAGGGGAAGAGAAAGAGAGAGAGGGAGGGAGAGAGAGAGAAAGGGAGAGAAAGAGAGAGAGGGAGGGAGAGAAAGAGAAAGAGAGGGAAAGAGAAAGGGAAAGAGAGAGAGGGAAAGAGGGAGGGAGGGAGAAAGGGAGAGAAAAAGAGAGAGAGAGGGAGAGAGAGAAAGAAAGGGAGAGAGAGAGAAAGGGAGAGAAAGAGAGGGAGGGAGAGAGAGAAAGGGGGAGAAAGAGAGAGAGGGAAGGAGAGAGAGAGAGAGGGGAGAGAAAAGAAAAGTTGGAAGGTTGGAAGAAGAGAAACGCATGAGAGTTACAAATGAAAGACAAAGCTACGAATGAGGCTAGAAAAATTGACATTTAAAACCTGGGTTGAAAAAGATGAATAAACGCAATACTTTTGGGTTGACTCCAGAGTGGATATAAAACTGTGTGTCTTTTTTTTTATTGTCATGTATTACAAACCCCGTCTTCAGATTTGACATTGAACTTTACACAACCCAGCAATCTCCTTCGGGATTCTCGCCATCTCTGTGGGAGCGTGAGGCAATCCCTCATCAGGAAAACTTACTCCAAAGTAAATCTACAACAGCACGGCTTCCGTGAGAGATCAAAGTTAAACCACTTCTGGGCAAGAAAGCAGTCCTCGACTTACGACCGCGGCGGAGCCCAACATTTCTGTTGCTAAGTGAGATCGCTGTCCAGTGAGTTGTGCTCCATTTTACGACCTTTCCTGCCACGGTTGTTAAGCGCATCCCTACCGTTGTTAAGTCAGGAACACGGTTGTTAAGCAAATCTGGCTTCCTTTGCTTGTCAGGTCGCAAAAGGAGATCCCATGAATATGAATGTAAATATGAACCAGTGGCCGAGCGTCCAAATTTTAGTCACATGACCACGGGGATGCCGCAAAGGTCATAGGTCACCTTTTTCAGTGCCGTAACTTTGTACAGTCGCTAAATGAGTGCCGTTGTAAGTCGAGCCTTCCTTGCAATTCTCTACATTTTCCATAGCTAGCAACAGAGTTTGTCATCATAACAAATGATGATGTTCAAAAGATTTAGTGTTTTTTTTTTAAAAAAAAACATGGATCTTTAATGGTTGACAAAGAACAATTCTTTTTTTTTTTTGTAAAAAGTTTTTTTAATTTTTTAAACAAACAGACAATGCATCATTAATCATTCAGTGTTTCATCTGAGTACATATTTTGTGTCTTCTACCTCCTTCTCCATCGTTTTCTTACTATATTTCTATCATATCTTTATTTTTTCATTTAATTTGTTGCAACTTTCTTTCCAAATTTCTTATGTTTATGTTAACTCATTTTATGCTTCCTTTCTCCCCATTTTTCTTACTACATTTCTATCTTGCTTTTACACCTTCATTCAATTCATTAACATTTTCCCCAAAATTTTTAATTATACCAATTTTCATGTATATCTCTTCTCTAACCACTGATAAATTTGCTCCCATACCTTAAAATACTCCGATTCTTCCTTTTCTTTAATTGCCAATGTTAATCTATTCATTTCTGCACATTCCAATATTTTCTTAATTACTTCTCCCTCTGTAGGGATTTTCTCTGCGTTCTAATTTTGTGCAAATACGATCCTCGCTGCAGTTATAACATGTATAATCAAGTATATATTTTCTTTGCTATATTTCTCTGGTAAGATACCCAATAGGAACAGTTTAGGTTTTAAGTCAATATGTTATTGTGTCATTTCCGCTAACCATGTTTGAAATTTTACCCAATAATTTCTCGCTTCTGGGCATGTCCACCATATATGATAGTACGATCCTGGTATCTGATGGCATTTCCAACATTTAGCTGATTGATCTTTAAACATTTTTGCCAATTTTTCAGGTGCCATGTGCCATCTATAAAACATTTTATACTGATTCTCCTGATATGCTGTGGACGTTGACCAAGAACAGTTCTATGGAAGCTAAAATAAATGCATTTTTCATTTTTTTATACCGTTTGCTAATGGGCTGCCATTGCATCCCATAGCCACCACGAATATATCTTTGGTTTTACTAGATCAGTGTGCAAGATCCTAGGTAGAGGCTGATATTTCTCTCTCTGGGCACACTGAGACTATATCTGCTGCAGGGGTGGTCTTTGGTGCCTACTGATCTCCCTGGTGGAGAAATAATGATTAACGCTAATTGTCTGCTGAAATTTGTGGATTGATTACCGCCGCCCAGTCTCAGTGCCGGCGGTGACCTCTTCGGCTTAATTGTTTCAGGCAGGGAAGGAATGTGGGTGTCAGCATGAAGAAATCAGTTTGAAATCTGGAGAGAAGGTAAGCGAAAAGACAAAGCTAATTTAGTTGTCGTTTCAGTGAGAGTCAAACAAGATGAAACACCCGGATCTACGCTAGCTTAGTTGCATTTATTTATACGGTTACTAAAAATAGCGGCTGAAAATAGCACAGGGCAAAAGGGCTTTTGAGGGCGTCTCACCTGCTGATTTTATGATTAAATCAAAGTAGCCCTTTATTAAAACACAGATATATATCCATCTTTCCCACAGAGTTACTTGAGAATATACGGGTTTTTTTTGCAGGGAAGGTTTGTTTAAAGCACAAAACCCCTTTCATTTAGGTTTAAAATTAGATTTTTCAATTGCTCCTAAATACCATATTTTTTGGACTATAAGACGCACCTTTTTCCCCCCTAAAAGGGGGTGAAAATTTAGGTGCGTCTTATACACCGAATGTAGCCCTGCCTGCTCATTGGCCCCCACCCTTTGGCTTCTGCCTCCCAGCAGTTACCTCCTTGCAGCAAGCAGCAAGACGAAACAGCTCGTTTCAGCTTCAGCACAGCCTAATTAGCACAAGTTGATTGGATCGGCCTCCCGACTCTCAGCTGTTTTGCTCTCAGCTGTTTTGCGGGGGCCTCTGCTGCTTGCTGCAAGGAGGTAAATTGCTGGGAGCAGATTTTTTTCCCCCTTGTGCTAATCAAGCTATGCTGAAAACGAAAATGAAAGTAAAGCAGGCTGTTTGCTATTTGCTGCAACGAGGCTAAATTGCTGGGAGGCAGAGAAAAAGGCAGATTTCTTTTTCTTGTTTTCTTCACCCAAAAAGGTAAGTGCATCTTATAGTACGGAGCGTCTTATACTCCGAAAAATACAGTAATCACCAGCTGAGTTTCAATTGTTTATTAAACCCAGTTAGTTTGTCATACGGGTAGTCCTCGAGTTACGACCACAGATGAGCCCCACATTTCCATCGCTAAGGGAGACATTTGTTAATTGAGCTTTGCACAATTCTATAACCTTTCTTTGTATAGCGTCGTTTTGAGGGTAGAAGTTGAAACAGTTTATGTCCAGGATGTGAGGGGTCTGTAAATATTTTCACAGCCCTCTTTTTGACTCGTGCAGGATATAAGTCCTGGTAATAATTATGGTAACTTTACAGTAAAGCTAGCTTTAATAATCATTTGGTTTCTTGTCTAGACTACCTTGAAGGACTGATAGCAACCTTCCCTATGTGGAAAATCAGGACATCTCTTCAGGACGTTTGAACCACCAAGTGGAATTTGGAAACAGGGACAGCAAAATCGATGCTGGTTTTAGTTCAGAGTCCCAGGAAAACACTTAAATTAAGCTGTGGAGAAGAACCCTATTCTCATTTACCAGAAAGGTCATCCAGGATTTCCCTAAGTGGCTTGAGACCCTCCATTATGTAGATTTTTTTCCCTATTTTGGCTATAAAAGTGAACCGCCTCATAATTTCACCCATTCTTAAAATAGGAAAAAAGCAAATAAGAGGATGATTGAAAAAAGGCAAGCAGTGCCATCTTGTGGAAGATGACATCGTACACCGTTAAGTGTAGCGTACTTTAGGTATAAAAATATAGATCTGGCTTTATTGTACAAAATAATTAATGAGTACAAGTTTGACATCAGGATTCAAAACGAGGTCAAAATCATAGAGCATTTTACACTTTGAATCTGGAACGAGTGATTTTGTACTATCAAGCAAGAGACTGCCGAATTCATGTACATCAAAAGGTTTCAGATTATCTCGGAAGCAGGGTGGATCTGATTTAAATCGAGTTGATTTAAATCACAATTTAAATCATGATTTAAATCACTAGTAAAAAGGCTTGATTTAAGTCAACTCGATTTAAATCATAATTTTTAAAGAGCAACTGTCATCTCTGCTACTCCTTTGACCCGCTGTTGACTCACCGATAGTCCCAGTGTTGCAGAATAGACAGCCTCATGCTAGATAACTAAGCTCCATTTCATGCTGAATAAACTAAATTATTTATGTATCTTAAATAGAAAACTATCTTACGATAGATTTTTACCCCCAAAGTTTTTTATTAAAATAAATTCAATAAAAATCAAAAAAATCCGATTTAAATAAAAAAAATCCAATTTAAATAAAAAAAATCTGTTTTTTTTAATTTTTTTTAAAAAAATCATTGATTTTTATCCACCCTGCTCGGAAGGTCTTTAATAAACACAATGGATTTTGTTACCATTGTTAATTGATAATGTATTTGTAATCTGTCCCGTGTTTATTCTGCACCTCCGTAACTATTCTCCCTCACTTCTTTTCATCCTCATCTCAGTTTAAATCTTCCAGCAGTTTAGCTACTCCACGCATCTGAGAAAGTGATCTATAATTCAGAAATAATAATGCATTTTAATAAAATATTATTCTCTGCAAAGATGCTACCAGACTCTTTATAATTTTGGATTTATGTCATAGATTAAATGCGGTTCAACTGTTGCAGGAGTTCTGCTTTTGCAGTAAAAAAAAAAAAAGATGAAAAGAAATCTTGTAGGATCTAATCTGGGTCGGTTATGAGGACCAAAGGTTTCGTCTTCCGAGCTTTTGGGCTTGTGCTGGAACCAGAGCTGGACTCATGCGGAGGATGGGCTCCAGCACGAGTCCAAAAGCTCGGGGAAAAAAAACTTCTGGTCCTGATGGCCGACCCAGATTGGATCCTACAACATTATCCTGGGACATGTATATTCGCCTTCATTCGTGAAAAGGAATCTGATTGTGGTGGTTTAAAAACTGGAAAATTTCCTGAGAAGCAGGAGGAGGAGAAGGAAGAGGTGAAAGAAGGCAAGGACAAGGAGGAAGAAAGGAAGGAATGGATGGCTGGAGGAAGAAAGAGAGAGGGAGGGAAGAAGGAAAGGGCGAGGAAGGAAGGAAGGAAGGAAGACAAGGAGAAGGTGGAAGGAAGGACGGGAAAGGAAGGAAGGAAGGACAAAAGGAAGGAAAGGAAGGAACAAGGTGGAACGGAGGAAGGAAGGAAGGAGAAAAAGGAGAAGGAAGGAAGACAAAGGGAAGAAAAGAAAGAAAGAAGAAAAGAAGGGGAGGGAATGAAGGAAGGGAGGGAAAGGAAGGAAGGAAAAAAGGAAGGAGGGGAAGGAAAGGAAGGAGGAAAGAATGGAAAGGAAGGAAGAAGAAGGAAGGAAGACAAAGGAAAGAAAAGAAAGAAAGAAGAAAAGAAAGATAAAAGGAAAGAAGGAGGGAGGAAAGAAAGAAGAAAAGAAAGGGAGGGAAGGAAGGAACACAAGGAGGAGGAAGGAAGACAAGGAGGAGGTGGAAGGAAGGACAGAAGGAAGGAAGGAGGACAAAGGGAAGAAAAGAAAGAAAGAAGAAAAGAAAGGGAGGGGAGGGAGGGAAGGAAGGAAGGAGGAGGCGGGGTTGGAGGAGAAAAGAGAAGCCCCACCCACCCTCACTTCCTCCTTCCGGTCTGAGGCCGGCCACGCCCCCTCCCTCTGCCGCGCCTGCGCGAGTCCTCCGGGGCGTCCTTGGAGCCGCCGCCGCCGCCGAGTGGTGGGGGGGGGGGGGCGGAGGTGTCGCGGAGCGCGAAGGAGCCGCCGCCGCCATGCAGAGCTGGAGCCGCGTCTGCTGCGCCCTCGCCCAGGTAGCGCCCGCGGGGGACCCTCGGCCTGCGCTCCCGTCCCCTCGGGGCCCCCGGACACTCGTGGGAGGGGGGCGAGGGGGGGGGCTCTGCAAAGTCCCTGCTGAAGCCTTGGAGCCCTTTGCAGAGCGGCCTCGTCCAGACATTGGGGGGGGGGGTGTTTGCTCGGGTTGGGGGTTCAGACGATGCTTGCAAAGGGACACGTGTGCAAATAAAATGAGGAAGGCAGGCTGGGTTGCTGGGGGTGGGTGGGTGGGGGGTTGCTTCTTGCAGAGGGTGGGGGGCGACACGGGGGTGGGTGGGGGGGTGCGTGGCGGACACTACAGGGCTGTCGTGTCTTAGTGGCCTAAAAGACTGGTGGGCTTCCACTTTCAGAAGTCCCCAGCCAGCCAGCCAGCCAGCCAGCATGGCAGAGGAATAACAGGGGTGGGGTGGGGTGGGGTGGGGGGACCTTAGAGGTCTTCTAGTCCAGCCCTCTTCTCAAGAAGGGGACCCTAGACTAGGGGTCTCCAACCTTGGCAACTTTAAGCCCGGAGGACTTCAACTCCCAGAATTCCCCAGCCAGCCAGCATGGCAGAGGAATAATAGAGCTGGGGGGACCTTAGAGGTCTTCTAGTCCAACCCTCTTCTCAAGAAGGGGACCCTAGACTAGGGGTCTCCAACCTTGGCAACTTTAAGCCCGGAGGACTTCAACTCCCAGAATTCCCCAGCCAGCTAGCATGGCAGAGGAATAACAGAGCTGGGGGTGGGGACCTTGGAGGTCTTCTAGTCCAGCCCTCTACTCGAAAAGGGGACCCTAGACTTGGGGTCTCCAACCTTGGCAATTTTAAGCCTGGAGGACTTCAAACTCCCAGAATTCCCCAGCCAGCTGGGAGGGACCTTGGAGGTCTTCTAGTCCAGCCCTCTTTTTTTTTATTTTTTATTTTTAATTTGATTTATATGCCGCCCTTCTCCGAAGACTCAGGGCGGCTTACAATGTGCTCAGCAATAGCCTTCATCCTTTTGTATATTTATACAAAGTCAGCTTATTGCCCCCACAAACTGGGTCCTCATTTCACCTACCTTAGAAAAGATGGAAGGCTGAGTCAACCTTGAGCCTTGGCGAGATTCGAACCTGCAGTAATTGCAGGCAGCTGGTCTTAATAACCAGCTTTAATAACAGGGTGCCTTAAACCCCTGTACTACCAAGGCTCTTCTCAAGAAGGGGACCCTAGACCAGGAGTCTCCAAGCTTGGCAAATTTAAGCCTGGAGGACTTCAACTCCCAGAATTCCCCAGCCAGCTTTGCTTTGAATTCTGGGAGTTGAAGTCCTCCAGGCTTAAATGTGCCAAGGTTGGGGACCCCTGCCCTAGACCATTTCAGATAAAGGACTGTCCAGTCTCTTCTTCTTAAAAGCCTCCAGGGATGGAGCAGCCACAACGTCTGGAGGCAACCGGTTCCGCTGATCGATCAATCAGAATAAAGCTGGAAGGGACCTTGGAGGTCTTCTGGTCCAGCCTTCTACTCAGGCAGGAGGCCTTATATACCATTCCCAAGAAATAGTTGTCCAGTATTTCTTAAAAGCCTCCAGGGATGGAGCATCCATACCTTCTGAAGGCAAGGCGTTCCACTGATTGATCAATCAATCAATCAATCAGAATAGAGCTGAAAGAGCTGTGGTAGAGCTAAATTATATTTAGATAATTTCTGCAAAAACAATTGACGCTCTATCCAAGCTGCTTTTCCTATGCCAAAAGCAAAATAACAGAGTTGGACGCAAGGGTGAAATCCAATTTCCCCCCCCCTACCGGTTCTGTGGGCGTGGCTTGGTGGGCGTGGCAGGGGAAGGATACTGCAAAATCCCCATTCCCTCCCCACTCCTGGGGGAAGGATATTGCAAAATCTCCATTCCCACCTCACTCGGGGGGCCAGCCAGAGGTGGCATTTGCCGCTTCTTCAAACTATTCAAAATTTCCGCTACTGGTTCGTCAGAACCTGCTGGATTTCACCCCTGATCCCTACTCTAAGGAGTTGGCAAGAAGAAGCACTCTTGTTGCCTTTTGCATATTTTAGGTAGGCAAGGATCCCCAGCAATCCTGCTCATTGCTGGCCCAGCTGGCTGAATCTTACTGCAGTTACTAAACAACTGAACGAGGCTTTATTTCCTAGACTTTAAAATAGGAAGAGTATTTGGGTATGTTTTATTGTTTGTTTATTTGATTTGTATACCGCCCTACTCCTGAAGGACTCAGGGCGGTGAACAGCCAAACAAAAAAATACATAGATACAAAAATTTAAAAACCAGATAAAATCGAATTAAATCATTTTGGCCCAGACAGATTAAAACACCCCAATAATTTAAAAACAGATTAAAATTTACATATTAAAAAGAGGGAAAAGATTAGGCCAAGCTCGCCTGGTGGAATAAAAAGGTTTTCACGGCGCGGCGGAAGGTGCGCAGATCCGGGATCCTCCGTATCTCCGGGGGGAGCTCATTCCAGACGGTAGGTGCCCCCACAGAGAAGGATCTCCCCCTAGGGGCCGCCAGTTGACACTGTTTGGCTGACGGCACCCGGAGGAGTCCCTCTCTATGAGAGCGTACTGGCCGGTTGGAGGCTATTGGTGGTAGTAGGCGGTCCCGTAGATAACCAGGTCCTATGTCTTGTCTAATGAAGAGAAGGCCTGGGGGAAACATCATAGCAGTCTTCCAATATCTCAGGGGCTGCCACAAAGAAGAGGGAGTCAAGCTATTCTCCAAAGCACCTGAGGGCAGGAGAAGAAATAATGGATGGAAACTCATCAAAGAGAGATCCAATTCAGAACTAAGGAGAAATTTCCTGACAGAACAATTAACCAATGGAACAACTTGCCTCCAGAAGTTATGAATGCTCCAACACTGGAAGTTCTTAAGAAGAGATTGGACAGCCACTTGTCTCAAATGGCATAGAGTCTCCTACTTGAGTAGAGTATTGGATTCAAAGACCTCCAAGTTCCCTTCCAACTCCATTATTTTATAAATTATTTGAATTGGTAGCAGACCTGGGTGATTTTGTGGGTGTATAGGTCAGAGGTCCTCCCTGGTGGCTGAGGATGACGAAAGTTTTGGTCTACCATCTCAAGGGTTTTGTAAATGACTTTGTTCTTTCACAAAAGTTTTGTGTGGTTGTAGCAAATTCTAGCAGGACTCTTCTTGTGCGTGGAGCAATACAACAGTTAAAGCAAAATCCCTCAAACCAGGAGTGAAATGCTTCAGGTTCGGACCGGATCGCCTGATCCGGTAGCGATGGTGGCGGGTGGTTCGGAGAACCAGTAGCAAAAATCCCTGCGCTCACCCCCCCATGCCCAGCTGAGCCGCGCGATCATCTGAGGCTGTTTATTTTTTTTTATTTTTAAAAGCATTTTTTCTACAACCTCTTCGGCGAGAAAAACCGCTTTTACAAGTAAAAAAAAGTCTCTGATGATCGTGCTGCTCAGCTGGGATCGTCAGAGGCTTTTAAAAGCATTTTTTCTACAACCTCTTCGGCCGAAGAGGCTGTGGGGGAAAAAAATGCCTTTAAAAGCCTCTGGCGATCCCAGCTGAGTTGCCTGATCATCAGAGGCTTCTAAAAGCATTTTTTTCTGCAACCTCTTTGGCCGAAGAGGTTGTAGAAAAAATGCTTTTAAAAGTAAAAAAAAAAAAAGTTGGCCATGCCCACTCAGTCACATTATCCCCCCAACCCCCCCCCCCCCCAAGCCATGCCCACAGAACCGGTAGTAACAAATTTTAGATTTCATCCCTGCCTCAAACTTTTATGGGTATCCCATGGAGAGGGAGGGAGAAAGGGGGAGAGAGAGAAAGGGAGAGAGAAAAGGAGAGAGAGGGAGAGAAAGAAAGAAAGAAAGGGGGAGAAAGAGAGGGACAGAGAGAGATAATATATCTTTTCTTTCTTTCAAATTTTACTTTTTAATTTAATTTAATTTTTGATTTATATGCCGCCCTTCTCCGGAGACTCAGGGCGGCTTACAATGCGCTAAGCAATAGCCTTCATCCTTTTTGTATATTTATACAAAGTCAGCTTATTGCCCCCACAAACTGGGTCCTCAATTTACCTACCTTAGAAAGGATGGAAGGCTGAGTCAACCTTGAGCCTGGTGAGATTCGAACCTGCAGTAATTGTAGGCAGCTGGTCTTAATAACAGGGTGCTTTAAACCACTGTACTACCAAGGCTCCTTTTTACTTTGGCAGTCCTTTATTCTGTATAAATCAAAATAAAATTAGAATAGAATAGAATAGAATAGAATAGAATAGAATAGAATAGAATAGAATAGAATAGAACAGAACAGAACAGAACAGAACAGAACAGAACAGAACAGAACAGAATTTTTTATTGGCCAAGTGTGATTGGACACACAAGGAATTTGTCTTTGGTGCATACGCTCTCAGTGTACATAAAAGAAAAGATACATTTGTCAAGAATCATAAGGTACAACACTTAATGATAGTCATAGGGTACAAATAAGCAATCAGGAAACAATATCAATATTGATCAATAAAAACTTGGCTGATCAATAAAATCAGCCGAGTGTCACTTTTATAGAGTTTTATAAGATGTACCAAAAGTCAGGCCTCATATACCAATCGCAATAAAATTTGGGGGAAACGTTACTGTGTTAGGGACGTTCTAAGATTATATGTCAAAGAAATAATGAACTGGCAATCAAGTTGAACATTTAATGTAATTTATGCAATAAATGACGTGGCTTATGGGGCTTGACTTTTGGTCTACCCTACATTTCTTGATCATCAATTGCTTCCTTGTTGAGAATTAAAGTAATTGGAATTTTTGGCTTTCCTGGAGAAAAACGATGAGAATTGGATTGTTCTCAATTGTTTTTTTTTTTGAAATGTAAGCTATCCGGTATTGTTCAGTACAATATATTGTTTCATAATGTGATAAAACTAAGCTGGACTTCTGTAGGAATCTTATTTGCCTCTCTGAGGTTTGAGATAGTGGGAAATAATCAGCCACAATAGCCTTTTTGATAATATTTTTCTGCTGTATAAACAGATTAGAATGTATCCTTGAGATTAATTGCAAGGACCAAACGTCAAGGTTTGTAAGGAAGTATTGGTTTATAAGCTTATTGGCACATAATACACTTTGCTATTTGCAATCGGTAGTTGGGAGCAGGCTTTTTTTTTTTTTTTTTTAATTTGATTTATATGCCGCCCTTCTCCGGAGACTCAGGGCGGCTTACAATGCGCTAAGCAATAGCCTTCATACTTTTGTATATTTATACAAAGTCAGCTTATTGCCCCCACAAACTGGGTCCTCAATTTACCTACCTTAGAAAGGATGGAAGGCTGAGTCAACCTTGAGCCTGGGGAGATTTGAACCTGCAGAAATTGCAGGCAGCTGTGTTAATAACAGGGTGCATTAAACCACTGTACTACCAAGGCTCCAAGGCTTAAGAATGGCTAATCACCTCATCTTTTATTTTCAAACTTTTGTCTTAGCGGAGTGTAATAAACAGAAATGCTATTTAGGATACAGAAAAGAAGAGTAAGGGTTGAGTTTTTGCCCAATGCATCGTATGGATATGTCATCCTTTCTGAGGGAATTTAGATGCCAAGGAAGACAAACATTGAAGATTTTTTTTTTCCTATTTAAGAGTTGCAAAGAATAAAGGTAGAATCGAATCGAATCGAATTCTTTTATTGGCCAAGCGTGATTGGACACACATGGAATTTGTCTTTGGTGCATATGCTCTCAGTGTACATAAAGAAAAAATAAAATATATTCGTCAAGAATCATAAGATACAACATTTAATGATAGTCATAGGATACTAATGAGCAATCAAATCATACTAGGAAACAATAAAAACAATATCAGTTATAAAGATACAAGCAACACGGATACAGCCATAAGGATGAGAAGAAAAATAGTAATATAGTCTTAGTAGTTAATTTGACAGTGTTGTGGGAATTAGTTGTTTAGCAGAGTGATTGGGTGAAATCCAGCAGGTTCTGACAGGTTCTGGAGAACCGGTAGCGGAAATTTTGAGTAGTTCGGAGAACCGGCAAATACCACCTCTGGCTGGCCCCAGAGTGGGGTGGGAACGGAGATTTTGCAATATCCTTCCCCCAGGAGTGGGGAGGGAATGGGGATATTGCAGTATCCTTCCCCTGCCACGCCCACCAAGCTACACCACGCCCACCAAGCCACACCCACAGAACCGGTAGTAAAAAAAAAATTGAATTTCACCACTGAGAGTGATGGCATTCGGAAAAAAACTTGTCCTTATGTTTTGTTGTTCTAAACTAAATTGAAAGATAAGTAATTAGAGTAATTAGAGTAAAATGAGTGACGGATCATTCTGTTAGGCCTGATTCTAGAAACTTATTCTTTCCTCTTTTTTTTTCTTTTCCTCAAATTAGAGGGGCCATTTTAGCCGGATCCAGCATGGCTTACAAAGCATTTCAGCAGCGCCTGTGAGAACTTACGCCGATCAAGGTAAATATTACCTAGCTTTGAAATGCATGGAAAAATAGGGTTTCTTTCTTCGTAAAAATCCACCGCTCCTTCCAGGATGGGGTTTAACTGCATTACTGTTTTATTTATTTATTAAATGTTCAACCAGCTCTTTTGAGTTGTACCCGACACTGCATCTGGCATTTGTGCATTTATATTACCGTGTTTCCCTGAAAATAAGACCTGTCTTATATTTTTTAAACCCTGAAATAAGCGCTTGGCCTTATTTTAGAGGAGGTCTTATTATTTTGGGGCGCGCGGAGCAAGACGGGGCTCCTCTTGCCGTCATACCGGATTTACAGCTCTGTCTCCCTAACCCTAAGTAGTGGAAATGACAGGGACCAGCTCCTCATGCGGTTAAATATTTTTGGGAAGGGCTTATTTTCGGGGGAGGGATTAACTGGGGAGGGCTTATTTTCGGGGAAACACAGTACATATTCTGATGATTACATAGCAAAACACTTTAGTAAAGCCACTAGACCACGAGTGTCAAACTCAAGGCCTGTGGCCCGTGGGGTGCTTAGATCTGGCCCGTGGGGCCGCCCTGGAAACAGCGAAGAACCGGCCCACGGTACCTCTGCCAGCAAAAACGGAGCTAGGGAGGGTCATGTGCGGCCCACCCGGGGCTCCATTTTTGGCTGCGACGGCCTGGCCTCCTGCAGCCCTCTGCCAGCAAAAACAGAGCTCGGGAAAGCCGAAAACAGAGCATCGACGAGTGACGTGTGAGCTGGCCATGCCCCCCCTGGTTGTGCCAACCTGCCCCCCCCCTCCCCAAGCAGGGGTGAGCTCCAAAAATTTTAGCAAGGGGTTCTCTGCCCGGTTGCTGGGTGGGTGTGGCCATGGTGGGCGTGGCCTAGTTGGCCTCCTGCACCACGGCGGGGGGGCACATTTTTGCCCTCCCCGTGCCCTCTGGAGGTCGTTTCTGGCCTTCCTGAACTTCCAGTAGGCCCATTTTTCGCCCTCCCCAAGCTTCCATGCGCACCCTGTACTTACCTGCATCCAAAACAGGCTGCGTGGGGACTCCTGGGAGTGGAGGGGCGGAGTGGGTGGGGCCAGCAAGGAGTGGGATTTGGGGGTTCTCCGAACTGCACAGAATCTTAGCTAGAGGTTCTCCCGAACCCCTAGCATCCTACCCCTGCCCCCGAGGTCAAACACAACCCTGATGCGGCCCTCGAGTTTGATATCCCTGCACTAGGCCCTTGGAATTGGCCATCTCAATTTGTTAACAAAGAAGTCCGATCCGAGGATTGTTTACCATACAGGTAGTCCTCGACTTACAACCATTATTCATTTAGTGACCATTCAAAGTTACAACGGCACCGAAAAATGAGACTTATGCCTGTTTACACAGTTAGGACCGTTGCAGCATTCCCCAGGGTCACGTGATCAAAATTTGGGCACTCGGCAGCTGACTCATATTTATGACGGGCTCACGGGATTACATTTTGCGACATTCTGACAAAGCAAAGGGAACGGGGAAGTCAGATTCACTTAACAACCGCGTTATTAACTTAACAACCGCCACAGTTCGCTTAAAAACTGTGGCAAAATTCATAAAACGGGGTAATACTCACTTAACTGTCTCACTTAGCGACATAAATTTTAGATTCAATTGTGGTCGTAAATTGAGGAATACCTGTACAATGGAATATAGCTGTGGCTATTTACTTGTTTACCGTATACTGTGTGAAAATAACAAACAATATATTCTGTAGCAATGGAGATACCTTTCTATAGTAACAGTAACAGAGTTGGAAGGGAGCTTGGAGGTCATCTAGTCCAACCCCCTGCTCACGCAGGAGGCCTGTACTAGGGATTCGAACCGCCGAACTGCTGACCTTTCTGATTAACAAACTCAGTGTCTTAGCCACTGAGCCAATCTTTCTTGGCAGTCTTTAAATATTTAACTTAAAAAAAAATTCTCTGTGATTGTTCTTCTCAAATTAAGTTTGGGTCTTTTTGTCAGTTGATGCTGATGTGACCGTCATCGGATCTGGTCCCGGAGGGTATGTTGCTGCCATCAAAGCTGCCCAACTTGGCTTTAAGGTGAGCAAGCATGGTAAGATCCCCAGGTAATGTCTCAATAGTTTGGAAAAGTTTGCCAAAGTTCTTACCAACAAGCGAAAGAGTGGAAGGTTACTCATCTTGTGTGCAGATAAAGGTAAAGGTTCCCCTTGCACATATGTGCTAGTCGTTCCCGACTCTAGGGGGCGGTGCTCATCTCCATTTCAAAGCTGAAGTGCCAGCGCTGTCCGAAGATGTCTCCGTGGTCATATGGACGGCATGACTAAACAGCAAAGGCGCACGGAACGCTGTTCCCTTCCCACCAAAGGTGGTCCCTATTTTTCTACTTGCATTTTTTACGTGCTTTCGAACTGCTAGGTTGGCAGAAGCTGGGACAAGGAACGGGAGCTCACCCATTACACGGCACTAGGGATTCGAACTGCTGTAGGAGGTGGTTAAATATGACGGACCTTCAGTGACACCCAGATTATAAGAAATTTGAAATAGAAACTCTGAGAGTTAAACAATGTTCATTCACCCTCAGTTGTCAGGCCTAGAAACCATCTTTGGTATTGGGCCTTCAGGCCCGCCACATGTTACTGCTGTGGGAAACTGGGAGGGGCGATTGTATGGAGCAAGGATGATATGTAGTCATAATAACATTCCTTTCTCAGAGAGTCAAGGACATCTTGCCCTGCACCTGGAGGGGTGTGACTGTGAGGCATCTCCAGTTGGGACAGTGCTTTGATTGGACCATGAGATGGACATGTTGGTGCTGGGCAGGGACTTGGACTATCCTTTGGGTGGGGGAAACCTGGTGTCAAGTTTTGAGGTCGTCTCAAATAAATTGTATTTCAAACAAAGTCTATTTTGAAAAACTCCCATTTATTAAGCACGACATTCTAACCTGACTCCAATCGGAGCCAACACTGACTTCCAGCCCCAAAACCCTCCCTTTCCGTTCCCCACTCCCCTGCACTCATTGGCCATCTTCCAAGTCATTCTACCCCTAATCTACTCTAGCTCAAAGGAATTTCCCCCTTCCCATCCCATCTCCTGGGGGTTTTATCTCCAGGGAAAATAAGTAGGTGAAAAGTCAAACGTCCCTTTCCAGATGCCTTTGCTTCTCCTTCTTATGTCAGCACTAGAGTAAATGCAGGTTGAAGTGCTGACACCTGGAAGCTTTCAGATTCGGGTTTTCCCAGATGTGCCAATATGATCTCTCTAATAAAATGGGACTTTGAGGAACCCTGACATTAATTGAATTTGACTTCTAGTGTTAGAATGAAATATGATTATGGTTTCCCAAGGTTGCCATTGCCTTTGAGCATTAGGACAGGAGACCACCAGGGAATTTGAAGGCTGTGGACTAGAATGGGAAATTGGAAAAAGCATGCCAGAAGAAAATGCAGGACAAGCCCATTCTCTCCCCAAGAAAATGGCCTAGATTCGTGATGGCGAACCAGTGGTACACGTGCCACCTGTGGCACGTAGAGCCATATCTGTGGGCGTGCGAGTGTTGTCCTACCTCAGCTCCAGTGCGCCAGCTGATTTTCTAGCCTTCCAGGCCCACTGGAAGTCAGGAAATGGGCCATTTCCGGCCTCTGGTGGGGGTGGGGGGGTGGGGAAGGCTGTTTTCACCCTCCCCAGACTCCAAGAAAGCCTCTGGAGCCCGGGGAGGGTGAAAAATGGGCCTACCGGGCCCACCGTACCATTGCATGCCAAAAGCAGGGGGAGTGTGGGGGGGCGTGCGTGCGTGGCGCATTAAATTATGGGTGCGGGCACACGTGTGCACGACCCCCCGCACTCCCCCCACTTTTGACACACGGCAAAAAGGGAGGGGGGGAGGAGGGATGGGAAAAAATTGTTGTAATACTTGTTAAAACTTAAAAAAACAAAAACAAAAACATAAAAAAAACACAATAAAAGAAAAAAATAACTCTTGCTTTTAAATCCTAGACTGCCTGTGTGGAGAAAAATGAAACTCTGGGTGGGACATGTTTGAATGTTGGATGCATCCCTTCTAAGGTAGGTTTGGGATTCGTCTTTCCCATCATATTGGAAGCAAATATCAAAATTTGAAAAGGGTATTTTTAGAAACTGTGAAGTGAACAGAGGTAGCTATTTACGACCAGAATTGAGCTCAAAGTTGCTAAAACAAGAAACTTTCTTGAGTGTGTTTGTCCCATTTTACGACTCTTCTTGCCACATTTGGTTGTTAAGTGAATCCGGCTTCCTTGGATTTGACTTTGCTTGTCAGAAGGTCGCAAAAGGGAATCGATGTTGTGACCTGGGCTTACTGAGTCTTTACAAGACATAATTAGTCCCAAACAAACCTATTTTATTGTAACAGCTGAGAATTACATTCATTCCAGCTGAGTCCCAATTAGTTGAAAAACAAGTCCTTCGGAAGAAGTCCTTAGGGATAATCACCAACCTTTATTCTTCTTTGACACCCTGCCAAAGACCTTACTTGGCAAAGCCCCACAAAGTTCAGAAACAAACAAGAGATGCCGACTGGAAACAGAGTTAGCAACGTTGCTTTCCTGCAAAAGGCCCAACTGTCTTTGTTTTATGAGCTGCACTGTGGTTGTATTAGCCAGCCGTCTTGGTGTTACAGTCCCAAATGCATTGTGTGTGTGTGTGTGTGTGTAGAAGACTAGTGTTAAGTGGACTGAGTGACTACTTAAGATAAGACAAAACACCTCAAATATTAAATATAGAAGTGCTGCCTTGAAGCTATGAACATATAATCAGGGTTTTAAGTACTTTCCCTGACTGGGTAGGGGTAGTTATTTTAAATGCACCATTTTTTAAATGTGGCATTTACGGAGCAGATTGTGTATTTAATCAAAAACTGCTTTTATATTACAGGCCTTGTTAAACAATTCACACCTGTACCATTTGGCTCATGGCAAAGACTTTGCTAGCAGAGGGATTGAAAGTGAGTACGCCAGACAACTCCTATGACTCCAATTCTACTAAGTAGAATTGTCTTCCCTTGTCTTTTCTGCCTTGTGTCTCCTTTCTTCCTTCCTTCTTTCTTTCCTTCCTTCCTTCCTTTTCTTCCTTATCCTTCCTCCTTCCCTCGCTCCGTTCATTCGTTCCTTCTTCCTGTCTTTCTTTCCTTCCTTCCTTCCTTCCTTCCGTCTTTTCCTCCTTGACCCTCCCTCCCAAGTTTGGATTGCAATGTTTAATTGTTCGGTGAACTCCTTTTCAGAACGCGGGATGCCCAAGGCTAACCAACTTCCCATTCATAATTTGTGTTTAAACAGTTACAGGTCTCCGGTTGAATTTAGAGAAAATGATGGAACAGAAGAGTGGTGCAGTGAAGGCTTTAACAGGAGGAATCGCTCACTTGTTTAAACAAAATAAGGTACCCTTTTGACAAAAACACACTGGCTTTTATTTGCATTATCCCTAGCTATTAGCTTTTTTACACCTCTTTAGTCTGCTGGGGGAGGATAAATAATAAAGGAAAAAGGGATTTCCAAATTCTTTATTAACAGAACATCTTAGAAAGCCAGATTCACTTAATAGGCGTGTGACTAATTTAATCACTGCAGTGATTCACTTAACAACCGTGGGGCAAAACTTGCTTAAGCAACAGGAATTTGGGGCTCAGTTGTGGTCATAAGTTGAGGACTACCTGTAGCCTTATTTGTTTTCTGATTTTCAAGAATCGGTACGGAAGACATGGCTAGCTCAGGTAGCCATGTTGGGGTTTAGTTAATCTGACTTCTAAAAACAGCTGGATAGTTATTCTTTTCTTAAAGCCTTGAGACTCCGAAGTGCCATTCTGCCGTAACATATTTCAAATTTTATTATTATTATATACTTTATTCATTAAACATGAAGCTCAGTCAACTGAACATTGAAAAATGTATCACAAATATTATTAACTGGCACTGATGGTTGATACGGGTTGCTGCCAGCATCCTAGGTATCGACCAAGTATTATTATTTATTATTATTATCATCATCTTCATCATCCCTTTTATTCATTAAACATGAAACTCAGTCAACTGATCATTTAAAAATGTGTCACAAATACCATTGACTGGTGCTAATGGTTGATACGGGTTGCTGCCAGATTATTGTTGTTATTACTATTACTATTATGGTTGGTTGCCCAGTCAGCCAGATGTTGAGACTGGATTTGGCCTTTTTATCCACCTATTGAGTCCTTCCCTGGGTAAGCAGATGTTGTTTAATAATATTAACGGTTTTGTCACAGGACCTAAACCAGTGATAGCTAACCGTTTTGCTATCGCGCACCAGGAGGGCGGGTTGTGGGGGGGTCATGTGCATGCGTGCCCACACCCATAATTCTATGCGCCCCGCCCCCGTGCATGTGCGCGCGACCCCCCCCTCCCCTGCTCCTGGCACATGATGGCCCGGTAGGCCTGTTTTTCTTTCTCACCTGGCTCCAGGGCCTCTCTAGGAGTCTGGGGAGGGCGAAAACTGCCTTCCCTACCCCCCCACCCCAAGAGGTCCTCCGGAGGCCAAAAACGTCCCATTTTGACAACTTCTGGTGGGACCGGAAGTTGTCAAATGGGGCGTTTAAGGCCTCCGGGGGGGGGGGGAAGGCCGTCTTTGCCCTCCACAGACTCCTAGAGAGGCCCTGGAAGTGGGGGGACAGCAAAAAATGGGCCTTCCGGTCCCACCGGAAGTTGTTAAATGGGCCATTTTCGGCTTCCGGAGGACCTCCGGGTGGGTGAGGGGAGGCTGTTTTTGCCCTCCCCAGACACCTAGAGAGGCCCTGGAACCAGGTGAGAAAAAAAGACGGGCCTTCCCCACCCCACCCAGGCCCTTCGGAAGCAGGAAACAGCCTGTTTCCCTACTTTTGGTAGGCCCAGAAGACCCGAAAATCAGCTGGCGTGCCGGAGCTCAGCTCACATGCCCACTGATATGGCTACGCATGCCACTTGTGGCACGTGTGCCATAGGTTTGCCATCACGGACCTAAACTATTCCAAGCGAAGGTGCCTTTTGCTATTGGCCATTATTATTTAAATAGTAAGGTGTTGACAATAGCTAATTGTTTCTTTGCTTCTTTAAAAAAAAGGATTTTCCTTTCCTCCTTTAAGGTAACGCATGTGCCTGGCTTTGGAAAAATAACCGGCAAAAACCAGGTCACCGCAACGAAAGCTGATGGCAGTACTCAGGTTATCAATACCAAGAACATCCTTATAGCGACAGGTTCCGAAGTAACACCTTTCCAAGGAATTACGGTACGGCTTGACTTCGAAATTTAGCTAACGTCATATTCACTCAGAATATTATTGGTGAGAAAATATTTTCTTAAATTATCCTGTTTCCCGGAAAATAAGCCCTAACCGGAAAATAAGCCCTAGCATGATTTTTCAGGATGCTCGTAATATAAGCCCTACCTCCAAAAATAAGCCCCAGTTAAGATCGTCAGCCAGATGGATGTATTTAGTACCGTATTTTCCCAAAAAGATCTAGCCCTGAGTCCTTCGGGAGTAGGGCGGTATATAAATCCAAAAATAAAATAAATAAAATAAAAATAACCAGAAAATAAGCCCTAATTTGTCTTTTGGAGCAAAAATTAATAAGCCCGATCTTATTTTCAGGGAAATACGGTATTACTATGTGGAGGAATTGTCCAAACTTGGCAACTTTAAGCCCTAACACAGATTAACACAGATTAACAGAGTTGGAAGGGGCCTTATAGGTCATCTAGTCTAACCCCCACTCAAGCAGGAGACTTGAGACATTTCTGACAAATGGCAGTCCAGTCTCTTCTTGAAAGCCTCCAGTGATGAAGCTCCCACAACTTCTGAAGGGAACTTCTGTTCCATGGGTTGATTGTTCTCACTGTCAGAAAGTTCCTCCTAATTTCTAGGTTGAATCTCTCCTTGGTCAGTTTCCATCCATTATTTCCTTGTCTGGCCTTGGGTTGGCTTTGGAAAATAACTTTACCTCCTCCTCTCTGTGACAGAGATTGGAAGACTGCTCTCATTTAATTTAATTTCCATCCATTGCTTCTTGTCCTGCCTTCAGGTGCCTTGGAAAATAGGTTGACCCCCTCTTCTCTATGGCAGCCCCCCAAATATTGGAAGCCTGCTATCATGTCTCCCCCTGGTCCTTCTCTTCACTAGACTAGCCATGCCCAGTTCCTGTAACCGTTCTTCATATGTTTTAGTCTCCAGTCCCCTCATCATCTTTGTTGCTCTTCTCTGCACTCTTTCCAGAGTCTCCACATCTTTTTTATAGTGTGGTGATCAAAACCGGATGCGGTACTCTAGGTGTGGTCTTACTAAGGCTTTATAGAGTGGTATTAGTACCTCACTCGAGCTTGATTGTATCCCTCCGTTAATACGAGGGATGGGCCTGGTGGCTCAGCAGACTAATAGCATTGTGATTAACACCAGCTGTCTGCAATTACTGTAAGTTCAAATCTCACCAGGCTCAAAGGTGACTCGGCCTTCCATCCTTTCTAAGGTAGGTAAAATGAGGACCCAGATTGTGGGGGCAATAAGCTGACTTTGTATAAATATACAAAAGTATGAAGGCTATTGCTTAACGCATTGTAAGCCGCCCTGAGTCTCCGGAGAAGGGCGGCATATAAATCAAATTTAAAAAAAAAATGCAATTTAGGATTGCATTGGCTGGCTTATATTTAGCTGATTGTCCACTGAGACTCCAAGATCCCTCTCACAGTCACTGCTATTAAGCCTGGTTTCCCCCAGTTTATATGTGTGCTTTTGGTTTTTCTTACCTAAGTGTAAGACTTTACTTTTCTCTACATTGAATTTCATTTTGTTAAATATTATGTCGACTGGCGACTCCCAGGGGGAGGGCCTTCTCTGTGAGGGCTCCAACCCTTTGGAATGAACTGCCCCCCAGATCCCTGATCTCCGTGCTTTCCGCCGTGCCCTCAAGACCCTGATGTTCCAACAGGCGGGGCTAAACATACGAACATGTGAATGATTTTTTTTTAAATGTTATCTAATTCTGGGTTTTATTTAATTGGCCAAACTAAGTAATAATTTTAATTAGCAATTTTATGATGTTTGTGTGTCTATATTTTTCTTGACTGTACACCGCCTTGAGTCCTACGGGAGAAAGGCGGTATAGAAATATAATAAATAAATAAATAAATAAATAGATAGATAGATAGATAGATAGATAGATAGATAGATAGATAGATCCCAGTGTTCACATCTGTCAAGATCCATCTGGATCTTGAGCCTATCTTCTAGGGTGTTAGCTATTCTTGCCATCTTAGTATCATCTGCAAATTTGGTGAGTTCCCCTTCTATTCCCTCATCTAAGCCGTTTATGAAGATATTGAAGAGTACTGGGCCTAAGACGGACATTTGTGGCACTCCACTGTTTACTTCTCTCCATGTAGACTTAGAGTCTACATGGCTGGGGAATTCTGGGAGTTGAAGTCCACCTGTCTTAAAGTTGCCAAGTTTGGATGCCCCTGTAAATTTAGATTTAAATTTCTTGGAGAAAGCTGTGTCCATGTAAAGAAGATTTTTCTCTCTCTCTCTCTCTCTCTCTCCTCAATTTATTTAGATTGATGAAGACACCGTCGTATCGTCCACTGGCGCGCTGTCTTTGAAACAAGTCCCTGAAAAAATGGTGGTCATTGGTGCAGGAGTGATTGGTGTAGAACTGGTGAGAAACGGGCTTGGGGGGGGGAAAAAGTGTTTTTCAGTGTCTCTAATGAAATGCAATGGTTAGATAGTTAGATGGGACCTGTCCACTGTTACAGGATAACGCTGATTTTAAAATTGCAGTACGGTTTACCAGCGGACTTTGGGAATAAATTCCAAGTTTATTATCTACAAAGATCTCTATGACCCAATAGCAAGATATATCACTTGCCTTACCAAAATTGAATTTGCCCCAAATTGAAGTCGTGAACAACTCAAGAAGATCTCCTTCCTCCATGTTGGGAAATGCCCAGCCAGGAAGGGAGGGAGGAGGAATCAAGCAGGGAATTAGCCTTGAGTCACTGCAGTAATAGTATAGTAATCTAGGTTGTGTTTGGTGTGAAGTTAATGGTAAAGAATGCATAATGTTTGAACTCCTGCTTCTAGAGGCCCGTGGAGCTTATTTATTTATATCTCACTTTTATTATTTTTATAAACCACGCAAAAAAGGCAAACATATCTAACGCATCTTTCTCCTCGTATTTTCCACACAACAACCACCCTGTGAGATGGTTGGGCTGAGAGAGAGTGACAGGCCCAAAGTCACCCAGCTGTCTTTCATGCCTAAGGCGGGACTAGAACTCACCATCTCCTGGTGATTGGCCCAAAGTAACCCAACTGGCTTTCATTCGTAACGTGGGACTAGAACTCACTGTCTCCTGGTGATTGGCCCAGAATCAACCAGTCCTCTTTTATGCCTAAAGCGGGACTAGAACTCACCATCTCCTGGTGATTGGTCCAAAGTAACCCAACTGGCTTTCATTCGTAACGTGGGACTAGAACTCACCGTCTCCTGGTGATTGGCCCAGAATCAACCAATCCTCTTTCATGCCTAAGGCGGGACTAGAACTCACCATCTCCTGGTGATTGGCTTAGAGTCAGCCAACTGGCTTTCATGCCTAAGGTGGGACTAGAACTCACCGTCTCCTGTTGATTGGTCCAGAATCAACCAGCCCTCTTTCATGCTTAAGGCGGGATTAGAACTCACCATCTCCTGGTGATTGGCTCAGAGTCAGCCAACTGGCTTTCATGCGTAAAACAGGGCTAGAACTCACCATCTCCTGGTGATTGGCTGAAACTGAACCAGCTGACTTTCATGCGTAAGACAGGGCTAGAACTGACTGCCTCCTGGTGATTGGCCCAAAGTCAACCAGTCCTCTTTCATGCGTAAGAAAGGACTAGAATTCACCATCTCCTGGTGATTTACCCAAAGTCAGCCAACTAGCTTTCATGCCTAAGGTGGGACTAGAACTCACCGTCTCCTGGTGATTTACCCAAGTCACCCAGCTTTCTTCCATGCCTAAGGCAAGACTAGAACTCACCATCTCCTGGTGATTGGCCCAAAGTCACCCAGCCGTCTTCCATGCCTAAGGCAGGACTGGAACTCACCGTCACCCAGTTTCCAGTCGAGAACCTTAATCACTATACCCAAGCTGGTGCTATGCATTATGCTTTGTAAATGCACTTTGCGTGCATGTTTCGCTTTGCACGCTCTACAAGAAGTCCTCTTGGTCGGCAGCTGACTTGTCTGGCATAAAAGTTTGGAAATTATTTTTATCATTAGGTGGTGGTGGAAAAAAAAAAAAGAAAAGAAAATTAATGAATTAGTCCCCTTCCATCATGTGGATTGTTGTCCCACGACGTAAAAAGAGTGTGAATTTCAAGTTGGAAGAATGCTTTATTTCATGACGGATATGAGCTTGCTCGGCGTGAAGTTTGTTCACTTGTTTTTGTAAAGCTGTTTTGAAAACCTGTTTGATCCCAGGGTTCAGTTTGGCAGCGTCTGGGCGCCGATGTGACAGCGGTGGAATTCTTGGGCCACGTTGGTGGATTGGGCATCGATATGGAGATATCCAAGAACTTCCAACGCATTCTCCAGAAACAAGGACTTAAATTTAAACTCAACACGAAAGTAACCGGCGCCACCAAGAAACCAGATGGAAAGATTGATGTTGCGTAAGTATTCAATAGGCAAATAACTGATTTTTTTTTTTTTAATTTGATTGATATGCCGCCCTTCTCCGGAGACTCAGGGCGGCTTACAGTGCGTTAAGCAATAGCCTTCATACTTTTGTATATTTTATACAAAGTCAGCTTATTGTCCCCACAAACTGGGTCCTCAATTTACCTACCTTAGGAAGGATGGAAGGCTGAGTCAACCTTGAGCCTGGCGAGATTCGAACTTACTTTAATTGCAGACAGCTGGTGTTAAATTACAGTGCTTTAAGTCTGCAGAGCTATCCAGGCTCCTGGATAGCTTTTAAGGCGTTTTCTCCCGTAACATCTTCAGCCCTCTAGTATTAAGACTGGAAAACATGGCATGTTTTCAGAGAGTTGGGAAATTATAAATTTGTTCGATATGATATACAGGTCAGTGGTGGGGTCCAAAATTTTTTTACTACCGGTTCTGTGGGTGTGGCTTGGTGGGCGTGGCATGACTTGGTGCCTCTATTCCAATAGGAATAGAGAGAGGAATAGAAGAGAAGAGAGAACAGAACAACATGGAATGGAATGGAACGGAACAGAATCAGGAATTAGGAATAGAATAGAGCAGAAAAGAATAGAAACGGAATTAGGAATAGGCATAGAATAGAACAGAGAACAGAACAGAACAACATGGAATGGAACAGAACAGAACAGAATCAGGAACAGAAAAGAATAGAACAGAATCAGGAATAGGCATAGAATAGAACAGAGAACAGAACAGAACAACATGGAATGGAATGGAACGGAACAGAATCCGGAATCAGGAATAGAATACACCAGAACAGAAAAGAAAAAAGAATAGAAAAGAATAGAATGGAATCAGGAATAGGCATAGAATAGAACAGAGAACAGAACAGAACAACATAGAATGGAACGGAACAGAATGAAACAGAATCAGGAATAGAACAGAAAAGAACAGAACGGAATCAGGAATAGGAATAGAACAGAACAGAACAGAACAGAAAAGAAAAAGGAATAGAAAAGAATAGAATGGAATCAGGAATAGGCATAGAATAGAAGAGAGAACAGAACAGAACAACATGGAATGGAACGGAACAGAATGAAACAGAATCAGGAATAGAACAGAAAAGAACGGAACGGAATCAGGAATAGGAATAGAACAGAACAGAACAGAACAGAAAAGAAAAAGGAATAGAAAAGAATAGAATGGAATCAGGAATAGGCATAGACATAGAATAGAACAGAGAACAGAACAGAGCAGAACAACATGGAATGGAACAGAACGGAATGAAACAGAATCAGGAATAGAACAGAAAAGAACAGAACGGAATCAGGAATAGGAATAGAATAGAACAGAACAGAGAACAGAATAGAAAATGGAATAGGAATAGAACAACAGAATAGAGAACGGAATGGAACAGAACAGAACAAAACAAAACAACATGGAATGGAACGGAACAGAATCAGGAATAGAATAGAATAGAATAGAATAGAATAGAATAGAATAGAATAGAATAGAACTTAGAATAGAACTTAGAATAGAGAACGGAACAGAACAGAACAACATGGAATGGAATGGCAGAGTTGGAAGGGACCTTGGAGGTCTTGTAGTCCAACCCCCTGCTTAGGCAGGAAACCCTATACAATTTCAGACAAATCTCTTCTTAAAAACTTTTACAACGGTGCCCAGAAAGGTGGGGCAAAACTGACTTAACAACCATCTCACTTGGCAAAAAGAAATTTTGGGCTCGATTGTGTTCATACCTGTGCTGAATTTTACCCTTTTTTCCCTTAGAATTGAAGCCGCAGCCGGTGGCAAAACAGAAGTCATCACTTGTGATGTCCTTCTGGTCTGTGTCGGTCGGCGTCCCTTCACCAACAATCTTGGCCTGGAACATGTGGGAATCGAACTAGATAACCGTGGAAGAATCCCCATCAACAACAGGTTCCAAACCAAAGTTCCAAAGTAAGTTGCAAGTGGTTAGAATTGTGGTTTATCTCGGAAGCTCCTGAACGAAACGAAGAACGATTGCCGTATTAAGCGTGACTTAACTCGCTATTTTCCCGAACTTCGTTCTAATTCAGTCGGATAAGCGTTGTTCAAATCAGGAACAGTTGTCTTTATTTCCCATCCTTTGGATTAAAAAAAAATGATTGGGGTCTAACTAAATTCTTAAATGAGAAGACAAAAGAGTTCAAATTTAAGTCATCTGTGTCTAAAAGCGCTGGCAATTTTTTTTTCTCTTTTGTTAATTCATTCTACAAAGACCATTTGAGGCCAAAGGGTAACCCCATTCTTTACATTTATTTATTTATTTATTTATTTATTTATTTATTTATTTATTTATTTATTTATTTATTTATTTATTTATTTATTTATTTATTTATTTATTTATTTATTTATTTGGATTCTGCCTTTACTGTTTTTACAAATAACTCAAAGCAGCGAATATATCCAAAACACCTTCCTTCTCCTATTTTCCCCACAACAACAACAACCTTGTGAGGTGGGTTTGGGCTGAGTGAGAGACTGGCCCAAAGTCACCCAGCTGACTTTCATGCCTAATAAGGCAGGATTAGAATTCACCGTCTCCTTGTGATTGGCCCAAAGTCTCCCAGCTGACTTTCGTAAGGTGGGACTAGAACTCAAAGTCTCCTTATGATTGGCCCAAAGTCATCCAGCCAGCTTTCATGACTAAGGCGGGACTAGATCTCAAATTCGCCTTGTGATTGGCCCAAAGTCACTCAACCAGCTGTCATGAATAAGATGGGATTAGATGTCAAAATTTCCTTGTGATTGGCCCAAAGTCACACAGCCAGCTTTCGTCACTAAGGCAGGACTAGAACTCAAAGTCTCCTTACAATTGGCCCAAAATCACCCAGCTGGCTTTCATGCCTAATAAGGCAGGACTAGAATTCACCGTCTCCTTACGATTGGCCCAAAGTCACCCAGCCAGCTTTCGTCGCTAAGGCGGGACTAGATGTCAAAGTCTCCTTGTGATTGGCCCAAAGTCACCCAGTCTGTTTCATCCCTTTTGTCCCACGTCGCTACGGTGGGACTAGAACTCACCATCTCCAGTGGTGGGCTGCTGCCGGTTCGGACCAGTTTGGACGAACCGGTAGTTCCGACCAGCAATTGGCTCTGCCCACCCACCCTGGCGCTATCACCTATATAATCGCTGGTTTTTCTGTGCCGCGCGCTCACATTTTTGGTTCTGGCCGAACCGGTTGTAGCCCGCCACTGACCACCTCCTGCTTTCTAGCATGGTGCCTTAATCCCTGGATCCGTGATGGTGAACCTATGGCACGCATGTGCCACAGGTGGCACACGGAGCCATATCGGTGGGCACGTGAGCTCAGCTGATTTTCGGGCCTTCTGGGCCCACCGGAAGTCGGCAAATGGGCTGTTTCCGGCCTCCGGAGAGTGGGGAAGGTTGTTTTCGCCCTCCCCAGACTCCTAGAAAGGCTCTGGAGCCTGGGGAGAGCCGAAAACGGGCCTACCAGGCCCACCATGCCATTACGTGCATGCACACGGGGGCAGGGCGCATAAAATTATGGGTGGGCACAACCCCCCCGCTCGCACCCCACCCGCTTTTGGCATGCAATGGCAAGAAGCTTAGCCATCACTGCCCTATAGACCAAACTATCTTTATTTATTTTTTTTAAAAAAAACTTGACAGCATTTATGCAATCGGGGACGTCGTGGCTGGCCCCATGCTTGCTCACAAAGCCGAAGACGAAGGGATTTTATGCGTCGAGGGAATGGCCGGCGGCGCGGTCCACATCGACTACAACTGTGTGCCGTCAGTCATCTACACACACCCGGAAGTCTCCTGGGTTGGCAAATCGGAGGAGCAGCTGAAGGAAGAGGTGGGCCTCGTCATGTTTCACTCTGCGAAAGTTGGGCAGGGCAGGGCGTTTGTTTAAGAAGGAGAAGAACAAATGGAGATGTTAGGAGGTTTTCAAGAAAAGGTTGGACGGCCATTTGCCTGGGATGGTATAATGGGCAGGAGGTTGGACTAGAAGACCTCCAAGGTCCCTTCCATCCCTATGATTCTGAGAAATTCGAGCTTAAGAGAAAACCTGGCATGCATTCTGAATTGTCCTGTATTACACCAGCAAAGGGGAGCTTTGTCTCTTGTCTCCCCTCCTGCGCGAGCTGCATTGGCTCCCGGTGGTCTTCCGGGTGCGCTTCAAGGTTTTGGTTACCACCTTTAAAGCGCTCCATGGCTCAGGACCTGGGTACTTGCGGGACCGCCTACTACCACCAATAGCCTCCCACCAGCCGGTACGCTCTCATAGAGAGGGGCTCCTCCGGGTGCCGTCGGCCAAACAATGTCGACTGGCGGCCCCCAGGGGGAGAGCCTTCTCTGTGGGGGCACCTACTATCTGGAACGAGCTCCCCCCCCCCTCCCGGAGATACGGAGGATCCCGGATCTGCGCACCTTTCGCCGTGCTCTTAAGACCTTTTTATTCCACCAGGCGGGCCTGGCCTAACTTTCTCCCTCTTTTTAAAAATTTTTTAAATATTTTTTAATATTTTTAATATTCAAAGTTTAATTTGTTTTAAATTGATTGGGTTTTTTTAATTTGTCTGGGCCAAACTATTTAATTCGATTTTATTTCTGCTTTTTAAATTTTGTATGTATGTATTTTATTGTTGGCTGTTCACCTCCCTGAGTCCTTCGGGAGTAGGGCGTTATATAAATCAAATAAAAGTAAAAGTAAAAAGTAAAGCATGCGCCCACAGCTCAACTTGCTCGAGTGGTAAGCCGGCGGGCAATTCTGCACACGCGTGATGGGCAAGTCGTGCATATATGCGCTGGTCCACCACATCCACAAATGACCTGCACTTGTGCATCCCCGGCCCACCACTCACACAAGGGCTGCGTGTGTGTGAGCATGCTCGCGCCAGTTCCCCTGTCCCCCGTCCCCCCCCAAGCTGGCTCGCCAAGCCACAAATTTTGGGCATTACTTGATTTAAAGGATTATCTATGTGCGCACGTGTGTATCTAAGGGTTTTTAAGACAGTGGTGATGGCCACTGAAGATTGCGCTGCCAGAACTGCACATCTAATCAGGGGCTTCAGTTAAATCCTAAAATACAATATAGTGCCTTAGCCACCACTAATAACGTAATATGGTGGCTTGTCGGCCGCCGGCCCCCCCAGCAGCCGAATCAGAGGAGGAGGTGTGGTAGTTGGGGTCAGCATCAAGGCAACCTGAGACCTAGGAGGAAGAGAGAATGGAGCAGGCAGAGAGAGAGAGAGAGAGAGAGAGACAGAGGCGGAGTCTGGGCCGTCTGTCAGCCCTCAGGTGGAGAGTCAACAGCCCCCAGGTCTGGAGGTGGCTGATGAGGAAGAGGAGGAACAGCTGGGTCCAGTGCCTGACGCGCTGATGCACAGAAGGCAGAGGAGAGGAGAGCAGTGGAAATCTATGAGCCGGTCCTTGGGACGGAAGAGCCACCGCTGCTAAGGAAGCCCCACCCTAGCTCTGGGGATAAAAGGCAGGGGGCGGAGATGCATAGATGTGGCAGACAACTATTCCTCTCTCTGCCGGACAAACTTGTTAGCCTGCGTTGAGAGAGAAACTTTTTGCCGGGGCTGCTGGCACTCCTAATAAAGGAATCTTTGATTTAACTTCAGAGGATATGTTGTGTTGGGGAGCTGGGCCAGAACAAGTACCGTATTTTTCGGAGTATAAGACGCACCTTTCCCCCCCTAAAAGGGGGTGAAAATTTAGGTGCGTCTTATACACCGAATGTAGCCCCCCACCCTTTGGCCTCTGCCTCCCAGCAGCTACCTCCTTGAAAGCAAACAGCAAGAAAAAAACAGCTCCTTTCAGCTTCAGCACACCTAATTAGCACAAGTTAATTGGATCGGCTTCCCAACTCTCAGCTGTTTTGTGCAGGGCTCTCTGCTGCTTGCTGAAAAGAGATAAATTGCTGGAGCAGATTTTTTTTTCCCCTTGTGCTAATCAAGCTATGCTGAAAACGAAAATGAAAGTAAAGCAGGCTTGAGTAGTTCGGAGAACCGGTAGTAAAAATTCCAAACTGGCCCCGCCCCCATCTATTCTCTGCCTCCCAAGTCCCAGTTGTTCAGGAAGGAATGGAGATTTTACAGTATCCTTCCCTTAGAGTGGGGTGGGAATGGAGATTTTGCAGTATCCTTCCTCTGCTACGCCCACCAAGCCATGCCACGCCCACCAAGCCACGCCCACAGAACCGGTAGTAAAAAAATGTTTGAAACCCACTGGTCAGTGGCTGTATCCGTTTTGTCTCTTTAAGAGCAAAGGAAAACTTCTGTGAATTTATAATGTTGGCTTGTTTTCAGGGAACAGAATACAAGATCGGTAAATTCCCTTTTGCGGCTAACAGCCGAGCCAAGACCAACGCTGACACAGATGGGCTGGTGAAGATCTTAAGTCACAAAACAACAGACCGGATGCTGGGAGCACATATTCTAGGCGCCGTGAGTATGCCGAAGGATCCGCCCGTATTGTAATGTTGCGCAGCGTTGAGTAACTTTACTTCTAGCAGTAAAGTTATAGAATAGGAAACAGGCACTGACATATCAGTAGCGGCTGATGTCTTGTAGAAGGGTAATTGCCTGCATTTAAGGCTACTGTTATAAAGTTCTTTCCAGCATATAAGCAGTTGTGTAGTTGTTGTGCATGTGATTTTTGTCAGGCTGCTTGTCAGACTTCGATGCTATCTCAAAATAAATGAATTTCCAAACTGCCAATCTTTAAGGAAATTTTCTCTTTATTCGAGTACAACAACCGGATCATGGCTCGTGCGGTCAGGACTGACCTTTGCCCCCCAATCCCTTCCTTTCCGATCCCCAATTCTCTGCTTCTCATTGGCTATCTTCCAAGTCATTCTCCTGACTTCTTTTCTCGTCAGTTCACAGGAATGTTCCCCCCCCTCTTCATTTCCAAGGAGACTGAGCTTCAGAGGGATTTAGCAGGCAAAAGTTCAGGCTTTATCTCCCTTTTCTATGTCAGCGCTGAGACGCTGACACTGCTATTTTTAAAAGCCATGAATACACACAACCGTTGTGGGGTTTTTTTTAAGAGTTACACTGGGAAAGGAGCACGAGGGCTCATCGTTTAAAGTCACTGAGCTTGTCAGCTGGAAAGTTGACAATTGAGGTTTGAGACCCTAGCACCAACGCGATGGGGTGAGCTCCCGTTCCTTGCTCCAGCTCCTGCACACCCAGCAGTTCGAAAGCATGCAAATGGGAGTAGATAAATAGGTACCACTTCGGTGGGAAAGTAACAGCGTTCCATGCGCCTTTGGCATATAGATATGCTGGCCACGTGACCATGGAAATTATCTTCGGACAATGCTGGCTCCCTCGGCCAAGAAACAGAGAGGAGTACTGCCCCTAGAATGGGACATGACTGTACAGGAAAATCTGGGGGCCATTCTCATCCATCACTGTGATTATTCCATCTCTAGGGTGCCGGTGAAATGGTTAACGAAGCCGCTTTGGCAATGGAATATGGTGCATCATGTGAGGACATAGCCAGAGTTTGCCACGCCCATCCGGTAAGTTCCCACGACTTGGTCAGCTATGTTGGCATTATGGGGATTCATTTATTTGATCCTGCCTTCGTTATTTCTACGAATAACTCAAAGCGATCAACGTGTCCAGTACATCTCCCGCCTCATGTTTGCCCCACAACAACAGCTCCTTGGGGTGGAGTGGGTTAGTCTGGGGGAGAGGGAGAGGGAGTGAGTGGCCCAAAGTCACCCAGTTGGCTTTCATGCCTAAAATGGGACTAGAACTCACCGTCTCCTGGTGATTGGCCCAAAGGTATCCAGTTGCCTTTAATGCCTAAGGCAGGACTAGAACTCACCGTCTCCTGGTGATTCACCCAGCTGGCTTTCATGCCTAAGGCGGGACTAGAACTCACCGTCTCCTGGTGATTGGCCCAAAGTCATCCAGTTGGCTTTCATGCCTAAGGCGGGACTAGAACTCACCGTCTCCTGGTGATTGGCCCAAAGTCATCCAGTTGGCTTTCATGCCTAAGGCGGGACTAGAACTCACCGTCTCCTGGTGATTGGCCCAAAGTCATCCAGTTGGTTTCATGCCTAAGGCGGGACTAGAACTCACCGTCTCCTGGTGATTGGCCCAAAGTCATCCAGTTGGCTTTCATGCCAAAGACAGGACTAGAACTCACAGTCTCCTGGTGATTGGCCCAAAGTCATCCAGTTGGCTTTCATGCCTAAGGCGGGACTAGAACTCACCGTCTCCTGGTGATTGGCCCAAAGTCATCCAGTTGGCTTTCATGCCTAAGGCGGGACTAGAACTCACCGTCTCCTGGTGATTGGTCCAAAGTCACCCAATTGGTTTTCATGCCTAAGGCAGGACTAGAACTCACCATTAGCCTTGTGTCTTAACCACTAGCACTTAGACTTATATACCGCTTCACAGCCCTCTCTAAGCGGTTTACAGAGTCAGCCTATGGCTCCCAACAATCTGGCTCCTCATTTTACCCACCTCGGAAGGATGGAAGGCTGAGTTCAACCCCTAAACTGGTCAGGATCGAACTGTTGGCAGTCGGCAGAGTTAACCTGCAATACTGCATTCTAACCACTGAGCCAACACGGCTCTTAGACCACAAGTGGCTCTCTATGAAAGTTCTTCATAATAATTGATGAAGGTTCAACCTCGTTGCATCATTTTCCTTTCTTACCTTCTCCCCCATTCATATCTCCATTTTTTTTTTTCTGTGTCCCTCCCACAGACGGTATCTGAAGCTTTCAGAGAAGCCAACCTAGCAGCTTCCTTTGGCAAAGCGATCAACTTTTAAAGCGAAGGAATGTCCGTGGTCGTGTGAAAAGCACATTTTTTTTCCCCCCTGTGAAACTGACCGAACGCTTGATGGAAAACCGAGTCTTTGCAATATCCCCGGGCCTTAATTAAGTGAACTTTAGTTCCATAAAAAAAAGAAAAAGAAGAAAAGCTAAAACATTTAAACAAATAGAGGTTTGGATTTAATTAACCAACAGCTGTATATTATATGATCAATACTATATTTGTATTATTGATTGTTCCTTCTTAAGTTTCACAGAAGAAAAACAGCAGCGTTATCAAGCTAATGGATGGAGCGATCTTAAAGCGATCTTCATCATCCATTTCTTTCAAATATAAATGTCTGATATTATGCCATGTTGTTGCTTTGTCATTGGCGCATCCCGATGATTTAAAATAAGCCATTGTCACCTTTGCACAATGCAGTTAACAATTGAAGTGAAAGCGAGCAATAGACTTGGGTCCAATTTATATACATATAGTTAACGTTTAAGAATATTTGAAACTTGATTCATTTTATCCTCGATCACAATATAAAGGGACTTTTAAAATAGCCATGGACCTGTGTTGCATCAGTAATCACTTGCAGGCATTTTTTTTTAATAACGGAGAACTCCTTTGTTTTAGTGACATTTTGCAAAAGAGAAAAGAAAGATTCACAAAATCAATATACACCTGTGCTTGATAATTATTATTATTATTTTTGTGAAGCTTCTTGGTTTCCGAATTTTAAAACTGTATCTTGAGAGTTAAAAAAATACAGAGGGAAAAACTTAAAATTACATTGGCTTGGTAATACAAAATGGTTTTGCGTTTTTTATTATTCTCTGGGCAATTTGGTCTTTGATAGCTTTCCTCACCCCCTCTTCCTTCCTGAAGATAAAAGTACTATATACAGTAGTGGCCAAAATTGTGGAAACCTTTTATTTATTTATTTATTTATTTATTGGCTCAATTTATATGCCGCCCTTCTCCGGAGACTCAGGGCGGCTTACAATGCGTTAAGCAATAGCCTTCATCCTTTTGTATATGCCTGCTTAGTAGGGCTTTCGGCCCCCCTTAAGCGGTGTTCTTTTTTATACAAAGTCAGCTTATTGCCACCACAATCCTGGTCCTCATTTTACCTACCTCGGAAGGATGGAAGGCTGAATCAACCTTGAGCCTGGTGAGATTTGAACTTGCGGTAATTGCAGGCAGCTGGTGTTACTTAACAGCACTTTAGTCTGCTGTGCCACCAAGGCTCTTGGGAAAAGTGTACTTTTGAGGTTTGATGGCTAATAAGACCACTTTTTTTTAAAGTAGTATCATCAAATTATATATCAATGGAAAGGTAATTTAATCAAGAACGTAATGCAACAAAGCTTCTTCAATTATCTGTAGTCTATGAAAAGTTATAGCCAAATAACCAGAAAAAGGAAGCACAATTTGCTTAGGTTGATATCGGGTAGCTTTCCTTCATCTGATCGTAGCCAATGAGCCTGAGTGTTTAGAGAGCCAATCAGGTGTCATCTTGTTTTGGCAATGAGCCAAACAGATCCCAGTAGGATCCCAGTTATTGATGTCATGTATTGAAGCTGAGAGGAGGACATTTGTCAATGCGTTATGCGATTGCTATCAAGTGGGTTGAGGTTTTTGTGGTGTTCTTTCATTGAGTGAGCTTGTAAAACGTAATAAAATTAAAGTAATGGTGCAAAGAGTTGACTGGTCGCCCAGAAAGTGATGTAAAATAGTATTATTAAGTGAACAAGGCTACGGTTATAAAGAAATTAGAAGAAAAACTGGTGGAAATTTAACCAAACGTGGCATTTCTTAAGTTTTTGAAGAGGTGTAAGTAGTGTAGTAGATTCAGTCACTACAAAACCACAGTGGTAAAAGGCAGGAAAAGGGGCACAACAGCAAGTGATGATAGAAGAATTAAGAGACTGTGCCTGCGTGATAGAAGAAAATCATCCAGGTGTATACAAGATGAAATGGCACAATGCAATGTGAAATTGAGCGCAAGGACTGTTTGGCGCAGACTGCAGAAATATGGCCTAAAATCTAGAATTCCACGGAAAAAAAAGCCACTCTTATCTCTCAAACAAAGGTTGAAAAGGCATTGCATTCTTGATTAAATTATCTTTCCATTGATATATAATTTTATGGTACTACTCACCCCCCCCAAAAAAGTGGCGTTACTAGCCATCAAACCCCAAAAATACACTTTCCCCCAATTTTGGTTTCCACAATTTTGGCCACTACTGTAGTAAGATGGGTAGAGATCTTGAGTTACTCATCACTGCCCCTGCCTCATTTTCAACGAAGATTTAACTTAGAAATAGAAAGGCACAAGAATTAGATATTTTTGTTTGATTCTTGTATAAACAAGGAACTGTTCAAAACTCTGGGTTCATCTTGGCCATAGGGGGGAAAAAAAGGAATCTTTTCAGTATTCGAAAAACAATAAAGATAAAATATGGACAATATACCTTTTTTTTGAATGTAAAGTATAAACATTTTTTAGAGAACTGGAGAGAAAAACATACTAAAAACGGTTATAGGACTTGGACCAAGGGGAGACATGATACCTGTCTTTCAGTATTTGAGGGGCTCCTGCAAAGTTGAGGGTGTGTTTGTGTAAAAACTATTTTCCAAAGCACCAAAAGGCAAGACGAGAAACGATGGATGGAAACTAACCAAGGAGAGAAGCAACCTGGAATGAAGGAGACACTTCCTAACAGTGAGGACAATTCACCAGTGGAACAGCTGGCCTCCAGAAGTTGTGGGTGCTTCATCACTGGAGGTTTATAAGAAGAGACTGGACAACCATTTATCTGAAAGTATAGTCCTTATTCTTAAATATTTTGGTTTAGAACACAGAATGATAAGAGTTGGAAGGGACCTTGGAGGTCTTCTAGTCCAACCCCCATTTATTTGAAATGGTATAGAGCAGGGGTGGGCAAATGTGGCTCTTTTACAACCTGTGGACTTCAACTCCCAGAATTCCTGAGACAGCTGGCTCAGGAATTCTGGGAGTTGAAGTCCACAGGTTGTAAAAGAGCCACATTTGCCCACCCCTGGTATAGTCTCCTGCTCGAGCAGGGGGTTAGACTAGAAGACCTCCAAGGTCCCTTCCAACTCATTATTCTATGTTCTAAACCAATATATTTAAGAATGACTGTTTTAAGAATCAAACAGTTTAAAATCAATCAAGGTTGGATACAGCTGATCTAAAGTTTTAGACACGAGTTTGTTCACAAACCTACTAAATTTACCTTGACACATTCCCCTTGCGATATTGTCTCCCAAAACTTGCTCCCTGTTCACTTTCCTCCTCGCTCACGTTCATCACAAATCCTGAACTTTTTCTAGTGCTGGCTGGGACTAGGCTGAAGATTGAAGTCCCTCTTGCTAATTTAATCAGTTGTAGCTTTAAAATCTTTCCCGGCAGGTTGTGTGGTTAGCAAACTCCCAGATCTATATCTATATCTATATCTATATATATAAGCGAAATACCCCTCATGCATCATCACGAAACCTCCAGAACCGTAAAGCCTACAAACTTGAAATTTGGCACGTATGTTCCTCTAGGTGCTTCTAGGTGCTCGCTAAGAAAGGATTTTTCGAAATGACCGTCAGATCATTAGTATTTCTTATATTATTATCATGCTCTGATGCTAAGGAGTTAAGACATTCTACTCCCCCTCCCCACCTGAAAAGAACTCTGTTCCAACTGCCGCGTGGGCGAGGCCAGCTCCTGTGGGCTGGAAGTTTAGCCATTTTACTCCCCACCTGAAAGGGAGAGAAGGGGATAAGATAGGAGAGGCCTGTGGGGGGCAACCTTGAGGGACAGAAAGGGGAGAGGAGATGTTTCTGTAGGGCCAGCCTGAGGGAGAGAAGGGATAGGAGAGGAGAGGCTTTGGTGGGGCAAGCCTGAGGGACAGAAGGGGATAAGATAGGGGAGGATTCTGTGGGGCAAGACTGAGGGAGAGAAGGGGATAAGATAAATGTTTCTGTGGGGCAAGGCTGAGGAGAGAAGGGGATAAAATAGTGGAGGCTTCTGTGGGGCAAAGCTGAGGGAGAGAAGGGGAGAGGAGAGGCTGATTGTAACTACTCATTAATTTTCAAGCTGTGTCGATTTATCAAGCCTGATCACATACTTTCGTAGCGATCTTGAAGCAGTTAATTACCTCCACAAAGTTAAAACCGCTCGTTAAAATGTGCGTTTCCCATTTCTCCTGATCGGAGAGTCTCAACTTCCCTCTTCAGAAAGAAATGGTTTGATTGATGCGCTGGGTGATTCTATTATCGAAAGATTGGGCATCCTTGAGTCAAAATTAAGTGGTTAAAAATCCCGTGTTTGATGCTCGGATTTTTATTAGCAGAATCAAAAGGGTTTAATTGCTCTTTCGGATAATAAAAGTAACATTGGGATGAGGCTAACTAGGGTTAAAAGAGGCATATAGTTGGTTACAAAGTAGTGTTTTATTTTATAAAAGGAGAAAAAAACGCTGGTATCTCGTCAGATTACGACAGGTTCCGTTATCCTATCTTCAAAGGAAATATATTTTGTTTGGGGTTTTATTTTTCCCTGCCCCTTCTTTCGTTTTTCGTTTTTCCAGATTTCTAGCAGGTGCTATAAATCGCAACTTTTTGACTAATGGCTTGCAAGAGGCCTCTGACGGTTTCCTCCAGTTCCATTACTTGTTTAGCTTTGTCTTCCAGGATTCTTTGATTTTTTTCGTACCTGTCTTCCAGTTCTGCAAGATGAAGAGAACAGGGAACATTTTAGCAGCGACACACGTGGGATAGTTTGAGAAATTCACCCAGATAACAATAGCAATAGCACTTAGACCACGGGTTGGCAACCTTAAACACGCAAAGAGCCACAAAGGTCCTAACCGGAAGCCCCCCCCCCCCCCCCCCCCCCGCCCCCCATTCAATTCTGGAGCTGACCGGAAGTCCTGTTTTCCCACCGTAGAGTTTCCTCCTAGCGTGGCGTCCTTTTTCCTCTGCCAACTGGAAGTCCAATTCCCCCACCATAGAGTCTCCTCCTAGCGTGGTCGTCCTTTTTCCTCTACCTGTCCTAACCGAAAGCCCCATCAATTGTGGAGCCGACTGGTCACAGGGAGCCGCAGCAGAGGGATGAAAGAGCCACATGCGGCTCCAGAGCTAACGGGTTGCTAACCCCCGATTTAGACTTATATACTGCTTCATAGTGCTTTACAACCTTCTCTTAAGCGGTTTACAGAGTCAACATATTGCCCTCAACAACCTGGGTCCTCGTTTTACCGACCTCCGAAGGATGGAAGGCTGAGTCAACCTTGAGCCAGTCAGGATCGAACTCTTGGCAGAATTAGCCTGCAATACTGCATTCTAACCACTGCCCCACCATGGCTTAGATAGCAATAGCACTTAGACTTATATACTGCTAGAGAGTCAGCATCTTGTCCCTAACAATCTGGGTCCTCATTTTACTGACCTCGGAAGGATGGAAGTCTGAGTCAACCTTGAGTCGGTCGGGATCGAACTCCTGGCAGTCAGCAGACTCAGCCTGCAATACTGCCTTCTAACTACTATCACACCATGGCTTAGACAGCAATAGCACTTAGACTTATAATATTGCTTCATAATGCTTCACAGCACCCTCCGGGCGATTTACAGAGCATATTGTCCCCAACAATTTGAAAACTGAGTCGAACTTGAGCCCCATCAGGATCGAACTCCAGACTGTGGGCAGAGTCAGCCTGCAGTACTGCATTCAAAGCACAGTACCACCAAAGCTCTTTCAAGTATGCAAATCAAATTTTTCTCCCAGTGATTTGGCTTCGTTAGAGAGGAAAAAATTCAGCTCCTTTTGATCATGGATGTTTTGCATCGCTAAAAACGCCAGAGGGCAGAAAAAGAGGACTCTCCTATAATTGAAAACAGTCTTTATTTTTAAAAAAGAAAATGGCAACACCTTCCCACCCAAGGCATACCTTTGAGAAGCTGAAGTTTGCTGGTTGCTTGCTCTAACAAAATCTTCGCTTCGTTTTGCAGCTGTTCTGCTTTCTTCCTGGCGTTCGCAGACTCGCCTGTTTTCTTGGCAATTAAGTTTTCTACTGTTTTGTATTTCTCACTCACGCTGTCGTCTAGTATCTATAAGGAGAGAGAGAGAAAAAGAAAGAATAAAGGAAGGGAGAGAAAGAAAGAAGGAGAAAAAGTGAGGGGGAGAGAGGAAAGAGAGAAAGAGGAAAGAAAAAAGAAAGGAGAGAGAAAGAAAGAAAAAGTGAGGGAGAGAAAGAGAAAGGAAAGAAAAAAGAAAAGGGAGGGAGAAAGAAAGAAGAGAGATAGAAAAAGAGAAAAAAAAAGAAAAAAGAAAAAGAACAGAAAGGGAGAGAGAGAGAAAGAAAGAAGAATGAAAAAGGGAGACAAAGAGAAAGAGAAAGAAAGAAAAAGGAAAGAAAAGAAAAAAGAGAAAGAAAGGAAAGAAAGTAAAGAGAAAGGGAGAGAGAAAGAAAAAAGAAGAAAGAAAAAGAGACAGAAAGAAAAAGAGAAAGAAATAAAGAAAAAGAGGAAAGAAAAGAGAAAAAGAGAGAGAGAGAGAGATGGAAAGTGATTATATTCCCCCAAACGACAGAAATTTTGTCCTTTTGATTAACATCCTTGCCTTTAATACAGGTATTAAAGACTTACAACAGGTCGTTTACGGACTAACTATTCACAGTTACAACAGACTTAAAAAAATGACTTACGACCTGTCCTCAAAGTTGCTACTACCACCTTCTCCCTGTGGCATCATGATTGCCTTTCTGATGCTTTTTGGCAACCGAGTTGCCTTTACAACCAGTTGCAGCATCCCATGTTCACACGAGTACACTTCATGACCCTCCTAAAAACAGTCGTCAAATTTGAGCCCGGTCGTATGGTGCCTCGTGATTGACAAGTACAACTTAAATAACCACTGAAATTCCGAGCTCCACTGTGGTCCTAAATCGAGGACTATCTATTAGAGCTGTAATGTAGTTTGTGTTTCCCGAACGCAGAACCCCTAAACATCCAAAACGGGATTTAGAATACAATTTTATCTTGTTACTTGTTACACTAGAGATTTCAATGCTTACTTTTTGAACGTCGGCAGTCGTTTGATTAACCACTGCAATATTTTCTTCTGCGGCTTTGATATCTTCTGCGTTGGTTGCAGCCTTCAGTCTCAGCGTTTCCACGTTCTTCTCTAATTCTGCAATGCGCAGGGTCGCATTTCCCAAACGGTCTTCCACTGAGCCGGTCTCCGATGCAATCTAGCACCGAAGGGATAGGGAAAAAAAAAATACACGAATTCCTCCTCAAAATGTTGTGTTTTCAAGATTATTGCAGTTAGTTTTCCAGAATGCAACTTCGGCTTATATTTCGATACACCCTTTTCTCCTTTGGCTTATATGTGCTACTGACAGAGGTGGGTTTCAGCAGGTTCTGACCAGTTCTGGAGAACCGGTAGCGGAAATTTTGAGTCGTTTGGAGAACCGGTAAATACCACCTCTGACTGGCCTCGCCCCCATCTATTCTCTGCTTCCTGAGTCCCAGCTGATCGGGAAGGAATGGAGATTTTACAGTATCCTTTCCCTGCCACACCCACAGAACCGGTAGTAAAAATTTTTGATACCCACCACTGGCCACTGAGACAGTAAGTAAACACACCAGGGACTAAAGGCTCACACACTATATTTTAGAAGTTGAGGAGCTGAAGGTCCCTCAGAGATCAAGAGAATAGCGCAGGAAGTTTGATTCTGGTTCACCTTCAGAGTTTTGGGGTTGATCCATTCCAGATTTTTGACTAGATTTGCTCCAATATCTCAGGGGCTGCCACCAAGACGAGAGGAGTCAACCTATTCTCCAAAGCAGCGGTCACCAACTGGTGGTCCATGAGAAAATTTTGGTGGTCCGCAGAAAAATTATTTGCATTTTTTATATTGCACTAAATCAGAGGTCCTCAAATTATGGCCCCTGGGCCGGATATGTGCAATGAACGTTTCTGTTGCTGCAGAGAGTCTCTCCCCTTCGGGGTCTTTTTGTGTGGGTTGGAGGGGGAGAGAAATTCCGACTTGGGGGTCTGCTTCAGCCTCCTGGTGTGGGGCTTTGGGCGAAGGCTGGAGGGAAGTGCCACTGCCGGAGGGCCTTGTTCCAGTGGGACTGCATCATGGCCTGGAACTGGCTGACCATCTCAGCCTGCTGAGCCTCCAGGCGCTGGTACCTGGTCTTGCACTCCCGCAGGTCTTCCCTCTGCTTGGAAAGCCTATGCTCCTAGTCCTCAGTGAGGTGCTTCTGCTGAGCCTGCAAGAAGCACCTCAGTGAGGTGCTTCTTGGCCAGATCCAATTTGAACTGAGCCAGCTGTTTTGCCAACTCTTTCTCGTGGTGGCTCCTTAGCTCCAGCAACTGCTTCCCGTTGGGGCCCTAAGGAGCCTGGGCGGGCAGGCGAGGAGTAGCGAGTAGAGGCTGACAAGGCGCCTCTCGACGTGAGTGACATCGAGTTGGGCACGCCCACCCAGTCATATGACCGCCTTGCCACGCCCATCCAGGTGATCATTAGGCAGATCATATTAGTGGTTCACGGGATTTAAAATTATGAATTTAGTGGTCCCTGAGGTCTGAAAGGTTGGTGACCCCTGCTCCAAAGCACTTGAACGCAGAACAAGAAACAATGGATGGAAACTAATCAAGGAAAGAAGCAACCTAGAATTAAGGAGAAAGGTTGAGGACAATCAACCAGTGGAATAGATTGCCACCAGAAGTTGTGGGTGCTTCATCATTGGAGGCCTTGAAGAAGAGACTGGACATTATCTGAAATGGCATTCTGCTTGAGCAGGGGGTTGGACTAGAAGACCTCCAAGATCCCTTCCAATTCTGTTAACTATTCTGTTATTCCTCATTCCTACCATCCAGTCAGAATCATCAACCACCTCTTTTCTGAATTTTCCCCCACCCCCCTCAAGTTTCCACACTTTAATCTGAACTGGGATTTTCCTTGATGAAACGTAATGTTGAGATTAGCTCGTCAAAATGTTCAGCGCGCACCACAAACCGTTTTGCAAAGGGGAAACGTTAACCTCCAATATTTGAAATCCACAATGACATTTTTTTTTTTTTGCTATAATGAGAATGCCCAACCTGTTTTACTTACAGAAATCACCTGTCTTATTTAGATCTCATAGCACGTGAAGAGTAGAGTTTGTGCACAAGAGGGAAGCCGGCGAAAGGAAATACATGAACTCAGGGGTGGGCTTCAAAAATTTTAGCAAGGGGTTCTCTGCCCGGTTGCTAGGTGGGCGTGGGTGTGGTGGGCGTGGCCTAGTCAGCTCCTGCACTACAGCGGAGAGGGGGGAAGTTTTTGCCCTCCCCGGGCTCCGGAGGCTTTTCTTGAGCCTCCGGGAGGGTGAAAACACCCTCCCCAGGCTCCAGACGCCCTCTGGAGGCCGGAAATGGGCCTGTTTCTTCCTGAACTTCCGGTAGGCCCGTTTTTCACCCTCCCCGAGCCTCCGCGTGCACCCTGCACTTACCTGTATCCAAAACAGGGGACTCCTGGGAGGGGCAGGGCAGGGTGGGCGGGGCCAGTCAGGAATGGGATTTGGGTGTTCTCTGAACTGCACAGAATCTTAGCTAGAGGTTCTCCCGAACCCCTACGAACCCTCAGCAGCCCATCGCTGCAGGAACTGTGCATTTTCCCCTCCCTGGCAACTCAGGAATACCAATGACCTTAGTTCCCCGTTTCCAAATAATTTAGAAAAAAATCTCAACTTACAGAGGCAAGCAAGCCTTGTGTTCCTTCAATATCTTTCTCTGCTAGTTTGATGGCGTCTTCAGCCGTGGTCTGGGCTCTTCCAGCTTCTTCTAGAGCCTGTCTGACCATATCCGCCGTGACTTTCACGTCCGTGGCGCTTTTACTGACCAAGGGACATCGACAACGTTAAGATTCTTTTAAAACAAGGGATCGGTTCCTATTTCGGAGAACCTGTCTCTCTGTTCCAATCTGCTCTGTGTTTTTATTTTCTAGCAATACTTCATGGTCAGCTTAGATCCTGCAAGTCGGTGAGGACATCTGCCCTTGGAATAGGTACAGATTAAAACATCCCAATCCACATTCTTAGTTAGTCTGTCAAGGGGTTCCTTGCTACCCTTTAACAGCAGGAGTAACGACAAAAATATACAGGTAGTTTGTAGAGATTCTCAATCATCCAGGTCAGGTCATTGGACTTTCTTGTTTTTCTTTGAAGACATTTCACTTCTCATCCCAGAAGCTTCTTCAGCTCTGACAGGATGGTGGGGAATGGAAGGATTGATATTCCTTGCAGACAGCTGGTCCTTTGCATCCTTTTAGAGAGCACCCCAATTTTCCTGGTTCCTGCAGTCTGCAATTTTTTTCCAGCTGTCTGCAAGGAGTATGAATCCTTCCATTCCCCCATCATCCAGTCAGAGCTGAAGAAGCTTCTTCGATGAGAAGCGAAACATCTTCAAAAGAAAAAACCAGAAAGTCTAATTGCCTCCTGAAAAAGCACCTTCGGCACAACCATGACGTGGATGACGGAGAATCTCTACAGACTTTTAGCTATACAATTTGGGATGAAGAGCCTTGGAATGGTGTGGGAGGAGGAATGGATTTCCAGAGGGAAAAATTGCAGACTGCAGGAACCAGGAGCACCACTCAGGTGACTCTGAGGACACAGAGAAATCTCCAAGTGGCCTCAATGACCCTCTAAAAGGATGCAAATGACCAGCTGTCTGCAAGGAGTATAAATCCTTCCATTCCCCACCATTCAATCAGAGCTGAAGAAGCTTCTTGGATGAGAAGCGAAACGTCTTCAAAAGAAAAAACAAGGAAGTCCAGTTGCCTCCTGAAAAAAACACCTTAGGGACAAACATACAGATACTTCAGTTTGTTTAGTGTCCGTTCGAAGTTACAACGGCACTGAAAAAAAGGGATTTATGACTCACATTTATGACGGTTGCGGTATCTCAGGGTCATGTGATCCACCTTTTGCCACCTCCTGACAAGCACATTCAATGGGGAAGCCAGATTCACTTAACAACGGTGTTAGTAACTTCGCAACTGCAGTGAGTCACTCAACAACCGTAGCAAGAGGTGTCGTAAAATAGGGGAAAACTCACTTAACTCACAGAAATGTTGGGCTCAATCGCGGTTGTAAATCAAGAACTACAAAAACTATTTTTTGGACTATAAGACAAACCTAAATATAGAAGAGGAAAACAACAACAAAAAGTTTTTGGCCTCTAGGTGCCCCATTTATGGCCCTTTTTTTGGCCCTTTTTTCTGCCCTTTTCCAGCCCGTTTTCGGGACTTTTTTCAGCCATTTTGGAGGCTTTTTTCAGCTCGTTTTTTAGGCTTTTTTCAGATGGTTTTCGAGGCTTTCTTTGGCTGGTTTTCGAGGCTTTTTCCGGCCCGTTTTTGAGGATTTTTTTGGCCCATTTTTGAGGATTTTTTTGGCCCGTTTTTGAGGCTTTTTCCAGAAAAAACAGGCTGAACAAAGACCTGAACAAGGCCGAAAAAAGGCCTGAAAACGGGGCATGCGGAGGCCAAAAACAGCCGGCAGATGGGTGGGGCTTCGGCAATATTTGGTTTATAAGAGGCACAGACATTTTCACCCGCTTTTGAGAGACATAAAAGTGTGTCGTATAGTCCGAAAAATACGGTAGTTAGGTCTCTTTAAGAATTTCAGTCAGACATATTGGGTGAATAGATGTGTCTTTCTCCTTGGAGAAGCTCTGAAAATTGATCCATCTGTCTCCACCAGGAAGATCAACCTCTTCCAAGTTTAATTCCATCCATGAAAGAACAATTTTAGATTTCTGCAAAAAAAAAAAAAAAGTCTACTACAGAAAAAAAAAGGTGTTTTTTTTTTTCATACCTGGCTTTCTTAGCTTCATCTAACAAGGCCTTCGCCCTTGCGATATCTCCGGCGCTTTGCTGAAGGACACTTTCCACATCTGACAGACTTTCGACGCGGTCTCGGATGTTATCTGCCAGGGTTTGAAGCTGCTCAGGTGTGCTGGGCATCTCCAGGTTGAGAACTTCGTTAGCAACGGCTTCGATGCTATCCAGATCGGCCCCGTCTTCTGTTAGGACGATGAATAGAAACCGCTGAGTGACACGACGGAAGATGGAGCCTAGTCCTTAACTTTTCAGACTGAAATGTCAAATTGTTGAAGGAACCTCCTGCGCTAGAAACTTAACAGCACTGGTTTCTTGATGTTGAGACGCGAGAAAGAGTGCAGAGAAGAGCAGCAAAGAGGATTAGGGGACTGGAGGCGAAAACATATGAAGAACGGATGCAGGAACTGGGTATGTCTAGTTTGATGAAAAGAAGGACTAGGGGAGACATGATAGCAGTCTTCCAATATCCCAGGGGCTGCCCCAAAGAAGAGGGAGTCAAGCTATTCTCCAAAGCACCTGAAGGCAGGACAGGAAGCAATGGGTGGAAACTAATCAAGGAGAGAAGCAACCTAGAACTAAGGAGAAATGTCCTGACAGTTAGAACAATTAACCAGCGGAACAACTTGCCTCCAGAAGTTGTGAATGCTCCAACACTGGAAGTTTTTAAGAAGATGTTGGATAGCCATTTGTCTGAAGTGTGTAGGGTTTCCTGCCTAAGCAGGGGGTTGGACTAGAAGACCTCCAAGGTCCCTTCCAATTCTTCTATTCTATTCTATTCTATTCTATTCTATTCTATTCTATTCTATTCTATTCTATTCTATTCTATTCTATTCTATTCTATTCTATTCTACTTTACTCTTCTATTCTATTCTATTCTATTCTATTCTATTCTATTCTATTCTATTCTATTCTATTCTATTCTATTCTATTCTATTCTATTCTATTCTATTCTATTCTATTTTCTATTCTATTCCATTCCATTCCATTCCATTCCATTCCATTCCATTCCATTCCATTCTCCTCCCAAGAGCATGAAGCAGACTCCTCGTCCCGATAAAACCTCTTTTATTTAGGTTAAAGGGAATTCCTCTCCAGCAAAGTCCCAGCAAACAGTCTTTCATGAGATTTCACATCTACAGATCTTTATCAGGCTTGGAGAGCTGCCAGGCCAATATCTTCCAAACACCACGCTGTAGCAGCAATTACTTAGCAAGAATTCAGGAACAGGTCTCCACCCTCATGAATTCAACTAATTATCTCCTGCAAACTCCCCTCCCCTTTTGCTCCTCTTTATTCCCTATGGGCGGGGGTCATTCACCATCATCCACCTGTGGCTTTACTCCTGAGTCGACCCTTGTTCTTTAGCTGTTCCTTTTGTCTGGCAACTCTGTGCATGCGCACATCGGGAACAGGCCCCAGCTGTTCTTCTGCCCCACTGATATCCGACTGCGAAGGCAGCTGATAACTCATCAGAGCCTTCCCCAGACTCCAGGACTGGCCCATGTATCTCCCCAACCTCCTCACTGTCTGAGTCTGCCACCAGCTCTGCTGGCCGCTGGCTGGCCACAATAGAAAGCCCCTCTGCAGAGAGATGCATACCAGTCGCCTTAAGCCACCTTAAAATAATACTTACTCATTAAAAAATCTCGGATCTGGTGAATCAGATTTCTGAGGTCCTTGTTGCTCCGGTCTACCTGCTCCTTGGTGGCGTTGGTCTTCAGCAAAACGTCTTGCGCGTTCTGCTTGGCCTCGTCAGCTCTTTGCTTGGCTTCCGAAACCTAAGTGAGGTAAGCAGGCATGTGTTTACGACGGCTAGCAAATTCCGTCTCTGGTTGCAAATAAATACCGACAGAGACCTTAACGGATTCTGAAGCTCCAAGAGCTTGACAATTCTCAACCAAACGATGTTGAGACTCTAGAAAGAGCGCAGAGAAGAGCCACAAAGATGATTAGGGGACTGGAGGCTAAAACATACGATGAACGGTTGCAGGAACTGGGCATGGCTAGTCTAGGGAAGAGAAGGACCAGGGGAGACATGATAGCGGTCTTCCAATATTTGGGGGACTGCCACAGAAAAGAGAGGGTCAACCTATTTTCCAAGGCACCTGAAGGCCAGACAAGGAATAATGGATGGAAACTGATCAAGGAGAGATTCAACCTGGCAATAGGGAGAATTTTTTTGACAGTGAGAGCAATCAACCGATGGAACAGAAGTTGCCTTTAGAAGTTGTGGGAGCTTCATCACTGGAAGCTTTCAAGAAGAGACTGGACTGCCATCTATCAGAAATGGTGTAGGGCTGTGATGGCGAAACTATGGCAGAGTCTTCTCTGTGGGCACGCCAGCTGTCGCCCCAGCCCAGCTCCACCACGCACGTGTGCGCACCTCCCGCCGGCCAGCTGGTCTTCAAGTCTCTGTCGCGGATGCATAGGGGGCAGGAGGCATGCGCGGGGGGCACTTGCATTGCATTTTGGGGGGGTGTCAGGTTTTCAGGTTGTCTTCAAATAAATTGCATCGCAAACAAAGTCTTTTATAAAACAAACTTCCATTTTATTAAGCCCAGCACTTTTTACACCGACTTGTTGCAGCCGGCACTGACGTGCTGACCCAAAACCCCTCCTCTTCCTTCCCCCACTCCTCTGCATTCATTGGCCATCTTCCCAATCATTCACCCCTCATCTACTGCTCCAATTCAAAGAATTTCCCCCCTCCCATCCATCTCCTAGGGGACATTATCTCCAGAGGAAATAAGTAGGTGAAAGGCAACCGTCCCGTTGCAGATGCCTGCGTTCTCCTTCTTATGTCAGCACTAGGATAAATGCATCTTGACATGCTAACAGGGTGCCTGCCAGGGGTGGGTTCTATTTACCTTTACTACTGGTTTGCAACGGGATTGCGTGCGTGCTAAGCAGGCGCGCGTGCCTTGCTTCTGCACATGCGCAGAAGCTACTGCACATTCGCAGATTGCCAATGACGACATCCGGGGCAGTGGGCAGGGCCTCCTTCTTGCGAACCGGTCCAAACCGGGGGCAACCCACCACTGGTGCCTGCCCCCTCCACCCAGTTTTGGGACTGGAAGACCTCATGTACCAACCTGGAAGCCAAAAATGGGCGGGGGGGGGCAGGGTGCATCCATGGGGGACACACACTCATGCGCTGGGGGGGCGGGACGCATGCACGGGGGACGCTCGCATTGCCTTTTGGCCACTCAGCACCAAAAAGGTTCACCCATCACTGGTGTTGGGTCTCCTGCTTGGATGAAGGGTTGGACTAGATGACTTCCAAGGTGCCTTCCAACTCTGTTATTCTCTTATACCTTCAATAATTACCATTTTGGAGAGCTGTTCCACCTCCGCCAGAGCGCTCAAGATGTCTCGGTCAAAATCGATGGCTTTCTGCCAGGCGGTATTGGCCACCGTCACTAGACCTTCGCACCCGGGCCCTCCACATTTCTTCACCCCATCTTCAGTTTGGCAGCTCAACCCACCACAGGGGGAATCTGCACAGGAAGACCCCGGTGGAGTCCCGCACATCTGTAGTGGAAAGCAAGTAAAAATGAAAGGTTATCACTTTCCAAACATCGAAGAGCCAAGTCCTTAAAAGCTGTTCTGCCCCAGCTACGGATCCCAAAGAACACAGCACGCACAAAGTTTGAACAAAACTTAATTTACTAAAATAACTCAGTCTTTTTCAAAACAAAGGCTGTTAATAAGCTTTCTTAACAGCCTACAAGAAACCAAAGATAAAAGTAATCACAATCTTACGAAGGTTGGCAGAAAGCCCAGAAGCAATTTTGCAGAGAATCCAGACACGAAGGAGAGTGAACTAAAGTTGTTCCCTACAAATTGCTTCAGTCGGCGTTCCTCCTTAAATAGGCTAAGGGAGTGGCCAATTAGCCCCAAGCCTTACTCTCGAGACCACCACCTCCTGAGGAGCCACTCCTGCCTTTTGGCCGCTCTGCGCGCCCGTGCATCGAGAAGAGGCTCCTCCTCTTCGTCCTCTTCACTTAAGGGAGCTTCTGAAGGCCCTGGTTGAATCCCCGCCTCTGGCACCACATCTTCTCCAGCCTCCTCATTGTCTGACTCAGGTGCCAGCTGCACAGGCTGCTGGCGCAACACCACACCAGCCTCCTCGCAGTCAGAATCAGCTACAATCTGCACAGGCCGCTGACGGGCCACAACAAAAGCGCTACAATACTCAACTTATAACAGTTCATTTCGTAAGGACACGGCCCTGAAAAAAAGTGATTGGTGACCATTTTTTTCACACTTAACGGCCGTTGCAGCATCTCCGTAGTCACGTGGTCAAAATTCAGAGGGTTGGCAACTGGCATGTCTTTATGACAGCTGCAGTGTCCCCCCCGGAGTCACGGGAGCAAATTTTGCGACCTTCGGATTAGCAAAGTCAAAGGGGAGTTTCGCTTAGCAACCGTGTAACAGCTTTACAGCTGCAACGATCCACTTAACAACCGCGGCAGGAAAGATTGTAAAATGGAACGAACGGTCTCCCTTAGCGACAGAACCGCCTCGCTTAACAAGCGTCTCCCTCTTAAGGTTGTAGGAAAAAAAATGCTTTTAAAAATAATAATAAAAAAAAGTTGGCCACGCCCACCCAACCACATTACTCCCCACCAAACCACACCCACAAAATAAGCCACGCCCACAGAACCGGCAGTAAAAAAAATTTAGAACCCACCCCTGATTATCTTGAAACTCAAAAAATAAAAATAAAAATGGTGTTATTAGCCATCAAACCTCAAAAATACACTTTTCCCAAAAGGCTTCCACAATTTTGGCCACTGCTATCATCCATCCATCTTTCAAAACCGTGTTTACCTCTTGACACGACGTTTAAATTTACACTGATTTTTTATTATTATTATTCTGTGGCTCATTTTCTGCTTCTTCACATTTTTGCTTTGTTTTAAACTTGGGTGGTTGGAAGCCCGATCTAAGATCTCCCTTCTGGAAATGTTCAGTGATAAAGACTAAAAAAATGCAGATATAAATAATCCTGGGTGGGCCCTTTTTTCTATTTTCTGCCACGAGGTGGGTGGTAATTGGGGATATGGTCTTCCCTGCTGAAACGCTGCATCTCTGGAATGTATTTTGGCACCAGGAGGAGATAATCTTTGTCTGATCAGGTTTCTAGGTATAATCCTAAGATTTTATGTACTCTGCTGGTTCAGTTCCCAGCTTTGCTTTTCAGTACATACTCTTTTATCTTTCTTAAAATAATTCTTGCTGTTAAAATTCGGAGAGATTCTGAAAACTCTCAGATCAATACAGGTAGCCTTCGACTTACGACCACCATTGAGCCCAATATTTCTGCTGCTAAGAGAGACATTCCTTAAAGGAGTTTTGTCCTGTTTTGTGACCTCTCTTGACACAGTTGTTAAAGTTGTGAAATTAGTAACACAGTTGTTAAAGCGAAGCCAGCTTCCCCTTTGGCTGCGTTTGTCAGAAGGTCGCAAAATTTGATCATACGACGGCGGGACATAGCCGCCGTCATAAAGAGGAGTCAGTTGCCAAGCGTCTGTATTTTGATCACGGGGCTGCTGCAACGGTCGTAAGTGTGAAAAACAACGTCCAAAAATCTTAGTTGCCTTTTGAAAAAGCACCTTTGAGATGACCGTGATCTGAGAATCTCCATAGACATTGACCAACCTATTAGTGTAAGTGGTGGGGAAACAAAACAGCCACTTCACAAACGCATGGCACAACATAGGAGAACAAACCCATCAGGACTAGATTCAGAGTCCATCTGCATTTGAAAGACAAAGGCCACTCTTTCGAAGAGAGCAAAGGCCACATTTTGGACAGAGAGGACCACTGATTTGAAAGAAGAGTCGAAGAGGCCATCTACGTCAAAACTGAACAGCCCTCTCTCAACAGAGGGGGAGGGATACGACGTCATCTATCTCCAGTCTACAACACAGTCCTTTCAGCAGTTCCAAGGAGGCTCCACACCCATTTGCACTACTCAGGTGACCCTGAGGACACAGACAAACCTCCAAATGGCCTCAACGACCCTCTAAAAAAAGATTGAAATTGTATAGCTAAAGGACTGTAGAGATTCTCAGTCATCCAGGTCACGGTTGACCCAAAGGTACTTTTTCCAGGAGGCAACCGGACTTTCTGTTTTTTTTTTCTTTAAAGACATTTTGCTTCTCATCCAAGAAGCTTCTTCAGCTCTGACTGGATGGTGGGGGAATGGAAGGATTTATATTCCTTGCAGACAGCTGAAAAAATGGCAGATTACAGGACCAGGAGAACTGGGGTGCTCTCTAAAAAGAACGCAAATGACCAGCTGTCTGCAAGGAGTATAAATCCTTCCCTTCCCCACCATCCAGTCAGAGCTGAAGAAGCTTCTTGGATGAGAAGCGAAACGTCTTCAAAGAAAAACCAGAAAAGTCCAGTTGCCTCTTGGGGGAAAAAAAAGCGCTTTTGGGACAACTATGATCTGGATGACTAAGAATCTCCAAAAACATCTCATCTATATACAACATTTTTTTTCTTCCTTCCTAACACTGATTCCCTGTTCGTTTAACCCTTCCCACTCATCGCCCGCGTCTGAGCTCAGCTACGACCTTCGCGGGGGTGCCTACCTTCTCCGACACTTCAGCCAAATCCAGACTTTGCAGCTTGCCCCCCAGTTCGTCCAAGAGACGGGACTGCTCTTCCTGGGTAGCCTGGAAGGTGGCCGCCGTCTCGTTGATCAAACTCTCCACTTCTAGGCGCATTTCGGCGGACTGTTCAACGAGGCTGCCGGGAAGCAAAACCGAGGCGTTGGCTCTTTTTTCCGCCTCCAGCGACATCTGGAAATATTTGGTGATACTGTCCAAGGCGCCTGAAAGCAATCAGAAGGGAAACCGGTTGAGCATCTGTGTCCGGACTGGCTTTACGGCGTTAATACAGGTAATCCTTGATTTACGACCCCAAAGGAGCCGCAAATTTCTGTCACTAAGTGAGACACAGGGGTGGGTTCTACTTACCTTTAGTACTGGTTTGCAATGGGATCGCGTGCGCGCGAAGCAAACAGAGATTCTTCTGCACATGCGCAGATCGCCTATGATGATATCCAGGGTGGTGAGGGGAGCCTCCCGCTGGTTTTACTACCGGTTCTTGCGAACCGGTCCAAACCGGGGGCAATCCACCACCGATGATGAGACAACTATTAAAGTGAGTTTTGTCCCATTTTACGATCTTTCTTGCCCATGTTGTAAAGTGAATCGCTGCCGTTTTAAGCAATTAACACGGTTATTAAGGGAATCAATGGCTTCCCCATCAACTTGGCTTGTCGGAAGGTCGCAAAACGGGGATCACGTGACCCCCGAGACACGGCGAACCGTCATAAATACAGCTAGTCCTCAACCTATGAGCACAATGGAGCCCAAAATTAATGTCGCTAAGTGTGACGTTTGTTAAGAGAGTTTTGCCCCATTTCATGACCATTTCTTGCCATTGTTGTAAAGTGAGTCGCTGCAGTTGTTAGATTAGTCACACGGTTGTTAAGTGAACCTGGCTTTGCTCATCAGAAGGACGCAAAAGAGACTGTCATAAATATGAACCGGTTGTCAAACATCCAAATTTTGATCACATGACCATGGGGACGCCGCAACGGTAACAAGTGTGAAAAACGGTCCTAAGTCACTTTTTTCGGTGCCGTTGTATCTTCGAACAGGTCACTAAACAAATGGTTGTAAGTTGAGGATTACTTATCGTTTGGAATAGCGGTCTATGAAATTAAATGCACAACGCGGCCATAATTAAGCAAGGCCAATGGCCGCCTTCTTCTCCTTCTTGTGCCATATCCGTCATTGGACATTGGCGATCATGTTGGCGATCCTATTTTAATCGAGAGCCGCACAAAAAAAGTGCTGCTGTCAGGTTTCGAGGTCGTCTCAAATAAATTGCATTTCAAACAAAGTCTTTGATGAAAAACTCCCATTTATTAAGCACGACATTCTAACTCCGACTCCATCGCAGCCAACACTGACTTCCAGACCCAAAACCCTCCCTTTCCCAACCTTTGATTGCCAACCTTTGTCAGACTTTGATAACTTAATAACTTTGATAAGGGCCCTTTGCACAGGAAGCCTGCATTCTTGAAAGGGGGTGGTTTGGAATTAAACAGTGTTTGCGAAGCTTGGTGTGTGTCACATTCTCTGAGAATCCGAAGCTGGGGCAGAACAGTGCGTATGCGTATGCCGGCCACCTGGTCTTCGCGTGTGCCGGACCTCGAAGACCAGCTGGCCGGAAACTGTAAGAGCAGCTGGCGATGGCGCGCTTGCCCACAGAGAGGGCACTGCGTTCGCCATTATGGTTTCTTCAAGTGGCTTTCTGTCAGAGACCAACTCTCCACTCCGTAGATCAGGATAGAAAAGATGTAGCATCTCTCAGGCCTGATTTTTAATCTCAGCCTTATGTCGTGACTCCAGAAGACGTGAAGGCCAATGAAGCTTGTTCCACCGAAATCCACGTGATTTTCATGATTTAAAATATTTTCACCGCTTTTCAAGCCAGATCCTCCCTAAAACCTTCCTAAAGTTTGGGTTCGATTCTGTTCAATGTTTGCGCAATATAGCTGCTTGAGGTTCCCTCCCACAGTTTCCTTTCTTATGAAAAGCCAGATTTTACCCCCCCCCCCCACGGAAATCCCTTGAGGTCTAAAGTACAAACCTCGAATATCCGAGATTTTTATGAACTCCAGCTGCTCAGCAAGTTCTTTCACAGCGTTGTGTAAGCTCTTGGCATCGGCCTCCAAAGCTGTCAGTCCGGCCTCCGCGATGCTGCTTTCGTTCGCCACAGTAGAAATCTTTTCCTCCACTTCAATTACCTTTTGGGCCACATCTGCTTTCAGCTTCCTGCGAACCCGAGAAAACTTCCATGAATAGGAATAGGAATAGAAATAGGAATAGGAATAGAATAGAATAGAATAGAATAGAATAGAATAGAATAGAATAGAATAGAATAGAATAGAATAGAATAGAATAGAATAGAATAGAATAGAATAGAATGGAATGGAGTAGAATAGAATAGAATAGAATAGAATAGAATAGAATATGGAATGGAATAGAGAATAGAATAGAATAGAATAGAATAGAATAGAATAGAATAGAATAGAATAGAATAGAATAGAATAGAATAGAATAGAATAGAATAGAATAGAAAATATGGAATGGAATAGAATATGGAATGGAATAGAGAATAGAATAGAATAGAATAGAATAGAATAGAATAGAATAGAATAGAATAGAATAGAATGGAATGGAATAGAATAGAATAGAATAGAATAGAATAGAATAGAATAGAATAGAATAGAATGGAATGGAGTAGAATAGAATAGAAAATATGGAATAGAATAGAATAGAATAGAATAGAATAGAATAGAATAGAATAGAATAGAATAGAATAGAATAGAATAGAATAGAATAGAATAGAATAGAATATGGAATGGAATAGAGAATAGAATAGAATAGAATAGAATAGAATAGAATAGAATAGAATAGAATAGAATAGAATAGAAAATATGGAATGGAATAGAATATGGAATGGAATAGAGAATAGAATAGAATAGAATAGAATAGAATAGAATAGAATAGAATAGAATAGAATAGAATAGAATAGAATAACAGAGGTGGAAGGGACCTTGGAGGTCTTCTAGTCCAACCCCCTCCTTAGGCAGGAAACCCTACACCACTTCAGACAAATGGTTATCCAACATCTTCTTGAAAACTTCCAGTGTTGGAGCATTCCCAACTTCTGGAGGCAAGTTGTTCCACTGATTAATTGTTCCAACTGTCAGGAAATTTGTCCTTAGTTCTAAGTTGCTTCTCTCCTTGATTAGTTTCCACCCATTGCTTTTTGTCCTTCCTCCAGGTGCTTTGGAGAATAGCTTGACTCCCTCTTCTTTGGGGCAGCCCCTGAGATATTGGAAGACTGCTGTCATGTCTCCCTTAGTCCTTCTTTTCATTAAACTAGACATACCCAGTTCCTGCAACCGTTCTTCATCTGTTTTAGCCTCCAGTCCCCTAATCCTCTTTGTTGCTCTTCTCTGCACTCTTTCTAGAGTCTCCACATCTTTTTTACATCGTGGCGACCAAAACTGAATGCCATATTCCAAGTGTGGAATACTTACCAAAACATGATAAAGTGGTATTAACACTTCACGTGATCTTGATTCTATCCCTCTGTTTATGCAGCCCAGAACTGTGTTGGCTTTTTTGGCAGCTGCTGCACACGGCTGGCTCCTATTTAACTGGCTCATATTTAAATTACTACAAAAGCTGATGGGAGTTAGCAGAGATGGCTAAATGGACTGTGTTAATCCAAGAAAACAACAACAACAAAAAAAACAACAACCCACAATTACAGTTGTCATCCTTGACATACAACAGTTCATTTCGGGACCGTTTCAAAGTTACAACGGCGCTGAAAAATGTGACTTACGACCATTTTTCACACTTAGGGACATTTTCTACACTTTTCTCTTCTCTTTTCCCTCCCCTATTTTTCCTATTATTTGCTTTTGTATTTTTTTAAATTATATATTAATAACTAATAAAAAGGATCATATAGATACATATAAGAAAGAAAACTTCCATTACTGCAATGGAACGCAAACGCGGTTAGCCGTGAATCTAAACACGTATTTCGAAAGATTTCCCATCTTCCCTAATCAGTTAGATTTCGGGTAGTTCTCGACCTACGACAATGGAGTTCAAAATTTCCATTGCTAAGCGAGATGGTTGGTAAGTGAATCTCGCTCCATTTTACGACCACTGTTTTAGTGACTCTCTGCAGCTGTTAAGTGAGTTACACGCTTGTTAAGCGAATCCGGCTTCGCCCGTTGATTTTGCTCGCCAGAAGGTCGCAAAAGGAGACAACGCGACCGTCATAAATATGAGTCGGAAGTTGCCAAACTTCCGAATTTTGATCACGTGACCCTAGGGATGCTGTAAGTGTGGAAAAACGGTCGTAAGTCACTTTTTTCAGTCCCCTTGTAACTTTGGTCACTGAACGAACTGTTATAAGTTGAGGACTATCCCTATTTTGTTACGGCGTTTTTCCTCATAGATGGGGTTTATTTCAGGGTTGGTTTTTTTTTGTTAACACAAAGCGGGAAAAAAAGCTTGGGAAAACAGCACACTTCTGTAAGATTTAACCATCTGCATTCCAAACAGCTGCCGTAATGGACTTGAATATTGCCAATTACGTATGTTATATTGGCTCGGGGGCCCGTCCCTAATTTGTTTCATGCCCCGTATAATAAACCGTCTGTGTTAAGAATATTTTTCACAGGCTGCAAGACAAACGTATTCTGTGAAGGGGAATGTTGCACAATTCCCCTTCACAGAAAGTCTTTTGAAAGTCTCCAGAAAGTCTGAAAAAGACGCCATCGCAGAAATATTAGAGAAATGACTGGGAAGCAGATTTACTCCAAGTGGGAGTCGGGGCAGATTGGACACCACCAAATCTCTTAACTCCACTTCCCAAACTATGCCTGCCCGACTCCTGCATAGACAGATTCACCAATCTTGCCATTTTGCTCTCCCAGTTAAAAAGAGGAACAAGAACAAAAACAAGAAGAACAAGTATGGAGCAGAACAGAAGAATAGAATAGAATAGAATAGAATAGAATAGAATAGAATAGAATAGAATAGAATAGAATAGAATAGAATAGAATAGAATAGAATAGAATAGAACAGAACCAAACATGGAAGAGAAGAGAAGAGAAGAGAAGAGAAGAGAAGAGAAGAGAAGAGAAGAGAAGAGAAGAGAAGAGAAGAGAAAAGTAGAGAAACAGGATAGAACAGAAACAGAACAGAAACAGAACAGAATAGAGCAGAGCAGTGCAGAGCAGAGCAGAGCAGATTAGCGTAAAACAGGATAGAAACAGAACAGAAACAGAACAGAATAGAAACAGAACAGAATAGAAACAGACAGAACAGAATAGAAACTAGGAATAGAATAGAATAGAATAGAATAGAAACTAGGAATAGAATAGAATAGAATAGAATAGAATAGAATAGAATAGAATAGAGGAGAGGAGAGGAGAGGAGAGGAGAGGAGAGGAGAGGAGAGGAGAGGAGAGGAGAGGAGAGAAGAGAAGAGAAGAGAAGAGAAGAGAAGAGAAGAGAAGAGAAGAGAAGAGAAGAGAAGAGAAGAGAAGAGAAGAGAAGAGAAACAGGACAGGGCAGAGCAGAGTAGAACAGGATAGAAACAGAATAGAAACAGATCAGAAACTGAACAGAACAGAACAGAAACAGAATAGAACAGAAACAGAACAGAACAGAAACAGACAGAACAGAATAGAAAATAGGAAGAGAAGAGAAGAGAAGAGAAGAGAAGAGAAGAGAAGAGAAGAGAAGAGAAGAGAAGAGAAGAGAAGAGAAACAGAAACAGAAACAGAAACAGAAACAGAAACAGAAACAGGAACAGGAACAGAGCAGAGTAGAACAGGACAGAAACAGAACAGGATAGAATAGAATAGAAATGGAACAGAATAGGAACAGAACAGAATGGAACGGAACAGAACAGAATAGAAACAGAACGGAATGGAATGGAATGGAACAGAACAAAATAGAATACTTTATTCAGTCAAGTGTGATTAGTCACACAAGGAATTATACGAAATCCATAAGACCATCTCTGTGCTATCTCTCAGGTACCCTTATCATTTCCATTCAAATTCACGATAAACATTCTCGACCGCCACGTTTCCACCCTCTCTCCCTCCTTTCTCCCCAAGTTCTCCTTAAAACCATTCAACAACCCCAACGCACTCCCTTCTCCGTGGTCGAACTAACAGCAGGCAACGTGTCCCTGATGGCATAGTGGGCCCTACTTACTCTGCTTCTTCGAAGAGGTCACCGATGTTCTTAAGGGGCTCGGTCGCCGGATTTTGAGCAATGATGCTTTTGATCTCGTTCAGCTTCTCCTCCACCGAGTTGAGGGTCTCTCGGTAGGGGCCGCTCACCCCCGTGATCTTCAGGACTTTGGCTCTTTCCAGGAATCTGTGTGTCTTGTTGGTCAACTCGGTGACGATGACGTCCCAGAGGGCAAAGCACTGATGGCAAGGAGCACAGTCTGGAAAGGTTCCGGAGTAGCCTCGGGTGCATTTGTCGCAACGGGGACCTTCCATGCCTTCCTTGCAGATGCACTGCCCGGTTGACCGGTTACATTGGAGAGTCTCGATGCCTCGTGAATCACACTCACAAGCTGAACGAGAGAGAAATAAAAAATTTTAGCCCTGCAAACCTGGAGTGTGGAAGCCACTATTATCAACCCGGAATGAATATAAGAAGTACAATTTTCTTAAACTGGACTATCTTAGAATGAATCTTAGAATAACAGAGTTGGAAGGGACCTTGGAGGTCTTCTAGACTAACCCCCTGCTTAGGCAGGAAACCCTATACCACTTCAGACAAATGGTTATCCAACATCTTCTTAAAAACTTCCAGTGTTGGAACATTTACAACTTCTGGAGGCAAGTTGTTCCACTGGTTAATTGTTCTAACTGTCAGGAAATTCCTCCTTAATTCTAAGTTGCTTCTCTCCTTGATTAGTTTCCACCCATTGCTTCTTGTCCTACCCTCAGGTGCTTTGGAGAATAGCTTGACTCCCTCCTCTTTGTGGCAGCCCCTCAAATATTGGAACACTGCTTTCTTCTTTTTTTTAAAGTTTTTTTATTAATAGTACAAAATTAAAAAAACATTGGACATAGATATGACATCACTGGATCCAAACATCTTCCGTCACTTTGCAATAATATTAGTACTCATATCAACATATAGTTCTTAAACTTTGTTCATTATTCAAACATAATATAATATTAATAATTTTTCCCTTATTTCTATATATTTATTCATCTCTAAACATACATTTATCTATAATAACATCTATACTTTTATTCTAACACTGTACATTTATCTTGGCTACCCCTCTTGTTATCTATCTAATCATAAAATATTGGAACACTGCTATCATGTCTCCCCTAGTCCTTCTTTTCATCAAACTAGACATACCCAGTTCCTGCAACCATTCTTCCTATGTTTTAACCTCCAATCATCCCCTAATCCTCTTTGTTGCTCTTCTCTGCACTCTTTCTAGAGTCTCCACATCTTTTTTACATCGTGGCGACCAAAACTGGATGCAGGATTCCAAGTGTGGCCTTACCAAGGCATTGTAAAGCGGTATTAACATGTCACATGATGTTGATTCTATCCCATATCCCATATCTAGGTCACCTGGATATTCCTTCAAAACACTACAGCCAGTCCTCAACTTACAATCATTTATTTAGTGACCGTCCACTCAACGAATAGTTTGTGAAGAGCCGTAGACACAGGAACTACGAGGAATGGACTCAGAGCATCTCAAGCCAGCATCTATTCACATTGACGTAAATTCCCATTCAGGTATCCCTTACTGCAGGTTTTCCAGAAGAGATTGGATAACCATTTGTCTGAAGTGGTGTAGGGTTTTCCTGCCTGAGCAGGGGGTTGGACTAGAAGACCTCCAAGGTCCCTTCAAGCTGTATTTTCTTTCATTCCCCCCTCCGACTTGAGAATATGAAAGACAGACTTTAGATACAAGCGGTGGTCCCCTCATTTGGTAGACTTTCAAGTTTCCAATCCTCAAGTGAAGACTTTAAAATGTTGGACTTAAAAATTGGTACCGAGGAGTATTTTCTCTCTCCAATATTTTCGACATGGAAAATCAGAACTTATCATAATGTTAATAGCAATAGCACGTAGACTTATATACTATTCACGGTGCGTTACAGCCGTCTCTAAGCTGTTTACAGAGTCAGCCTAGTGCCCCCAACAATCTGGGTCCTCATTTTACCGACCTTGGAAGGATGGAAGTCTGAGTCAACTTTGAGCCGGTCAGGATCGAACTCCTGGCAGTTAGCAAAATTTGCCTGCAATACTACACTCTAAACACTGTATGGCAGAGATACCAATAGCACTTAGACTTATATTCCACTTCATAGCGTTTTACGACCCTCTCTAAGCGGTTTACAGAGTCAGCCTCTTGCCCCCAACAATCTGGGTCCTCATTTTACCCACCTCGGAAGGCCAAGTCAACCTTGAGCCGGTCAGGATCAAACTGATGGCGGTCGGCAGAGTTAGCCTGCAATACGGCATTCTAATCACTGTGCCACCAGGGCTTACATTGGTTTCATTCAGATTTCTTTTTTCTTACACAATTTTTTAATCTAAGTCTCAGTTGTGAGCGCAGTTTACGGTCCACTCAGATCGATGGCAAAATTTCCACCCGTGGAAATGCTTTTAGGTCACATTCATCGGAGTGAATTGCAAAAGAGAAATTTGCAAGCCACAGGAATTTTCTTGTTTCGTCTACCCGCGAACAGCCAGATCGGATTAAAACAAAGCTGCAAAAATGCTACCGCCTAAAAACTTTGTTTGTTAAACAAAGACCAAAACAAATGTGACTCTGGCTTCCCGCCCCCTGTGTGAGAAATACCAGTTGTTGTGCGGACGTACTCCGAAGGAGATCATAAGCATAACTGTCTGGTTTGGTTCTGCAACCCAACAAGACAGATACAGACTTCAGAGGATCATTAGAACTGCAGAAAAAAACAATGGCTACCAGCCTGCCTTCCATGGAGGATCTGTATATTGCACAAGTCAAAAAGAGGGCTGGGAAAATATTTACAGACCCCTCGCATCCTGGACATAAATTGTTTCAACTCCTACACCCTCAAAACGATGCTATAGGGCACTGCACACCAGAACAACTAGACACAAGGACAGTTTTTCCCCGAACGCCATCACTCTGCTAAACAAATAATTCCCTCAACACTGTCAAACTATTCACTAAGTCTGCATTACTAGTACTATTAGTCTTCTCATAGTTGCTATCACCCATCTCCTCCCACTTATGACTGTATGACTGTAACCTTGTTGCTTGTATCCTTACAATTTATATTGATATTGTTTCCTGATTGCTTATTTGTACCCTATGACTATCATTAAGTGTTGTACCTTATGATTCTTGATGAACGTAACTTTTCTTTTATGTACACTTGAGAGCCTATGCACCAAAGACAAATTCCTTGTGTGCCCAATCACACTTGGCCAATAAAAAAATTCTATTTTATTCCAAAGCATATATGCCAACAATTCAGATTTTCTTTGACATCCGGCAAATTAAAGCTATTAGAAATGCAGTGCCATCGGAGCAGCAAATAATTCAAAAAATTTACACACGTGCAGAAATGGATAGACTAACGTTGAAATTGAAAGATAAGGAAGACTCAAAGTACTTTAAGATATGGGACAGTTGGTATGAGTGGATAAACCAATGGAAAAGAAAGTAAAGTCAAAATTTAGTATGGAATTAAAAGTAATAATTATACACAGTCATTAAGGGAAAAATAAGGGAAAATTAGGTTTGTATATACGTGTACTTATATACGTTATATATACTTTGTTTGTTGTTTGTTGATATTGTTGATTGTATTTTAAGGTTGTGAATGTTTTATATAATTTTATTCTTTTTTAAAATTTAATTAAGTTTGTTTTTAAAACAAAAAAAAGAAAAGAAAAAGAAATGCAGGGCCTTCATAAAGGCACTACATATAAATTTATCGTATGAGGGATAAAATTTATCGTATGAGGGAGTTCATAAATCCTTCAGGGAGTCCTTCTGAAATTTTATTTTCAAGTTTCCGGTTTGCAAGGCCTGGATTGTGGAAGCCAAATCTCCAAATGGTCGAAGTTCTCATAAGAAACATGACATGACCAAGGGAGGGAGGGAAAAAAAAATCACCATTTATTTAAACGTATTCACATTCTTTAGCCCGGTTTGTAAAAGGCCATTTAAAGGAGCAAATTACCTCAAACAAAACCCGGTTCCCTTGTGGAGAATTTGATCAATTGTGAGGGGGAAGAATGCAAAACAGAGAGGAAAAAAAGCAGTTGTGCAATTTTAACAAAGTGGCTTTTTTGTTCTCCGAAATAAAAGTGCTTTATTTTCTTCAAAGCCCCTTCAGCATCCCCACTGTGAATGGTTGGCTATGGAATGTATCTCCCCTCTGGCAATTCATTTGGCTTTGAACATTAGGTCTGGGGGGTGGGTGGGGGTGGACATTGGGGGTGGGTGGGGAGGTCCCACTTAACCCTTAAATGTTTGGTTTTTGGAAACACCGATCCATCAAATTCCCAAGCTGGGTCTAACAAACATTGGAGCCATCAGCTGAAGATCTCTTGGAGATCCCCAAGTCCATCAGGTTACATCTCCTTCTGGCTGTTTGTTTGTTTGTTTGTTTGTTTGTTTTATTTATTTATTTATTGGTTTATTTATTTATCTATCTATCTATCTATCTATCTATCTATCTATCTATCTATCTATCTATCTATCTATCTATCTATCTATCTATCTATCTATTTATTTATTTATTTATTTATTTATTTATTGAATTTCTATACCGCCCTTCTCCTTTCGGACTCAGGGCGGTGAACAGCCAAAATAAAAACATTTATACATAAAGTACGATTAAAATAGATTTAAAATAATTAAATTTGGCCCATAGTTTAAAATTTATCGATTTAAAATCCATATCAAAATTTAAAACCAACCATAAAATCATAAAATCAAGAGAGACCGGCTAACTGAAAGAGATGAGTTTTTAGGGCCCGACGAAAAGTCCGGAGGTCGGAGATCACTCGTATCTCTGGGGGTAGATTGTTCCAAAGGGTAGGTGCCACCACAGAGAAGGCTCTCCTCCTGGGGATCGCCAGCCGGCATTGTCTAGCCGACGGCACCCTGAGGAGGCCCTCTCTGTGGGAGCGAACTGGCCGGTGGGAGGCTATTGGTGGCAGAAGGCGGTCCCGTAAGTACCCTGGCCCTAAGCCATGGAGCGCTTTAAAGGTGGTCACCAACACCTTGAAGCACACCCGGAAGTCCACCGGGAGCCAATGCAGCTCACGCAGGAGAGGAGTCACATGGGAGCGCCCCGTTGCTCCCATAATCCCCCGCTTTTATTGTTTTTATAAGTAACTCAAGAGGGCAAGACGTATCCAACATACCTCCCTTTTCCTATTTTCCCCACAACAACAACCTTGTGAGGTGGATTGGGTTGAGAGAGAGAGAGAGAGAGAGAGAGAGAGAGAGAGACCGAGAGAGAGAGAGCGCGACTGGTTCAAGATCACCCAACCAGCTTTCGTGGCTAAGGTGGGACTAGAACTCTCAGTCTCTTGGTGATTGGCCCAAAGTCACCCAGCTGGCTTTCATGGCTAAGGTAGGACTAGAATTCACAATCTCCTGGTGATTGGCCCAAAGTCACCCAGCCGGCTTTCATGACTAAGGTGGGACTAGAACTCTCAGTCTCCTGGTGATTGGCCCAAAGTCACCCAGCCGGCTTTCATGACTAAGGTGGGACTAGAACTCTCAGTCTCCTGGTGATTGGCCCAAAGTCACCCAGCCGGCTTTCATGGCTAAGGTGGGACTAGAACTCTCAGTCTCCTGGTGATTGGCCCAAAGTCACCCAGCCGGCTTTCATGGCTAAGGTGGGACTAGAACTCTCAGTCTCCTGGTGATTGGCCCAAAGTCACCCAGCTGGCTTTCGTGGCTAAGGTGGGACTAGAACTCTCAGTCTCCTGGTGATTGGCCCAAAGTCACCCAGCCGGCTTTCGTGGCTAAGGTGGGACTAGAACTCTCAGTCTCCTGGTGATTGGCCCAAAGTCACCCAGCCGGCTTTCATGGCTAAGGTGGGACTAGAACTCTCAGTCTCCTGGTGATTGGCCCAAAGTCACCCAGCTGGCTTTCGTGGCTAAGGTGGGACTAGAACTCTCAGTCTCCTGGTGATTGGCCCAAAGTCACCCAGCCGGCTTTCATGGCTAAGGTGGGACTAGAACTCTCAGTCTCCTGGTGATTGGCCCAAAGTCACCCAGTCGGCTTTCATGGCTAAGGTGGGACTAGAATTCACAATCTCCTGGTGATTGGCCCAACATCACCCAGCTAGCTTTCATGGCTAAAGCGGGACTAGAACTCTCAGTCTCCTGGTAACTGGCCCAAAGTCACCCAGCCGGCTTTCATGGCTAAGGTGGGACTAGAACTCTCAGTCTCCTGGTGATTGGCCCAAAGTCACCCAGCCGGCTTTCATGGCTAAGGTGGGACTAGAACTCTCAGTCTCCTGGTGATTGGCCCAAAGTCACCCAGCTGGCTTTCGTGGCTAAGGTGGGACTAGAACTCTCAGTCTCCTGGTGATTGGCCCAAAGTCACCCAGTCGGCTTTCATGGCTAAGGTGGGACTAGAATTCACAATCTCCTGGTGATTGGCCCAACATCACCCAGCTAGCTTTCATGGCTAAAGCGGGACTAGAACTCTCAGTCTCCTGGTAACTGGCCCAAAGTCACCCAGCCGGCTTTCATGGCTAAGGCGGGACTAGAACTCTCAGTCTCCTGGTGATTGGCCCAAAGTCACCCAGCCGGCTTTCATGGCTAAGGTGGGACTAGAACTCTCAGTCTCCTGGTGATTGGCCCAAAGTCACCCAGCCGGCTTTCATGGCTAAGGTGGGACTAGAACTCTCAGTCTCCTGGTGATTGGCCCAAAGTCACCCAGCCGGCTTTCATGGCTAAGGTGGGACTAGAACTCTCAGTCTCCTGGTGATTGGCCCAAAGTCACCCAGTCGGCTTTCATGGCTAAGGTGGGACTAGAATTCACAATCTCCTGGTGATTGGCCCAACATCACCCAGCTAGCTTTCATGGCTAAAGCGGGACTAGAACTCTCAGTCTCCTGGTAACTGGCCCAAAGTCACCCAGCCAGCTTTCATGGCTAAGGTAGGACTGGAACTCCCCATCTCCTGGTGATTGGCCCAAAGTCACCCAGTTAGCTTTCAATGGTTAAAGTGAAACTAGAACTCACGATCTCCTGGCGATTGACTCAAAATTACCCAACCAGCTTTCGTGACTAAGGCGAGTAAAACGCATCACTCATCTCCTGATGACTGAGCTAAAGTCACACTGCCATCTTTCAGGGCTAAACTGGGTCTAGAATTCACCACCTCCCGGTTTCTAGCTTGGACCTTAACCACTGGACCAAATTGCTTTTTTAAAGCATATTTTATATTTAGCATATCAAGCAGGGGTGAAATCCAGCAGGTTCTGACAGGTTCTGGAGAACCGGTAGCGGAAATTTTGAGCAGTTTGGAGAACCGGCAAATGCCACCTCTGGCTGGCCCCAGAGTGGGGTGGGAATGGAGATTTTGCAATATCCTTCCCCCAAGAGTGGGGAGGGAATGAAGATTTTGCAGTAACCTTCCCCCAGGAGTGGGGAAGGAATCGGGATTTTGCAGTAACCTTCCCCTGGAATGGGATGGGAATGGAGATTTTGCAGTATCTTTCCCCTGCCATGCCCACCAAGCCACGGCCACCAAGCCACACCACACCACACCACGGCCACCAAGCCACGCCCACAGAACTGGTAGTAAATAAATTTGAATTTCAACACTGATATCTAGTTACTGGTTTTGGGAGTGCCCCTAATCCTACCAAGGGCGACATTTGAGGTCCCTCCCAACTCTGTTATTCTGTATTCTGATGAACTACTCTGTGGATTTCTTGATCCAAAAACTGGGAGCACCCAGATCTGTTTTTAGGATTGGCCAGGCCCACCAATGACAGCCATTTGAAGGACAGACAACCACCAGTGTAGCTTTTTGATGAAACTATCCAGATCTGTATCCTTCACATTCCAAACATACTTAACCCTCCACCGATATTAGAAAAAGAACAAAATACACAGGGAGAATGTAAACTTAGCTTAGCATCCCTATGGACCAGAAATCAACGCTCAGATACTTCATCGTGATATCATCCTAGATTTAAAACAAGGGTTTGGCAACCCTGGGCATCATAAGATTTAAGGAGGGTTCAGGAAAACCTGGAATATGTTTTTAAGAAGAGAGCGGAGAGCGGAAGAATTCAAAACTGCATCTTACAAAGGATGAACAAACTGGAACATTTAACCTTGAGAAGCCCCAAAAGGGGATATGATAACATTCCTCAAATACCTAAAAGGACATCTGGCAGAACAAGGCCGATGCCCTGCAAATTACCATTCCAGAATGCAGGACAGGGAATAAAAGGTTTCAGTTACAGGAAAGGCAGATTCTGAAGGTTAAGGACAAAGTCAGATCGAGGTTGTTGATCTTTGAAACTAATTATCCAGAGATAACGGTAGTTCTCCTGCATTGAATAGGTTCAAGTAGAGGCTGGACAGCCATATATGGCCAGGGATTCCTGCAAAATAGATCTCTGCGCAGAACGGATGTCTCATTCGAGGGCCTAATAACTTGTTCCTTCCAACTCTACAATTCTGTATTTAAAATCCATACAGAAATTGATAGATGATAGAGATGATAGATATAGATAGATAGATAGATAGATAGATAGAGAGACAGAGAGAGACAGAGAGAGAGACAGACAGACAGATATGGATGGATGGATGGATGGATGGATAGAGATAGATAGATAGATAGATAGATAGATAGATAGATAGATAGATAGATATAGATAGATAGATAGATATGGATGGATAGAGATAGATAGATAGATAGATAGATAGATAGATAGATAGATAGATAGATGATAGATAGATATGGATGGAAAGAGATAGATAGATAGATAGATAGATAGATAGATAGATAGATAGATAGATAGAGATGATAGACAGATATGGATGGATGGAGAGAGAGAGAGGGTGGATGGATGGATTAGATATAGATACATACATACAGTGGGTGGGTGAATGGATCGATAGACAGACAGACAGACAGATAGACAGACAGACAGATGATAGAGTGGGTGGATGGATAGATAGATAGATGATAGATAGACAGACAGACAGATAGATAGATAGATAGATAGATAGATAGATAGATAGGGATGGAGATAGATAGGTAGGTAGGTAGACAGACAGAGTGGGTGAATGGATAGAGATAGACAGATAGAGTGGATGGATGGATAGATTAGATAAATTGGGTGGGTGGGTGGATGGATGGATAGATAGATCTTCTCATGTTTCTCATCTTCTATCTCTCCTACTACCTTCTCCTATTGGTAGCTTATGATTTATCGTTGTTTGTGTCTTAGGATTTATGATTGTATCTTATGATTTCTGAATCTATGACTTACCACTTTGTTGTTTGTATGTACGCCGAGAGCTTCTCGTCTTTCCTATCTCCTCATCTTTCCTACTACCTTCTCCTCTTGGTATCTTATGATTTATCACTTGTTGTTTGTGTCTAACGATTTATGGTCTCTATGACATCTCTTTGTTGTTTGTATGTACACCGAGAGCTTCTGCACCAGAGACAAATATCCCTTGTGTCTCCAATCGCACTTGGCCAATAAAGAATTCTGTTCTAGTCTATAGATAGATTATAATCTCTCTCTCTCCCCACTCCCTCCCTCTCTCCCCCCTCCCCTAGAGTGGGGTGGGAATGGAGATTTTACAGTACCCTTCCCCTGCCACGCCCACCAAGCCACGCCCACCAAGCCATTCCATGCCACGCCCACCAAGCCACACCCACAGAACCGGTAGTAAAAAAAATTGAAACCCACCACCGATTAAGAGTGAGTGGAAAGAAAAGAGTTGTGTGTAATTGGTAGAGAAGTTGGATGTTGGAGGCCAAATAATACAAACTGAATGAATGATTGAATGAATGAATGATAAATAAAGACAAAAGTTGGCATTTACCCTATTATCTCACCCAGATTTGAAAGAAAGATATAGCACTTCCTTCCACAAACAGAAGATAACACCAGGACCATAAATGCCCAAACAAACAAAAGACAAAGCTTCTCACAGGAGGGGAAATCTAATCTGTTATCTCAGATTAGATTACCTCAGATTATTCTCCCATGACTCAGGAGAACCATGTTTATTTAAGAACAGGCCAATTTATATCAACTCTAAAATAGTCAAGTACAGGTAGGTATTGTGCGGTCTCAATTTTCACTCCCATTTTTAAAACATATATTTATTTATTTATTTTTTTTAAAAAAGAAAGCTTGGGCTGGTTTGCCTTCTAGAGGCCGCTCATTTCCTTAGTTTGTTAAAAAACAAAAACCCCACACACATTCCACTGAAATACTGACATTTTGCATCAATTAAGACAAATTCCACTGAAATGCTGAGCTTCTGTGGCAGAATAAACAGAATAACAGAGCTGAAAGGGACTTTAGAGGTCTTCTAGTCCAACCCCCTGCTCAAGCACGAGACCCTATATACATTTCAGACAAATGGTTGTCCGCTCTCTTCTTAAAAACCTCCAGTGATGAAGCACCCACAACTTCTGGAGGCCAGCTGTTCCACTGGATAATTGTCCTCACTCTCTTTAATTCTAGGTTGCTTCTCTCGATTAATTTCCACCCATTGCTTCTTATCTTGCCTTCTGAGATATTGGAAAATATATGCCTGAATTTTACGATCTGTACCTTTTCGGCATTTTCATTTATTTCTATAGTTTTCACGCATTCTGTTTCCTTCTTTTGCAGACGTTTACATTCGTTACAGTTTTAATTAAACAATCAAAAAGCATGCAAATCTAAATCAAGACTGCACTTTCCATACAACCCTGCAAAATCTTATTTTAATTTTTTATACGTAACTGTGCTATTCACAAACTGCTATTTAAATCCAACGCTGTTAAATTTAACTCCACTAAAATAGAACACCAGATAAGTCCGCCGGAGAATCTTTTTAAAGTCCTTTGCAGAAACATACATTGCAACATAAGAGATAAGGCTTTGTTAACAAATCCTGGATAAATAACCTATATTGCAACATTAAGAGACTAAGGATGGTACCAGTGGTGAAATGTAAAATTTGTTACTACCGGTTTTGTGGGCATGGCTTGGTGGGGGTGGGGGTAATATGACTGAGTGGACGTGGTCAACTTTTTTTTTTTAACTTTTAACACCATTTTTTCTACAACCTCTTCGGCTGAAGAGGTTGTAAAAAAAATGCTTTTAAAAGCCTCTGATGATCCCAGCTGAGTTGCTCATCACGAAACAAACCATCTTCAACTATCTCGGATTGTCCCAAAATATCAGAACCGTACCAATGCTGGTTACAGGTTGTCCTCGGCTCATTTAATGACCGGTCGAAGTTTTGCCACCTTAACAACCACTTCACTAACTTAACCGCTGCAGCGATTTACTTAACAGCTGGGGCAAGACAAGGGCGTAAGATGGGCAAAACTCACTGAACAACTTGTCTCCCTTAGCGACGGAAAAGTTGGGGCTCAATTGTGGTTGTAAGTCGAGGACTACCTGTATCGGAATATTAGAATATACGCCCCCCCCTCTGAAAAGGAAGGAAGGGTGAACAAATAATAATAACACGCTTACCTTGGCAGCTCACGGTAGGATCACCCCAGAAATATTCCTGACATTCTGTACAGGTGCGTCCCCCGAATCCTGGCATACATTGGCACTGCCCGGTGAACTGTTAATTTAAGAGGGGAGTGGGAGACAAACAATTTTAGACCACTGACAGGTCAGTATTAAAGCCCGGCTGGTCATAATATGGATCCATAATTAGGAACTTCATCATTTTTTTAAAAATATGATCAATTCACCCAGCCTGTCTTCTCCTCTTAATTGCATTCTTTCTAAATCATGGCAGATGCTATGAGAGAAGTACATAGAAAAACCAACTAGCTTTCATGCCTAAGGCAGGACTAGAACTCACTGTTTCCTGGTGATTCACCCAGCTGGCTTTCATGCCTAAGGCAAGACTAGAACTCATGTCTCCCGGTGATTACCTAGCTGGCTGTCTTGCCTAAGACAGGACTAGAACTCACTGTCTCCTGGTGATTGGTCTAAACACACCTAACAGGTTTTCATGCCTAAGGCGGGACTAGAACTCACTGTCTCCTGGTGATTTACCCAGCCAGCTTTCATGCCTACGGCAGAACTAGAACTCATTGTCTCCTGGTGATTTGCCAAAAGTCACCCAGCCGGCTTTCTTACCTAAGGCAGAACTATAACTCACTATCTCCTAGTGATTGGCCCAAAGTTACTCAGCTGACTCTCCTGCCTAAGGCAGGACTATAATTCTCAGTCTCCTGGTTTCTACCCCAATCTTTTAACCACATCCCCAAAAGGCGTCTCTTCTGGAGAGAAGAATTCCTCCATTATTTCCTGGTGAGTGAGTTTCGCTCTTAAGATATCTGAAAATCCCAAAAGAACCAGAGCTGCCATCCTCAGCTCTGATAAAGCTTCCTCACCTCATTGCAAGACGGGCCAAAGGAATGCTCCGGATTACAGGCGCAGGTTTCGCATCCGGTCCCGCTGCTCAGTTTCCATGTGTTCGGGGCGCAATGATCGCAATTCTGCCCAACCACATTGGGGAGACACTGACACTGTCCCGTTTCTTTCTCGCAATCACAATCTTCGGAGCTGTTGCAGCGGTGACGCACTGTTCCGAGGTAGTTGCAGACACATTCTGGAAGGAAGGAGTACGGCAGGGGTGTCAAACTCGATTTCATTGAGGGCCGCATCAGGGTTGTGTTTAACCTCGGGGGGCTGGGATGGACGTGGCCAGGGTGGGCGTGGCCAGCTCGGCGTCACTTGTGTCGGGGGCGCCTGTGGCGGCCCAAGCGCTCTTCCATTGATATATAATTTTATGGTACTACTCCAAAAAAAAAAAAATGGTGTTATTAGCTAGTTTTAGAAAATACAGTTTTCCTGAAACGTTTCCACAATTTTGGCCACTACTGTATTAGTTCAGATAGGTTATCTTTCTATAAGAAACGTAAAAATCGATGCCATATTAAAGGTATTGGTGATTTTCCAATTCTCACGTCCTCTTCCTACTGAATATTTTTGTTTTAAAAAAATCTATTTTTCTTCTACAGAACACATTTCCCCTTCTGGTGCCTGAAAGTTGGATGTCTTCCCTTCAAAAAGGGGAACAATGAGATAAGAAAAGGATGTAAATTAAGGAGAGGGAAGAGTCGGAATATTATAGAGTGTGGAATAAACTATATGATTGGTTAGAAAAAAGAAACCAAAATAACAATTCGGAATGTTAATTTAACCGGCTTAAAACCAGGGAGTGTAAATTGCTGATCGGTGTCAACTGGTTAATGATGGTTTTGTAAATCGATACTAATGTAAATATAAGTAAGTAGATGAAAGATTGAATAAGAATAGAGAATACATATCCATGTCGATACAGTAAGCTGTAAAATAATATATGATGTAAAGTTATGTTTGTTTCGTGTCTTGAATGTCTTTTTTGTTGTATTTTTCTTTACTTTGTTTTTAAAACTTAAAAACTCAATAAAAATTGTTTTTTAATAAAAAAAAAAGGAGAGATAAGAAAAATATGTATTTAATATTACATGTCGTCACAGAGGCAAGGATTATATTCGCACAATATTTGAAAAAAATAAAGAAACACCGCGAGACGAAGAGATAATGAAGAAGATACCCGACTGCGCAGACATGGATAGATTGAACATTGAAAATTCATCAGAAAGAAGACACAGAATACTATCAAACATGGAATCTATTTTACCGGTGGTTTGAAAAAAGGGTTTGGAGATTAAGAATGTAATCAGTATTGTCGGGGCTGGGATTCAGCCGGTTCGGACCGGTTCAGGTGAACCGGTAGCTCCGACGATCAGCTGAGTGCGAACTGGATGATCAGCTGGACCCGCACTCTATACCGACCTATATTTCCTTTGTTTGAAGCCCAGCTGAAGGCGCGGTAGAGAGGATTGCCACGCCTCAGCTGTTTTACTCACTGGGGCTGCAATAGAAGGTAAATTTTAGAGCGGTTTTCAAACACGAAGCGCGTGCTCAGCGAACCGGCTGAATCCCACTGCTGAGTATTGTTAAGCAAATTAAATACCCAGACAACACGATATTTATTAAGCACTAAGCAATGTAATTAATAAAAAGCCAATTAAATTTTACATATATATAAAAAAGGAGAACAATGAATTTTAATTTAAAAAAGACTTCCCACTCCTCAAAGCTTCTTTTCAGGGTGTACAAAAGTTTTTGGCGTTCTCAAGACAGCCCCTGTCTAATTGGATGTTGGGGGTTAAAATCTGAGAGTGGTTGTAATCCACAAAAGCCTATTCATGCTAGAGCAGACTCATCCCTTGACCTTTTAAGAGTTTTATCTTCCCCACGGAGGAATTTCCAGTATTTGCTCCACTAAATTACACCCTGGAGTTGAAGAGAGGCTAGGATGCAACCTAGGAGGTAGATTCCCAGTACATTAAAATAGGGTTTCTGATTTCCAGATGAGGAAATGACTTTATCCCCTAATCCTTCCCAAATTCCATTATTTGGATTTTTAAAAAAAAGTTTATTTGTACATTTTCATTTAACATACATAAGTGCTTTGTGAACAGTATATTGTCTGGGTCACTTAATAATGTTTTTCCAGCTCCTAATTTCTACCTCTATTATCCAACCATTTATAGAACAAATCCCATATTTGAAAGTACTCTGTATCTTCCTTTTCTTTTATCTTTAATGTCAGTCTATCCATTTCTGCGCAATCTAATATATTTTTTTTAATTACATCTCCTTCTCTCAGTGTTTCCTCATTTTTCCATATTGTGCAAATACAATTCTTGCTGCTGTCGAAACATGCAATATTAAATACAAATTCCCCTTATTATATTTTTCTGGTACTATGCCTAACAGAAATATTTCTGGTTTATAATCTATATGCAGCTGTAACATTTTTTTCTAACCGCGTATGTATTTTTTATCCAATATTTCTTTGCTTTCACACATGTACACCACATGTGATAGTAGGTGCCCAGTGACTGATTACATTACTAACATTTGGTGGAATTTGGATTTTTAAAGGGGAATGAAGCCAAAAAGAAACTTTTGGCAGAGGGTTGCAGGAGGCCGTCGCAGCCACCTGAGCTCCATTTTCGCTGGTAGAGGCACCATCGGCCAATATTTCACTCTTTCCAGGGTGGCTCCACAGGCCAGATGTAAGCACAAGGGTGGGCTTCAAAATTTTTAGCAAGGGGTTCTCTGCCCGGTTGCTGGGTGGGTGTGGCCATGGTGGGCGTGGCCTAGTCGTCTTCTTGCACTACAAGGGGGGGCATTTTTGCCCTCCCTGGGCTCTGGAGGCTTTCCTCGAGCCTCCAGGAGGGCGAAAATGGCCTCCCCAGGCTCCGGAGGCCCTCTTTCCAAACTTCCGGTAGGCCCGTTTTTTGCCCTCCCTGAGCCTCCGCGGGCCATGAGTTTGATACCCCTGATCTAAGGCCCAAGGCTACCCACAAAAATCAAAAGCAGAGAGTCCCTTTTAAACTCACTTCTACAATCTTGTTGAAGAGCCCATCCGTAGTAGCCAGATTTACACTCTTGGCAATGTTCGCCTTGGGTGTGAAACAAACACCTGAGACACAACCCGGTTTTTTTGTCACAAGCCTCCGGATCAGAGGAATCGATGTTGTTGTTACACTGGCAGGGATGGCATCTCCCACCAACCTCTTCAGGGTTTCCAAAGAAGCCGGAGGCACATTCGTCGCATCTGCTTCCTGTTCAACCAGCAATCAAAGGAAAAGGGAAATCTTCAGCAAATTATCGTTTGTTTATATCCCGCCTTTATGATTTCTACCCAAGGTGACAAACACATACAATATACCTTCTTCCTCCTATCTTCCACACAACAACAACAATCCTGTGAGGTGGGTTGGGCTGAGAGAGAGAGAGTGACTGGACCAAATTCTCCCAATCGGCTTTCATGGCTAAGGCGGGACTAGAACTCCCTGTCTGAAGGTGATTGGCCCAAAGCCGCCCAACTTGCTTTCATGGCTAAGGTGGGACTAGAACTCCCAGACCCCTGGTGATTGGCCCAAAGCCACCCAACTTGCTTTCATGGGTAAGGTGGGACTAGAACTCCCAGACTCCTGGTGATTGGCCCAAAGCCACCCAACTTGCTTTCATGGGTAAGGTGGGACTAGAACTCCCTGTCTGAAGGTGATTGGCCCAAAGCCGCCCAACTTGCTTTCATGGCTAAGGTGGGACTAGAACTCCCAGACACCTGGTGATTGGCCCAAAGCCACCCAACTTGCTTTCATGGCTAAGGCGGGACTAGAACTCCCTGTCTGAAGGTGATTGGCCCAAAGCCGCCCAACTTGCTTTCATGGCTAAGGTGGGACTAGAACTCCCAGTCTCCTGGTGATTGGCCCAAAGCCACCCAACTTGCTTTCATGGGTAAGGTGGGACTAGAACTCACAGACACCTGGTGATTGGCCCAAAGCCGCCCAACTTGCTTTCATGGGTAAGGTGGGACTAGAACTCCCAGACACCTGGTGATTGGCCCAAAGCCACCCAACTTGCTTTCATGGCTAAGGTGGGACTAGAACTCCCTGTCTGAAGGTGATTGGCCCAAAGCCGCCCAACTTGCTTTCATGGCTAAGGTGGGACTAGAACTCCCAGACCCCTGGTGATTGGCCCAAAGCCACCCAACTTGCTTTCATGGGTAAGGTGGGACTAGAACTCACAGACACCTGGTGATTGGCCCAAAGCCGCCCAACTTGCTTTCATGGGTAAGGTGGGACTAGAACTCCCAGACACCTGGTGATTGGCCCAAAGCCACCCAACTTGCTTTCATGGCTAAGGCGGGACTAGAACTCCCTGTCTGAAGGTGATTGGCCCAAAGCCGCCCAACTTGCTTTCATGGCTAAGGTGGGACTAGAACTCCCAGACCCCTGGTGATTGGCCCAAAGCCACCCAACTTGCTTTCATGGGTAAGGTGGGACTAGAACTCACAGACACCTGGTGATTGGCCCAAAGCCGCCCAACTTGCTTTCATGGGTAAGGTGGGACTAGAACTCCCAGACACCTGGTGATTGGCCCAAAGCCACCCAACTTGCTTTCATGGCTAAGGCGGGACTAGAACTCCCTGTCTGAAGGTGATTGGCCCAAAGCCGCCCAACTTGCTTTCATGGCTAAGGTGGGACTAGAACTCCCAGTCTCCTGGTGATTGGCCCAAAGCCACCCAACTTGCTTTCATGGGTAAGGTGGGACTAGAACTCACAGACACCTGGTGATTGGCCCAAAGCCGCCCAACTTGCTTTCATGGGTAAGGTGGGACTAGAACTCCCAGACACCTGGTGATTGGCCCAAAGCCACCCAACTTGCTTTCATGGCTAAGGCGGGACTAGAACTCCCTGTCTGAAGGTGATTGGCCCAAAGCCGCCCAACTTGCTTTCATGGCTAAGGTGGGACTAGAACTCCCAGACCCCTGGTGATTGGCCCAAAGCCACCCAACTTCCTTTCATGGGTAAGGTGGGACTAGAACTCACAGACACCTGGTGATTGGCCCAAAGCCGCCCAACTTGCTTTCATGGGTAAGGTGGGACTAGAACTCTCAGACACCTGGTGATTGGCCCAAAGCCACCCAACTTGCTTTCATGGCTAAGGTGGGACTAGAACTCCCTGTCTGCAGGTGATTGGCCCAAAGCCGCCCAACTTGCTTTCATGGCTAAGGTGGGACTAGAACTCCCAGACCCCTGGTGATTGGCCCAAAGCCACCCAACTTGCTTTCATGGGTAAGGTGGGACTAGAACTCACAGACACCTGGTGATTGGCCCAAAGCTGCCCAACTTGCTTTCATGGGTAAGGTGGGACTAGAACTCCCAGACACCTGGTGATTGGCCCAAAGCCACCGAACTTGCTTTCATGGCTAAGGCGGGACTAGAACTCCCTGTCTGAAGGTGATTGGCCCAAAGCCGCCCAACTTGCTTTCATGGCTAAGGTGGGACTAGAACTCCCAGACACCTGGTGATTGGCCCAAAGCCGCCCAACTTGCTTTCATGGCTAAGGTGGGACTAGAACTCCCAGACACCTGGTGATTGGCCCAAAGCCACCCAACTTGCTTTCATGGCTAAGGCGGGACTAGAACTCCCTGTCTGAAGGTGATTGGCCCAAAGCCGCCCAACTTGCTTTCATGGCTAAGGTGGGACTAGAACTCCCAGTCTCCTGGTGATTGGCCCAAAGCCACCCAACTTGCTTTCATGGGTAAGGTGGGACTAGAACTCACAGACACCTGGTGATTGGCCCAAAGCCACCCAACTTGCTTTCATGGCTAAGGCGGGACTAGAACTCCCTGTCTGAAGGTGATTGGCCCAAAGCCGCCCAACTTGCTTTCATGGGTAAGGTGGGACTAGAACTCTCAGACACCTGGTGATTGGCCCAAAGCCACCCAACTTGCTTTCATGGCTAAGGTGGGACTAGAACTCCCAGACTCCTGGTGATTGGCCCAAAGCCACCCAATTTGCTTTCATGGGTAAGGTGGGACTAGAACTCCCTGTCTGAAGGTGATTGGCCCAAAGCCGCCCAACTTGCTTTCATGGCTAAGGTGGGACTAGAACTCCCAGACTCCTGGTGATTGGCCCAAAGCCACCCAATTTGCTTTCATGGGTAAGGTGGGACTAGAACTCCCTGTCTGAAGGTGATTGGCCCAAAGCCGCCCAACTTGCTTTCATGGCTAAGGTGGGACTAGAACTCCCAGACTCCTGGTGATTGGCCCAAAGCCACCCAACTTGCTTTCATGGCTAAGGCGGGACTAGAACTCCCTGTCTGAAGGTGATTGGCCCAAAACCGCCCAACTTGCTTTCATGGCTAAGGTGGGACTAGAACTCCCAGTCTCCTGGTGATTGGCCCAAAGCCACCCAACTTGCTTTCATGGCTAAGGCGGGACTAGAACTCCCAGTCTCCTGGTGATTGGCCCAAAGCCACCCAACTTGCTTTCATGGCTAAGGTGGGACTAGAACTCCCAGTCTCCTGGTGATTGGCCCAAAGCCACCCAACTTGCTTTCATGGCTAAGGCGGGACTAGAACTCCCTGTCTGAAGGTGATTGGCCCAAAGCCGCCCAACTTGCTTTCATGGCTAAGGTGGGACTAGAACTCCCAGTCTCCTGGTGATTGGCCCAAAGCCACCCAACTTGCTTTCATGGGTAAGGTGGGACTAGAACTCACAGACACCTGGTGATTGGCCCAAAGCCACCCAACTTGCTTTCATGGCTAAGGCGGGACTAGAACTCCCTGTCTGAAGGTGATTGGCCCAAAGCCGCCCAACTTGCTTTCATGGGTAAGGTGGGACTAGAACTCTCAGACACCTGGTGATTGGCCCAAAGCCACCCAACTTGCTTTCATGGCTAAGGTGGGACTAGAACTCCCAGACTCCTGGTGATTGGCCCAAAGCCACCCAATTTGCTTTCATGGGTAAGGTGGGACTAGAACTCCCTGTCTGAAGGTGATTGGCCCAAAGCCGCCCAACTTGCTTTCATGGCTAAGGTGGGACTAGAACTCCCAGACTCCTGGTGATTGGCCCAAAGCCACCCAATTTGCTTTCATGGGTAAGGTGGGACTAGAACTCCCTGTCTGAAGGTGATTGGCCCAAAGCCGCCCAACTTGCTTTCATGGCTAAGGTGGGACTAGAACTCCCAGACTCCTGGTGATTGGCCCAAAGCCACCCAACTTGCTTTCATGGCTAAGGCGGGACTAGAACTCCCTGTCTGAAGGTGATTGGCCCAAAGCCGCCCAACTTGCTTTCATGGCTAAGGTGGGACTAGAACTCCCAGTCTCCTGGTGATTGGCCCAAAGCCACCCAACTTGCTTTCATGGCTAAGGCGGGACTAGAACTCCCAGTCTCCTGGTGATTGGCCCAAAGCCACCCAACTTGCTTTCATGGCTAAGGTGGGACTAGAACTCCCAGTCTCCTGGTGATTGGACCAAAGTCACCCAACCAGCTTTCATGGCTAAGGCGGGACTAGAACTCCCAGTCTCCTGGTGACTGGCCCAAAGTCACCCAACCAGCTTTCATGGCTAAGGTGGGACTAGAACTCACAGTCTCACAGTTTCTAACCTGGTGCCTTAACCAATAGATCAAGCTGGCTTGAATTCTGCCAGAAACCAAAGTGTGAGAGAAATAATGTGTGTATGTTAAGGAACAGGACCTATCATTAATTCTTTGTAAAGCATCAACGTTAACAGTCCTCAACTTACATTTGTTTAGTGACTGTTCAAAGTTACAACGCCCCTGAAAAAAATTGACTAACAACTGTTTTTCACATTTACCTTTGCAGCTTCCCTATGCTCATGTGACTTGGCCGCTTAGCAACTGACTCATATTTACGACGGTTCTCGCGGTCATGTGATCCCCTTTTGCGACCTTCTCACAAGCAAAGTCAAGGGGGAAGCCAGATCCACTTAACAACCGTGTGACTAACTTAACATCTGCAGTGATTCGCTTAACAACCATGGGAAGAAAGTTCGTAAAACGGGGCAAAACTCACTTAACAACTCTCTTGCAGAAGTTTGGAGCTCAATTGCTGTCGTAAATCGAGGACTACCTGTAGTTACAGTATGTCACAAAACCATTTACTTTTATATGAGTGGTGCGGTCGCCTAGAGGTGGAGCTCTCGCCTCACAATCAGAAGGCTGTGAGTTCGATCCTAGGTAGAGATATTTCTCTCTCTGGGCACAATGAGAATATCTCTGCTGCGAACTCCGCATTGGCAACAGGAAGGGCATCCAGCCAGTAAACACTCAGCTCCATTCAGTTGCTCCGACTCCACCCCGCAAGGGATTACGGGATCATTAAACAACCAAAAAAAAATTACCTTTATATCCTCTCTCACAAACGCACACCACTTGTAACGTAATCCGGTCTTGATAACATCCGTTGGCAAACTGGCGCCCACTTTCCGGTCCATCTGGGCAAGGACAAGGACGGCAGTGATCGCCTGATCCCAAGACTGGATCTCCATAAAAACCAGCGAAGCACCTAAATTTTATAGAACAAGGTTTCTTACAAGCCATATGATACAGTATATTGATCAACTGAATATACACCTAAACTACTGAAATGTGTTTTTTCTCTATGTAATCCTCGATTTACAACAATTCATTTAGGGACCGTTCAAAGTTACAAAGGCACTGAACAAAAGTGACTTACGACCGTATTTCACAATTATGACGGTTGCAGCATCCCCTTGGTCACATGATTTATATTTGGATGCTTGACAACTGGTTCATACCTATGACGGTTGCAGTGGTACGGGGTCACGTAATCTTCTTTGGCGATGAGAAAAATCAAGGGGGAAGCCGGATTCACTTAACAACCGGGTTACTAACTTATCAACTGCAGTGATTCACTTAACAAACCGCGGCAAGAAAGAGGCAAAACTCACTGAACAAATGTCTCACTTAACAACAGAAATTTGGGGCTCGACTGTGGTCGTAAGCCGAGGACTTCCTGTACGATATAAAGAACACAGCCTAAAGCTGTTTTCACTAGACCTTTAAAATATCGACCTTTCGTTTATTTGTTTATTCAATAGCAATAGCACTTAGACTTCAGTGGTAGGTTGCTCCCGGTTCACACCGGTTCGTAAGAACCGCTAGGAAAAAATGTTAATAGTTCGGAGAACCGCAAATAATGTTGATTGGCCACGCCCCCAAACCGGTCCCCGGCCCGGTTGCCGCTCGCTTACCCCGCCCACCTCATCACAGGCTTTTTTATTTTTTTAACTTTTAAAAGCATTTTTTCTACAACCTCTTTGGCTGAAAAAATGCTTTTAAAAGTTAAAAAAAAAAGCCTCTGACGATCGCGCGGCTCAGCTGGGATCGTCAGAGGCTTCTGAAAGCATTTTTTTCTGCAAAAGAAAATCCCTTTAAAAGCCTCTGGCAATCCCAGCAGATTTGCCTGGTTGTCAGAAGTTTCTAAAAGCATTTTTTTCTGCAACCTCTTAAGGTTGTAGAAAAAATGCTTTTAAAAGTTAAAAAAGTTGGCCATGCCCTCATTACCCCCAAGCCACGCCCACAAAATAAGCCACATCCACAAAATAAGCCGCGCCCACAGGACCCACCCGTTAGACTTATATATCGCTTCACAGTGCTTTACAGCCCTCTCTAAGCGGTTTACAGAGTGAGCCTCTTGCCCCCAATAATCTGGGTACTCATTTGACCCACCTCAGAAGGATGGAAGGTTGAGTCAACCTTGAGCCTGGTGAGATTTGAACTGCCAAATTGCAGGCAGCTGGCAGTCAGCAGAAGTACCCTGCAGTACTGCACTCTAGCCACTGCGTCACTGAGGTTCATTCAAATTACCCCACTTCAATCTCACAAAACTTGGTGGTTACGGTGTCCCAGTAAAAGGAGGAACTGAAAATGTTCCTGAAGGATGCTTTTTTTAAAAAAAAAAACCTCTGTTTTTAATCCCTTCCTAAATAAGCTACCAGGGGAATTCTGGGAGTTGAAGTCCACAAGTCTTAAAAGCAGTGTTGAAATCCAATTTTTTTTTTTACTACCGGTTCTGTGGGCGTGGCTTGGTGGGTGTGGTGTGGCTTGGTGGGCATGGCAGGGGAAGGATACTGCAAAAATCTCCATTCCCTCCCCACTCCTGGGGGGAAGGATATTGCAAAATATTCATTCCCACCCCACTCTGGGGCCAGCCAGAGGTGGTATTTGCCGTTTTTTTTTTTTTTTATTAATTTGATTTATATGCCGCCCTTCTCCGGAGACTCAGGGCGGCTTACAATGCGTTAAGCAATAGCCTTCATTCTTTTGTATATTTTATACAAAGTCAGCTTATTGCCCCCACAAACTGGGTCCTCATTTCACCTACCTTAGAAAGGATGGAAGGTTGAGTCAACCTTGAGCCTTGGAGAGATTCGAACCAGCAGAAATTGCAGGCAGCTGTGTTAATAACAGGGTGCATTAAACCACTGTACTATCTCCGAACTACTCAAAATTTCCGCTACCAGTTCTACAGAACCTGTCAGAACCTGCTGGATTTCACCCTTGTTTAAAAGGTCGTCAAGGTTGGACACTCCTGATGTTAAAACTTGCATGCATGCCAATTTTGAAAATCCAAAATTTCTCTGTAGCCCAAAGAATACGTACCTCTCACAATTGGGGCCCGAGGTGTGATCACGACAATTCAAGCACTGTCCGCTGTACGGATCGCACTCATCTGCGTGACCGTTGCATTGGCAGGGTTGACAGCTCGGGAACCCCCAATATCCTGGCAAACATCGATCACACGGACGGCCATAAATTCCATGGAAACAGTGGCACTGCCCGGTCTCCGGATGGCAGAAGGCATTTACAGAAGCTTGGGCGTGACACTCGCAAGCTAAAAAAAAAAACCAAATCCATACAGATATCTGGATGAAATGGAAACCCATCATCAACGTACTTGTGGATTTTTAAAACTCCAGCTGGTTAATGACCAGCGATAGAAAAATTAGTCTCGTCAATAGAAGAGAATATTTGTAGCTCAGGGTTGAATTATGGGGTCCCTGGTGCTCTGAATTTTGTGGTTTTCTTGGTGTTTTGTTATCCAACTAGGTAAACTGGGTTTTAATATTGGGTTTTTAAAATTTGGCCAAACCTTTTTTTTTTTTTTTTTGCTTTAATTTATATGCCGCCCTTCTCCGGAGACTCAGGGTGGCTTACAATGCGTTAAGCAATAGCCTTCATACTTTTGTGCATTTATACAAAGTCAGCTTATTGCCCCCACAATCTGGGTCCTCATTTCACCTACCTTAGAAAGGATGGAAGGCTGAGTCAACCTTGAGCCTGGTGAGATTCGAACTCGCAGTAATTGCAAGCAGCAGTTCTTAATAACAGTGCTTAGTCCACTGTACATTTAATGATTTTAATTAATTTTAACTATGATATTGTATATTTATGTTTTTAATCTTGGCTGTACACCGCCCCAAGTCCTTCGGGAGAAGGGCGGTATATAAATATTATTATTATTATTATTATTATTATTATTAACATCAGCAGTACTACAAGGAGGGGGGTTTGCGGAGTAGAGAAGAAGGAGGGAGGGAGATGAGGGAGGAGGACTGTGGGGTCCTTGGTGCTCTCTGAGCTTGGTGGTTTTCTTGTAAACATTTCATTACCCAACTAGGCAACGTGATCAGTGCTACAAGGGAGGGAGGGAGGTTTGTGGGAAGGAGGAGGAGGAGGAGGAGGAAGAAGAGGAGAAGGAGGAAGAGGAGAAGGTGAAGGAAGACAATTGTAGGGTTCTTGGTGCTCTCTGAGGTTGATGGTTTTCTCGTAGACATTTTATTACCCAACTAGGTAACATGATCAGTGCTACAAGGGAGGAAGGTTTGTGGAGAGGAGGAAGAGGAGAAGGAAGAGGAGGAGGAGGAAGACAATTGTAGGGTCCTTGGTGCTCTCTGAGCTTGGTGGTTTTCTTGCAGACATTTCATTACCCAACTAACTAACTAACATAATCATGAAAGCTCAGAGAGCATCAAGGACCCCACAAATTTATCTTTTTATTTAAGCTCGGCTCATGAGGATTTTTACAGATGTGGTAGAAGAGAGGAACGAAAATATATATTTTTTTTAAAAAAAGTCTTACCAAATAACATTTTAGAGCAGTAACAGAGTCTTCGGAACAAAGACAGAACTTACGTTTACATCCAGTAGGTCCAAAGCCAAAAGTGCCTGGGGCACATTTATCGCATCTTCGGCCAACAACATTTGGGCGACATTGACAATGGCCTCCGTTGGGATCACATACCGAACTCAATGACCCTTGCGGGTCACACTGGCAAGCTAAAAAAGAAAAAAGAAAAAAGAAAAAAAGAAAGATTTGGAACAAGTCATTCATTCATTCTTTCCTTCCCTCATTCATTCTATTTGTATAGTGACTTTCCAGTATCACGTAAAACTAAAACAATTGCATCACACATGGACATTAAAATGCACAGAAGCCAAGGAAATGGCAAATAACTTGCTAAAATGACTGATATATGTAAATATCAGGGGTACAGAGAGATTCATTAGGCGGTTTTAGCTCCAGATTTCATTTTTTAAAAGGGCAAATACAGGGGTGAAATACTCCCGGTTCGGACCGGATCACCCGATCCGGTAGCAATGGAGGCGGATGGTTCGGAGAACCGGTAGCAAAAATCCCTGCCCCCCCCCCCCCCGCCCAGCTGAGCCGCACAATCATCAGAGACCAGCACAGGGGGAATTCTGGGAGTTGAAGTCCACAAGGCTTTAAAATGGCCCAGTTTGGAGACCTCAACCTACTTACCCAATGCGGTTTCGTGCAGCACGGCCGAGATGCTAAAAATTATGTTCCTGCAAACATCCGTCATGGGAGTTTTCACCACGCTCCGGCTGTTTTCCAGACAGCGGTATCTCTGAAAGGTGTCCCAGGCGCTGTTGGTTGTCACATCATCACCTCTGCCTCCAACCGTGAAGAGGTCCAGGGACTTGCAATATGGCATGAGAACCAGCTGCGAAATGACGTTAACCAAGACGTGTTACTATATTTTAAAAGGTGGACAATCTTTGTTATCATCCAAAGATACAATTCAGAGAGTGTGTCCAAGAAACACTCCCTAGGCTAGTGAGGGCTAACCTTTTTGCCATCACGTGCCAGGAGGGGGTGGGGTGGGGGAGGTTGGCGCGTGCGCGTGCCCACACCCATAATTCTACGTGCCCCGCCCTGCATGTGCAACCCTCCCTCCCCCCTCTTCCTGGCACATGATGGCCCGGTAGGCCAGTTTTTCTTTCCCGCCTGGCTCTAGATCCTCTCTATGCATCTGGGGAGGGCGAAAACAGCCTTCCCCACCCTCTCGGAGGCCCTCCGGAGGCCTGAAACGGCCCATTTCCCAACTCCTGGTTGGACAGGAAGTGACGTTTTCTGCTGTCCCTAGCCTCCAGAGCCTCTCTTTTTGCCCTCCCCAGATGCATAGAGGCGCTCTGGAGCCAGGTGAGAAAGAAAAATGGGCCTTCTCCACCCCCACCCAGACCCTCAGGAGGCAGGAAACAGACTGTTTCCCTACTTCTGGTGGGCCCAGAAGGCCCGAAAATCAACTGGCCGGCGTGTGCATGCGCACCAGAGCTGAGCTGGCGTGCCCACTGATATGGCTACACGTGCCACCTGTGGCACGCGTGCCATAGGTTTGCCATCACAGTCCTAGGCGGTTGGGCTACATGCCCGTTTCTTCTACTTCATCTCAGGTGGCCCCAGAAGCCATTCCCAGGTTCTCCCCGATATGGGCAACTTTCCGAGAATTTCAGCAAGGATTCCATAAATGAATGAATGAATGAATGAATGAATGAATGAATGAATAAATAAATAAATGGAGAACACGTGTTCCCTCTGCAGCTCTGTAATTAAAATGTGAGGCAGCTTATTCTGTGGGGTCCTTGCTGCTCCCTGGATTTTCTTGTGGATGTTTCGTTACCCAACTAGGAAACACCATCAGTGCTAGAAGGGTGTGAGGCAGTGGTGGGTTCTAAATTTTTTTACTACCGGTTCTGTGGGTGTGGCTTATTTTGTGGGCGTGGCTTGAAGGTCATGTGACAATTCTTTAGGATTTAGCACAGATACTGGTCTACCAGGCTTTTAACTACTTGCAGAGCTGTACCAGTCTACCCATTTATTTTTTGCAGGCACTGGTCATATCGTCACCGCTACCGGCTCGGGAGAACTGGGCCGAACCGGGAGGAACCCACCACTGGTGTGAGGTTTGCGCTCGTTTGAGCACCCCGCTCCCTTGTAGCACTGATGATGTTACCTAGCTGGGTAATGACACGTCTGCAAGAAAATCATGAAGCTCGAAGAGCGCCAAGGATTCCACAGTCATCTTCCTCCTCCTCCTCCTCCTCCTCCTCCTCCTCCTCCCCTACTCTCCACACACCCGACTCCCTTCTAGCACTGATGATGTTACCTAGTTGGGTAACAAAACGTCTGCAAGAAAACCACGAAGCCCAGAGAGCATCCCACAGTCCTTCTCCTCCTCCTCCACCGCTCTCCACACACCTGACTCCTTTCTAGCACTGATGATGTTACCTAGATGGGTAACAAAACGTCTGCAAGAAAACCACGAAGCCCAGAGAGCACCGAGGACTCCATAGTCCTCCTCCTCCTCCTCCTCCTCCTCCTCGTTTTCCTCCTCCTCCTCCTCCTCCTCCTCCTCCTCCTCCTCCTCCCCCACTCTCCACACACCCGACTCCCTTCTACAACTGATGATGTTACCTAGTTGGGTAACAAAATGTCTGCAAGAAAACCACAAAGCCCAGAGAGCATCCCACAGTCCTCCTCCTCCTCCTCCTCCCCCGCTCTCCACACACCTGACTCCCTTCTAGCACTGATGATGTTACCTAGATGGGTAACAAAACGTCTGCAAGAAAACCACGAAGCCCAGAGAGCACCGAGGACTCCATAGTCCTCCTCCTCCTCCTCCTCCTCCTCCTCCTCCTCCTCCTCCTCCTCCTCCTCCTCCTCCTCCTCCTCCTGTGGCTGTGTTACAACTAAAGGGCAGATATTAGCATCCACTTACTGAATCAATGAGGGTGTATGGGTTTTCCACCTCCGAGTCTGAGGAGTACTGTGGCAGCTCCAACCGAACGGTGTAATTCAGACCCTTTTCAAAGCATATGGGGCGTGGAAGGACTGCATACCTGTGTTAGCAATAGGACATCCATGAAGAAAAAACAATGTGGCAGGTTCCACAGCATACATTGGACATACAAGCACTGGGTTGTCTTGAGACTGTTGGTTAGATGACACTGAGTTTATATAAATACATCAGTCCTTCCATGTGTCATCTCGGTGTTTCTTCGGTGACTTCTTCTTTTTGTTACTCCTCTTCTTCTTTCTTCCTTAATAAATCCCATTCCTCTATTCCAATATTTTCCCCAAAATACATATATTTAATATAACTTTCTCCTATTTGCTTATCAAATTCTTTATATCTCTTTTCTATCCAATCATAAAATTTTCCCCATATCTTAAAATATTCCGTATCCTCTTTCTCTTTAATCATTAAAGTTAATCTATTCATCTCTGCGCAGTCCAAATTTTTTTCTAATTACTTCCCCTTCTAGAGGGATTTTTCTCCGCTTTCCATCTTTGTGCAAATATTATTCTTGCTGCAGTTATTATATGTATAATCAAGTATACATTTTCTTTACTAATTTTCTCTGGTAGGATACCCAGTAGGAACAACTCAGGTTTTAAATCAATATGTTGTTGATGTCGGAGCGTAAATCAGCTCCGTTCCCCCTGGGGTAATTGCACTTAATTAGAGATGGATGGATCTTGTTTTCCATGCTGTATACTTTAAAGAAAGAAACCCCGAAATATATTCTAAGAAACATTTTATTATAAAGAAATAAAACAAACTTACTAACTACATTGTAACCGGCAGTTTTATCACACAGACGGATGAAAGAAAAAGATCAGGAAGTTTCTTCCTTAAACTTAGACATGCGCAGTAGCTCAGAAATCACAAGTCAGTCTTATCTCTGTTGCTATAGAGACGTGATACAGTTCTCTGGCAGGCTACCATAAGTCTTAGGATGGAGGCTCGGCTGACAAACACATAACGCAGTGATAGTTGAGTCATTTCTTCTATCCATATCTTAATTCTGTTCCGATAATCTTTAGCTTTTGGACATGCGTTTCTCCTTTTGTGACTCACCTGGAACCGGGAGATAAGGATAATTCTTGATTGTCATCGTCAGGAACGGTATTGCCGCATCTACTACTAGGAGGAATTTGGCCCGGGCGATATACACTGATGGTAGCTTTCTCCCAGTGATCTGGTAACTAGGAAAAATGACCCACGTTAATTTTAAAACTCCAAATACACCCTGTGGATCAGAGGTGGTATTCAGCCGGTTCGTGTTTCTGATGCCGCACGCATGCACGGACGGGGGGCGTGAGCGAATTGCCGTCTTTTGTGACACTGGATGTGCACACTCACATTTCCGGTGCTGGGCGAACCAATTGCTACAGTATGTGAAGATCACTTATGCCAGTGATGGCTAACCTTTTTGCTGTCATGTGCCAAAAATGGGGGGAGCATGGGGGGGTTGCACACGTGTGTGCCCACACCCATAATTCAATGCGCCCCACCCCCCTGTGCATGCGCACATGACCCCCCCCCCACACTCCCCCCACTTTTGGCACGTGATGGCATGGTGGGCCTGGTAGGCCCATTTTTTGCCCTCCCCAGGCTCCAGAGGCTTTCTAGGAGCCTGGGGAGGGCGAAAATGGCCTTCCCCTCCCCCCGAAGGCCAGAAACAGCCCGTTTTCCAACGTCCGGTGGGCCTGGAAGGCCGGAAAATCAGGTGGCCGGCACGCAGATGCGTGCTGGAGCTGAGCTCGCGTGCCCACAGATATGGCTCCACGTGCCACATGTGGCCCGCGTGCCATAGGTTCGCCATCACGGACCTATGCTATGGATATCCATCAGTGTTGTATAATGGAGGAATTAGGACTAGATGAACAATACAGAATTTCTATGCAATCTTGTTTTGGAGAAAGAGCAATTGAAGGCAGGGGGATGACTGTGAGAATCGTCACACACATTATCAAATTGCCATTGGTGCAAAAGACACATATAGCCAGTTTGGCCTAGCGGTGAAGGCACGAGCCAGGAAAGCCTGTTGGGAGACTTTGAACCAATCACCAGGAGACGGTGTGTTCTAGTCCCGCCTTATCCATGAAAGCCAGCTGAGTGACTTTGAACCAATCACCAGGAGACGGTGAGTTCTAGTCCCGCCTTATCCATGAAAGCCAGCTGGGTGACTTTGAACCAATCACCAGGAGACGGTGAGTTCTAGTCCCGCCTTATCCATGAAAGCCAACTCGGTGACCTTGAACCAATCACCAGGAGACGATGAGTTCTAGTCCCGCCTTAGCCATGAAAGCCAAATGGGTGACCTTGAGCCAGTCACCAGGAGACAATGAGTTCTAGTCCCGCCTCAGACATAAAAGCTGGTTGGGCTACTTTACACCAATCACCAGGAGACCGTGAGTTCTAGTCCTGCCTTCACCATGAAAATCTGACTGGGTGACCTTGAGCCAATCACCAGGAGACAGTGAGTTCTAGTCCCGCCTTATCCATGAAAGCCAGCTGGGTGATCTTGGGCCAGTCACTCTCTCTCAGCCCAACAAACCTCACAGTGTTGTTATTGTGGGGAAAATAGGAGGAGGAAGGTAATGTTCATTATGTTCCCTACCTTGAGTTATTCATAAAAATAACAAAGGCAGGATAATAAACAAACAAACAAAAAGGAAATAAGTTAATAAAAAATAAACATTCAGACCGCCAAGTGCATAAATGTTTAACTCGGCAGGTTTTAAACATCTTCTAAAACATCCGTATTCCAAGATACTTGGTGGCGCAGCAGACTAAAGCACTGTTAAGTAACACCAGCTGCCTGCAATTACTGCGAGTTCAAATCTCACCAGGCTCAAGGTTGACTCAGCCTTCCATCCTTCCGAGGTAGGTAAAATGAGGACCCGGATTGTGGGGGCAATAAGCTGACTTTGTATAAAAAAGAACACCGCTGGGGGGGGGGGGGGGGGCGAAAGCCCTACTAAGCAGGTATATACAAAAGTATGAAGGCTATTGCTTAACGCATTGTAAGCCGCCCTGAGTCTCCAGAGAAGGGCGGCATATAAATCGAACCAATAAATAAATAAATAAATTCCTCCTTCAGGGACAGCTGGATTCCATAAGCAGCCATTTACCTGTGGCTCGTATCGAATCAGAACATCGTATTCCATAGAAAACGGAATATTGTCAATGTAGAATTCCAAATATGCTCCTTCGGGGACTCTCACGAATCCTATTCCAGTCCAGGAAGGTACGCGGTCTTGAGAATAGAGGCGTTCCACTAAACTCACGCCCTACAAAAGAGAAGCAAATTATTAGTAGCGGGACTTGGGTACGCACGAGAGTGGGAAGGATTTACACATTCCTTCAATGGAAAAAATGGACGGGGAAGCTAATGGAATGGGCTGAGGTTGTGAAGCTGAATATCCTGATTAAAGGAGAGATTTTGTCTAACCGTGTCTATTTGGAAACCACTGTTGGACATTGTGCTAGAAGAGGGGTCAGCAACCTGCGACTCCGGAGCTGCATGCGGCTCTTTGGGCTCTCTGCTGTGACTCCCTGTCAGGTGATCCCACCATTGGCTGGCCCCGCCCCCTCGCCCTCCCCTCCCAGTCACTCCTCGCCTGGCCTGAGAAGGTAAAAGCGATGGCGGGGGATGGAGAAGCGGCCAGGGCAGAGACAGAGAGATACAGAGAGAGAGAGACATGGAGAGATACAGAGAGAGGGAGAGAGGGGAGAGGAAGAGGGAGGGAGGGGAGAGAGATGTCAAAAGAATTTTGTGGTTCCCGGTGTTTTTTAACAACTGGTTCTCTGCCCTAATGATCTGCTGGGTAGGCGTGGCTAAGGGGGGGGGTCATGTGACTGGTGGAAGTGAGTGACATCGAGTTGGCCATGCCCACCCAGGTTTTATGGCTTCCGGTGTTTTCTTTTCTGTGGGAAACGGGTCCAAATGGCTCTTTGAGTATTTAAGGTAGCAGACTCCTGTGCTAGAAACTGGGAAAAAAAGGAACATTTAATTTTGGGATTTGACAGTTAGGACAGTTTTGGTTATAGAAAAGGCGGGATAATAAATAAAATAAAATAAAATAAAATAAAATAAAATAAAATAAAATAAAATAAAATAAAATAAAATAAAATAAAATAAAATAAAATAAAATAAAAAAATAAAAAAATAAAATAAAATAAAATAATAAAATAAAATAAAAATTATATATATAAAATAAAATATAAAATAAAATAAAAATTGGGTATTATTGTTGATTTTAGAATAAGAGGTTCATGTATTTTATATATTATGATGAGCCTTGGTGGCGCAGTGGACTAAAGTGCTGTTAAGTAGCACCAGTGCCTGCAATTACTGCAAGTTCAAATCTCACCAGGCTCAAGGTTGACTCAGCCTTCCATCCTTTTGAGGTAGGTAAAATGAGGACCCGGATTGTGGGGGCAATAAGCTGACTTTGTATAAAATAGAACATCGCTGGGGGGGGGGGGGGTGAAAGCCCTACTAAGCAGGTATATACAAAAGTATGAAGGCTATTGCTTAACGCATTGTAAGCCGCCCTGAGTCTCCGGAGAAGGGCGGCATATAAATTGAACCAATAAATAAATAAATAAATAAATATCAGTATCTATACCAAAGAAAGTTGGAACATATTCTTTTTTTCCTCTTTTTCATTCTTTCTGCATTCCTGAGTTTGCTTTTTCTTTAACTTTTGTTTTCCCTAACCGCCTTTCTTTTGCTTTTTTAATATTTTATCCTGAGACTTAATAATTTTTTTTAAAAAAAAGAACAGAAACAAATTATATTTAGCTATTTTAAGATAACGCACATGTGTTCCGTGGAAAATGTAGATTAAAAAAAAAAAAATACTACGAGGAGAATATTCCAGCAGTTTTCTCCAGATGTGTTGGGACTTTTAATCCCAGATGTCACATTCATCCTCTTACTGACAGATGCTTGCAAAAGATGATTACGAACAGATTCCGTTCACATGCAGGTATTGTTTGTTTCTATTAGTTGACAATGGTCTTTGTATGTTTTCCTAGACTTAGGAAATCTCTGACTATTTATTGAGAGTTGAGAGTTCAATCCCAGGTAGTAGCAGATGTTTCTCTCCCAGGGCAGACAGAGAAAATATCTGCTGTGAACTCCATATAGGTGTCAGGAAGGGCATCTGGTCAGTAAATTCTCAGCTCTACCCAGTTGCCCCAACTCTACCCTGAATCAGGCACTACAGGAGGAGGAAAGAAAATGTGTATTTAAAAGATTTGAGGAGCGGACTAAAAGGACTCAGAGCAAGGGATTCTGATGTGTTTTGATTGCTAGCTTAAAGTTGGTACTCACCGCGGCCAAATTTGGCATCCTCTGCTTCATAGACATAATGATCTAAAGATATGAAAAATAACCAGGTTCCACTTCCTGACACTGGCGACCAATCAGATGCGGCCTGCACTGGCATTGGCCAGATTCACTTGAGCAGCTGAAAAACAAAATGAATTTCTATTGGGCGTCTTCAGGACATTTTATATGCCTCTTTTCATTGCATACTGATAGATAGATAGATAGATAGATAGATAGATAGATAGATAGATAGATAGATAGATAGACAGACAGACAGATAGATAATAGATAGATAGACAGATAGATAGACAGATGACAGATGATAGATAAAATCAAAATATCTAAGAGTAGACCACATAAATACCTATAACCGAATCATTGATATTTCTGCTTAATTAAAGAAAAGTTTACAAGTTTCACTGATATATCAATCAACCAAAATCTTCAGGACATTTTATATGCCTCTTTCCATTGTACACCAGAAAGAAAGAAAGAAAGAAAGAAAGAAAGAAAGAAAGAAAGAAAGAAAGAAGAAAGAAGGAAGGAAGGAAGGAAGGAAGGAAGGAAGGAAGGAAGGAAGGAAGGAAGGAAGGAAGGAAATTCAAGATATCTAAGAGTAGACAACTATAACTCAAACAGAGATATTTCTGCATAATTAAAGAAAAGTTTGCAACAAGTTCACTGATCCATCAATCAACCAAAATGAGTTTCTATCAAACATCTTTAAGACATTTTATATGCCTCTTTCCATTGTACATAAAAAAAGAAAAAGAAATTCAAGATATCTAAGAGTAGGCAACCACAAGTGTCTACAACTCAAAAATAGATCTTTCTGCCATAATTAAAGAAAAATGTAGAACATGTTTCACTGATCTGTCAATCAACGCAAGCCACCCATCCATCATGAATTGTGGATTTAATTATTGCTTCATAGACAGACCCCAACACAGATATTTAGATTGAGATCAAATAAGCCACTGGTAAACCATCCGATTCAAAAATCGGATGTTTTTAATAATAATAATAATAATAATAGTAATAATAATGATGATTGATGATGATGACATCGCGGTACCAGGAGATGCCAGAGTTGAAGAAAAAAAATGGGAAAAAAATCACAAAATATCGCGACCTGGTCATCGAAACTACACAGCTATGGATGAAACATATTAACAGTGATACCCATTGTCATCGGGGCACTTGGTACCATGTCCAAGAATTTTACAAAACACATCAAGAAATTGCAGCTTCTGCAATAACACCAGCGGAACTGCAAAAAACTGTGCTACTTGGAACATCCGTACATCTTAAGAAGGTACTTAGTTGATCCTAGGACGCTGGCAGCAACCCATATCAACCGTTAGCACCAGTCAATGGTATTTGTGATGCATTTTTTGAATGTTCAGTTGACTTGAGTTTTATGTTTAATGAATAAAAGAGATAATAATAATAATAATAACAACAACAACAATAATTGTACATCTTAAGAAGATACTTGGTTGATACCTAGGATGCTGGCAGCAACAGGAAATGAAAAACCGAAGTTTTGCATGGACAGCACTTGAAAAACATTGAAGGAAAATGTAATGACAACTTGACATGGGCATGGCTTAAGATGGGAACCATCAAGAAAGAAACTGAAGGTTTAATCTCGCTGCTCAAGAACAAGCACTACAAACTAATGCCATGAAAGCAAAGATACAAAAATCCACCAACAATCCAAACTGCCGACTTTGCAACAACAAAGTCGAAACTGTTTTCACCTTTAATATGTGAATGCAGCAAAATCGCACAAACTGATTACAAAGCTAGACACGACCGAGTTGCTAAATTAATCCACTGGTCATTATGTAAAAAATACGACTTGCCTGTATCCAAAAAGTCATGGGAACATAAAGTGGAAGGTGAAGATCTTGTGGGGACTTTCAAATACAGACAGATCGTCACTTGGAACACAACACGCCAGATATCACAGTTGTTGGAAAACCGAAACATACAATTTATTGACATTGCGGGTACCAGGAGATGCCAGAGTTGAAGAAAAAGAATGGGAATATCGCGACCTGGCCATCGAAACTAGACGACTATGGATGAAACATGTAACAGTGATACCCATTGTCATTGGGGCACTTGGTACCACGTCCAAGAATTTTATAAGATACATCAACAAATTGCAGCTTCCTGCAATAACACTCAGCGGAACTGCAAAAAACTGTGCTACTTGGAACATCGTACATCTTAAGAAGATACTTGGTGATACCTAGGATGCTGGCAGCAACCCGTATCAACCATTAGCACCAGTCAGTGGTATTTGTGATACATTTTTGAATGCTCAGTTGACTTGAGTTTCATGTTTAATGAATAAAGTATATAATAATATCCGAGGAAGCAGGGAGAAACTTTCTCCTATCTGGTGGAATTATTACAATCCCAGACAGATTTTGTCAAACTTCAGATGCTTCCTTTACTTGGCACCACAACCTCCATCTTTTGTTATGGTTCCCAGGCTGTTTTCCTTTCCTTCGAAACCGTAACTTAGATTTTCGGTGCAGCTGTGCGCTCAGATGCCGTGGGATGGCCCTACGGTTTATCTGGGAAGGAATTTTTTGCTGAAGGACATTCATTCCCTTCAGACAATGGTTGCCTCAGCAGACCATTACGGCTGTAAAAATAGGGATCTGGACTGCTGAAGGTTTTAATCTGAAACGTCCGGATGAATGAGGTCATTTTCTTGGGAGAGGAAATGGGAACGCTGGTTAGGTCAAAAGAACGACACCCATTTACAGATGGTTTTGCAATCAAGACATCAGGATGTCCCAAAAGGTTAGGCCGCTTCGGGGCCCCGCTGTGTAATTTTAATGGGACTATTGGAAATAGCTACTGCCTGTGTGAGAAACGACTTAGAAAAAATGATCAGCATGAAAAAAAATAAGAGTTTGGGTCAAGTGGGCCCCATCTTAATTTCCTTAGAGAGCTGGGACAATAAAGTCTAAAAGGCAGCAATGAGTTTTTAGCTGAAGCAATCGGATTGCGGAATTGTTATACTGACTGCCCAGAACTGCTAGGAAATGGTGCTGCAGGTAAATTTCATAAATTAGAAGAGAAGAGAGAGAGAGAAGAGAAGAGAAGAGAAGAGAAGAGAAGAGAAGAGAAGAGAAGGGAAGGAAGGGAAGGGAAGAGAAGAGAAGAGAGAGAGAAGAGAATCAGGAACAGAATAGAGAATGGAATGAATAGAATAGAAGGGAAGGGAAGGGAAGGGAAGGGAAGGGAAGGGAAGGGAAGGGAAGGGAAGGGAAGGGAAGAGAAGAGAAGAGAAGAGAAGAGAAGAGAAGAGAAGAGAGAGAAGAGAAGAGAAGAGAAGAGAAGAGAAGAGAAGAGAAGAGAATCAGGAATAGAATAGAGAATGGAATGAATAGAATAGATAGAATAGAATAGAATAGAACAGAACAGAACGGAACGGAACGGAACGGAACGGAAGGAAGGGAAGGGAAGGGAAGGGAGGGAAGGGAAGGGAAGAGAAGAGAAGAGAAGAGAATCAGAAATAGAATCAGGAATAGAATAGAGAATGTTTTATTTGATTTGTATACCGCCCTACTCCCCGAAGGATGGAATGAATAGAATAGAATAGAATAGAATAGAATAGAATAGAATAGAATGAGAATGGAATGGAATGGAATGGAATGGAATGGAATGAATGAATGGAATGGAATGAATGAATGGAATGGAATGAATGGGAAGGGAAGGGAAGGGAAGGGAAGGGAAGGGAAGGGAAAGGGAAGGGAAGGGAAGGGAAGGGAAGAGAAGAGAATCAGAAATAGAATCAGGAATAGAATAGAGAATGTTTTATTTGATTTGTATACCGCCCTACTCCCGAAGAATGAATGAATAGAATAGAATAGAATAGAATAGAATAGAATAGAATAGAATAGAATAGAATGGAATGGAATGGAATGGAATGGAATGGAATGGAATGGAATGGAATGGAATGGAATGGAATGGAACGGAAGGGATGGGAAGGGAAGGAAGGGAAGGGAAGGGAAGGGAAGGGAATCAGAAATAGAATCAGGAATAGAATAGAGATGGAATGAATAGAATAGAATAGAATAGAATAGAATAGAATAGAATAGAATGGAATGGAATGGAATGGAATGGAATGGAATGGAATGGAATGGAATGGAACGGAACGGAACGGAACGGAACGGAACGGAAGGGATGGGAAGGGGAAGGAATGGAACGGAACGGAAGGGAAGAGAAGAGAAGAGAAGAGAAGAGAAGAGAAGAGAGAGAAGAGAAGAGAAGAGAAGAGAAGAGAAGAGAAGAGAAGAGAAGAGAATCAGGAATAGAATAGAGAATGGAATGAATAGAATAGAATAGAATAGAATAGAATAGAACAGAACAGAACGGAACGGAACGGAACGGAAGGGAAGGGAAGGGAAGGGAAGGGAAGGGAAGGGAAGGGAAGAGAAGAGAAGAGAAGAGAATCAGAAATAGAATCAGGAATAGATAGAGAATGTTTTATTTGATTTGTATACCGCCCTACTCCCGAAGGATGGAATGAATAGAATAGAATAGAATAGAATAGAATAGAATAGAATAGAATGGAATGGAATGGAATGGAATGGAATGGAATGGAATGGAATGGAACGGAAGGGATGGGAAGGGAAGGGAAGGGAAGGGAAGGTGAAGGGAAGGAAGGAATCAGAAATAGAATCAGGAATAGAATAGAGAATGGAATGAATAGAATAGAATAGAATAGAATAGAATAGAATAGAATAGAATAGAATGGAATGGAATGGAATGGAATGGAATGGAATGGAATGGAATGGAATGGAATGGAATGGAATGGAATGGAACGGAATGGAATGGAATGGAACGGAAGGGATGGAAGGGAAGGGAAGGGGAAGGGAAGGGAAGGGAATCAGAAATAGAATCAGGAATAGAATAGAGAATGGAATGAATAGAATAGAATAGAATAGAATAGAATAGAATAGAATAGAATAGAATAGAATGGAATGGAATGAATGGAATGAATGGAATGAATGGAATGGAATGGAATGGAATGGAATGGGAAGGGAAGGGAAGGGAAGGGAAGGGAAGAGAAGAGAATCAGAAATAGAATCAGGAATAGAATAGAGAATGTTTTATTTGATTTGTATACCGCCCTACTCCCGAAGAATGGAATGAATAGAATAGAATAGAATAGAATAGAATAGAATAGAATAGATAGAATGGAATGGAATGGAATGGAATGGAATGGAATGGAATGGAATGGAATGGAATGGAATGGAATGAACGGAAGGGATGGAAGGGAAGGGAAGGGAAGGGAAGGGAAGGGAAGGGAAGGGAATCAGAAATAGAATCAGGATAGAATAGAGAATGGAATGAATAGAATAGAATAGAATAGAATAGAATAGATAGAATAGAATAAGAATAGAATAGAATAGAATAGAATGGAATGGAATGGAATGGAATGGAATGGAATGGAATGGAATGGAATGGAATGGAATGGAATGGAACGGAAGGGGATGGGAAGGGAAGGGAAGGGAAGGGAAGGGAAGGAATCAGAAATAGAATCAGGAAATAGAATAGAGAATGGAATGAATAGAATAGAATAGAATAGAATAGAATAGAATAGAATAGAATGGAATGGAATGGAATGGAATGGAATGGAATGGAATGGAATGGAATGGAATGGAACGGAACGGAATGGAATGGAACGGAAGGGATGGGAAGGGAAGGGAAGGGAAGGGAAGGGAAGGGAAGGGAATCAGAAATAGAATCAGGAATAGAATAGAGAATGGAATGAATAGAATAGAATAGAATAGAATAGAATAGAATAGAATAGAATTAGAATAGAATGGAATGGAATGGAATGGAATGGAATGGAATGGAATGGAATGGGAAGGGAAGGGAAGGGAAGAGGAAGGGAAGGGAAGGGAAGGGAAGAGAAGAGAATCAGAAATAGAATCAGGAATAGAATAGAGAATGTTTTATTTGATTTGTATACCGCCCTACTCCCGAAGAATGGAATGAATAGAAGAATAGAATAGAATAGAATGGAATGGAATGGATGGAATGGAATGGAATGGAATGGAATGGAATGGAATGGAATGGAATGGAACGGAAGGGATGGGAAGGGAAGGGAAGGGAAGGGAAGGGAAGGGAAGGGAATGGGAATCAGAAATAGAATCAGGAATAGAATAGAGAATGGAAATGAATAGAATAGAATAGAATAGAATAGAATAGAATAGAATGGAATGGAATGGAATGGAATGGAATGGAATGAATGGAATGGAATGGAACGGAAGGGATGGAAGGGATGGAAGGGAAGGGAAGGGAAGGGAGAAGAAGAGAATCAGAAATAGAATCAGGAATAGAATAGAGAATGGAGATGAACTAGAATAGAATAGAATAGAATAGAATGGAATGGAATGGAATGGAATGGGATGGGATGGGATGGGATGGATGGGATGGGATGGGAGGGGAGGGGAGGGAGGGGAGGGTGAGGGGAGGGAGGGAAGGGAAGGGAAGGGAAGGGAAGGAAGAGAAGAGAAGAGAAGAGAAGAGAAGAGAAGAGAAGAGAAGAGAAGAGAAGAGAAGAGAAGAGAAGAGAGAATGGAATGAATAGAATAGAACAGAACAGAACAGAACGGAACGGAACGGAACGGAACGGAAGGGAAGGAAGGGAAGGGAAGGGAAGGGAAGGGAAGGGAAGGGAAGGGAAGGAAGGGAAGGAGGGAAGAGAAGAGAAGAGAATCAGAAATAGAATCAGGAATAGAATAGAGAATAGAATAGAATAGGAATAGAATAGAATAGAATAGAATAGAATAGAATAGGATAGAATAGAATAGGAATAGAATAGAATAGAGTTGGAAGGGACGTTAGAGGTCATCTAGTCCAACCCTTGGTCAGGCAGGAAACCCTATACCCATGATGGCGAACCTATGGCACACGTGCTGGAAGTGGCACACAGAGCCATCTCTCTGGGCACGCAAGCCGTCACCGGTGGCTCTTCTGGATTCTGGCGTGCCGGCCAGCTGCTCTTCACCTGCGCGAGAGCACCAGAAACTGGAAGCGCAGTCCGCCCGGTGCACATGCACCTGGTCGTCCGGTTTCTGGAGAGCATGCTGCGTGTGAAGACCAGCTGGCTGGTGCACATGCGCATGCCAGAAACTGGAAGATCATCTTCCCGATGCGCATAGCGTGGTGGCCGAAAAGGGGTTCCGCCATCAGGGCCCTCTACCATTTCAGACAAAATGGTTGTCCAAACCTCCGGTTGTTGGAGCCTTTTGCAATTGACTGAAGGTGACTTTGTCAATGCCGATGGGGATTCACGCAATTCCCTTTGATGACCTTCGGCAAGCAAAGGTCAATTGGGCAAACCAGATTCACCTGACAACCGTGTTACTAAATTTAATAACTGCAGTAATT